>CAVLGL010000104.1:63965201-64565201 GCA_963668995.1 Parnassius mnemosyne | reverse complement strand
CACTTTGAATATAAAGCAGAATGAAATGAAAATAGTAAGAGTTATGCCATAATTCCTAACAAGCAACACTCAATACATATAGCTTTTGCACATATCTATTTCTGGCGATTATTTGACTTGATGGCGATAATGAGTCAATATGACACAGTTTGCCATGCGGCTGGATATGTTTGCTGATGTCACGTCGGTTACAATTACTGCATCCAATTTCCGTTTTTAAAATCAATTCTGTGGTTTTTATTTTGGGAACTTACTATAAATCATCTGCTGAAAAGTTGACAGTGAAGAGAATTAAGCAAATCTACACTTAATATCTTAATGATAGTAGTTATCACCATCATCATCAATACAGCCTATTTCAGTCTAATTTTGAACATAAGCCTTCCCCAAATATTGTCTCGTAAAAGGATATTTTCGTTTGTTGACAACCACAGGTTATTTATTGTTTTGAGTTGTTATCGGGAAGATACTGCTGTCCACCTCCTGCGTCATTTCCCTAATGAGTTATAGAAATTACGTAATAGTTCCGACTTTTAGAAGGCAGGTATCGGTTGAAATCTTTTTCCTACTATTTAAAAATAACGTTAAATTTATTGATATACATTCACAACCACTACTCAAGTTACTATGGCGCTCCGTACGCCTAACGAGTGCGAGCGAGACAGTTGGACAATAGAAATTTATGTCCCGACACAGATGATAACGGTCAAACTATAATAATAAAATATACTGGGGAGATGCGGGAAATCTGGATTACAAATCCGCCTGTCAAATTTGGGGATTATATGAAATCCTGTTATAATCTAAGAAATCAGTTTTCAATGGTCGGTAGTAATGGGATGATAAATTATTTAACTTAGGCCCGTAAGTAAAAGGGAAGATCTCTCGCTGGACAAGGTGTTTGGCGTGGAGTGTAGACAATGCTAACCACACAAAGATTTTTCTACATATAGAGATTTGTTGGGAAAATTAAAAAGCGTAACATTATTTAGCCTTTCGTTGTTGTAAGGTTCGTTGACGTTGTGCCTACCTTTGGTTAAAAATAACAAAACGATTACACTAAGACATAGTGTTCGCGCCACTTTGCAACTACCGCCTAACGCTTATGAGATTCGTTAATTATTGAATAAGAGTATTGCAAAGCCCCGGGTTTCCCATCTACCAACTTTTATAGTGTTCTAACAAGCTCGCAAGTCCCGCAATCAACCGCATCGCCTATATCTCGCTCCATCGCTCCCGCTTTGGTGTAATTTTGATATAAAACCTATAAAAAACTATATTTAAATGTACAGACATTTGCTATAACGCTATATTTCGTGATAATCTGTAAAGTTTATCACGAAATGTATAAAGAATGCTTGCACCCAAGCATCGTGGCCGCAGCCCTTGTAAAACGATCAGCAGAAGTGCAGCTGAGTGCACATGAATTCCTTTTTAGTTTTCCTGTAGCCAGATGTTAGAGGCATTTGCAGTATCGCAAAATGGTAAATTCACACAGTCCATTAATTTATGTAAAATCATCCTTTCAATAAGTCTGAATCAGCAGTTGGTCTTTTAAACCAACACAACGTTATTGGGCCCTTCGCCAGAATTTAGTTTGACATTCGAAGTCAGTTATTTCTTTTTAAAATAACTATACGACCATTTCGAGTTGACTCAACAATTGCACAAACTTAAAGCGACAACTAGAAAGTCAGGCGTTACTTTGCGGATATCCATTATTTTAAAGCTTTTGGCGAGGTAATTTTAAAAGCTTTAATATACTGGATTTCTGCAAAGTAACGCCTGATTCTATTAATTATATTAAAAAGACTAGCACGGCCGACCAGGCAACTCTATGGCAAACTAGAAAGTCGTCTATAGTTACGTTTCAAATGAATTTAATTCCCAATATTACATCCTTAATATATAGCTAAGAATATTGTCTTTTAGTTAAATATTAAATAATATATTATTCGCTTTAAAGTACGAAAATTTTAGAATATCGGATATTTTCAAAGTAAAGACAACTTAAACTCTTGAATTACGTGTAGCTCGTTGCTGACTTGGCCAATAAAGTTATCAATTCGTAACTTTACCTACAATTTAGTGGCGATAGTCGATATGGAAGCTATAATTTCCTTTATTGGAGTTGTCGCGTGATATTATACGAGTACATGTGTAAATGGTTAATAAAATAAAATTCAGAAACGCAGTGAGCTTAACTATAGCCACGAAAATTCAACATTTTCATTACGAAGTCGGCTTCTTTTTTCGGTTACAATAAGGTTTTATCCGTGCGCTAATATTGAAATTAAGCAGTCAAGTTTATAAATTACACAACTTTTATTCGAATAATTGACAACTAATTATAGAATTTTGGTCACAGCGGCTCATCTCAACAGAGATTAGCCTTCTGAGTAGGGCATGATTATAATGCCCGAGGCTATTGTCAAGCACAAGTGCATTATCTATTTACTCACTCTCAAAGTTCGAAGGGATGGTAATCCGACACGACCGAAGTGAGATCAAACGTGACACAACGGCTTTACGTGCTTTTCGAGGCACGGGGTTGAAACACTTCTTGGCTCATGGTGCAAACTAAGGGGTGGTAGATTTTACGCCGCTACAATACGGTGAGGAGCCGAGTCTATCCTATCGGCTTTGTTGGCTTTGTTGCTTGTTTAGCACCACACGGGGTACATGTGTAGGGTGGACCTAGGATTAGGTGGTCGAAGCGTACAGACGCAAGCGACTCATCCCCCAAGTGAAGAGCAGTGTCGGGAAGGGATGCCCTAGACGAAGGCTTATCGACCAAATCGGCGATACATTAAAAATGGGCCAGATTAGGAGTACCCTTAACCGAAGAGCGTGTATGCGTAGATATATGGACGTAAAGGAGGCGAGAGAGGTGTGTCAGGATCGCGCCAAATGGAAGTCCGTAGTCTCTGCCTACTCCTCTGTGTGACAGGCGTGAGTGTTTGTGTGGGGTTGAAACACCGCCAACTAATTTTTTGATAGAAAAACTAAATAACAAATTTTTTGGCCCGCCCCAGGATTTGAACCCGAGACCTCGTGGTCAGCAAATGCATTTAAGACCACCAGTCTTATTGGTCTAAATATTAAAGACAAACGAAGCAGTCAATTTATTCGAATATATTATTATTAAACCATCACTATCAGTACAGCCTACGGCTGAACATATTATGCCTTCTTATAAGATTGCCATAAAGTGCGGTCCTGAGCCACCTGGTTTATCGACTACCTGCGTGTTTCATAAGAACGTCACTTGGGCTCTTAACACTCCGCCTGCCAGTTGAGGCTGACAATCATAAAACTTTTTTGAAAAAAAGAAAGAATGATTTCTTTCATTCTTTTTGTAAAACGTTACATCTACATTAAGATTATCTTCTCAAAGACAAACATCCAGTCCCGGAACAATTATTACTTGTAGGCTATACAAATTCTTGTTCAGTGCGGGATTTGAACTCGAGGCACTTAGCGCTATGCCACTGCGCCAAGGTTTGTCGGCTCGTCGAGCTATATGGCCGGCCCACTGCTCCTTCAGCTTACTGATCATTGTTCTTCTGTGGATACACTCATATTATTTAGTTGGTTCTTATTCCCAGTATCATTAAGGTCTATAAAAAGTAAAGCTCACTGCTGAATATATCCTCCAATCGATTGCCTCATAAGGGAGGTAATAATTGCCACAATAGGCAAGCGGGTTGGTATCTACAGTTCTTTTTTATTCTGCTGTTATCAGGAATATGCGGGATGATTTGGGGTAGTGGATACTCTTAAACCACCACCACACGGCTAGCCACATTAAAAAACCATTTAGTTCCTACGGTTAGTTACCGTTAGTTTCCTACGGAAACGTTTAGTTTCCGTAAGAGTAATAGAACTAGGTAAAATCGGACATTTACAGCAATTTGTCAAGTGTACAGTTGATTGAAACAGTTTGAGAAGTGTAAAATTGAATGTCGCGTCGTACGATGTAGTGTCGTATTCAAATAGCTTGCTGCATTGCTTAGAACGTCAGTAGCTGCATTGGATTAATTTCCTAACCACACAATTTCATCACTAGCTTATATTTTGTTTGCTGTATAAAGAAATTGAATAAATAATTTATGATTTGATATTTATCAAAATTAAATTAATTAAAAATAAACTTTAAAAAAGTAGAAGATAAATTCAAAGAAGTATAAAAGATTTTATATTCTGAAGTCGGTGCTAAGTCTTAGCGTTTAAAACAATTTAAAGCCCTGACCCTAAAACGAAAATTCAGCAAAATAATTTCATTTTACGTTATGCTGTGAACAGATACTCTTTAAATCCTTTTTGAACGCCTACTTTTCAAATTAACATATTTTGGTATTTGCAAATTTCTTACACAAAATTGTTTTATAAAGTTAGTTAAGTTTACAAGCCACACGTCTTGCTCGAAGACAAATACAATGGAAACGTTAGGCGTGAGAGGGAAAGAGAGAGAGAGAGAGAGAGAAATGTTACTTAAGTGCGCTGTTTTGAAATCTATTGTACAGCAAAGTCTTAAGTGTCAAAGAATGTTACTGTAGGAATATTAAGGTTATTATAATAACACATTGTACATAGAATAAGATCAGATGTCTGATATAATGCCGTGTGGTATTTTTTTATGTATTTAGTTTAAATAATTTTGTGAATGTGTTAATTTGATGTTTTAAAAGGTTGGTCTGCTAGCAGAAGAGACTTAAAACAGATGAGTGACATTAATAAAGCCTTGTTCTGAAAAAGAAAACTAAATTTACGATCAGGCCTGACATGAAATTTAATAGCTTACCTTAGTCTAATATGGCATACGTAGCATGTTTTTGATATTGTATACCACTAGAAGACATATTAAAATTCAATCACGTATTTCTGTAACACTTAACAATTTATCAATAAAAGATACAAAATTAGCCATTGCAAAAAGCGTACTTAAAATATTGCTATTGTGTTGGTCTAGTAGTGTGAGTGGTGGATTGAAACTAACTTTTAGTTTTTTAAACTTTTAATTTAGTGCTAAATATATACTTATATATTTACACGAATCCTCCCTTTTAAAAAAAATCACCAGCTGCAATTATTGCGATGCATTTTCCGAACCAATAGTGAATTAGACATACGAGTGATTTTCAATAATTATTGTTTACAATCTGTGTTGAATAAAAATGTTTCTATTTTTATTTCTGGCCGACACATTGCCATGTATCTAGATTTATTAAAGACACCATATAATCCTCTTTTAAATTAGAAGATATTACCGAATTTTTAAAATTAAATAGGTTATACTTAACAAACTTGTGAACAATTCATTTGTCTCTGTATTTTTTCTTGGAATAAATTAGTAGTTCCAAATCTCCGTTGAATCACGTTGATTTATTATAATAGGTTTGGTGCCAGACCCGTTTAATAGATAGAAATTGTGAGTTTATTGTTAGAGTTATCAGTGTGATGAACAAAAGACTGTGCGTTTTACCATCAGACTTGTGTATAAAGTGAACAGTGCGCAATAAACAAAGGCAAGAAAAAACGTGCGAGACAGTTATGGCGTCCAGTTCGAACTATCTTGTTAGCGTACCGAAATTATAAGGGCGCGAGAACTATAGTGAATGGTGTGTCGCCACAGAGACCGCCAATATCAACAAGTCTAACTGCATAGATTCGCCGTGTGCAAGTTTAACAGAGTGGACGTGTCAAACTTGGTTATCAGTTTGTATGGGTGCGCAGTGGACGCGTTTTCGTACGGAAAGATATCAATCAGCTCGCCATCAAAAGGTATAAGAGACATAAGTTGTTTGGACTCTCTCTAGATTGTTGTTTGTTCGGTGATTGCATGTTTTTTCAAAATATAAGGCCCCATACATTACCAAATGTATGGGGCCTTAGAACCAAATGTGAGAATTTATACACATATTAACGCATTACAAAAATCTTACGAAGTAATTGCTTTAACAGAGTCATGGCTCAATGACACCGTTTTTGACCACGAGCTTTTGGATGCCAAGTATGATATTTTTAGGCGCGATCGGAGTTCCACTTTGTCCTTCCAAACGAAAAAAGAAGGTGGCGGTATTTGTTTAGCTGTACTGAAAAAATATAGGGCGTTGAGAATGAAGAGATGGGAGTCACCGTGTGAGGAATTATGGGTCTCTATAGACTTAGGTCTTAATAACCTATATCTAGAATAAATATGTACGCTGCGTATATTCCCCCACCAATTTCAATGGATTACTTAACAACTTTTCTCAACAATCTCATGAATGTCGTCAACAATAAAATATCAAACGGCTTATTTATCCTGTTGGTAGGTGATTTCAACCTTCCGAATATAGTCTGGGAGATTATATGTGATCCAAATGTATACAAGAGAGCCAAATAATGGGACTATCGAAGACATCTTCATAGACAAAATCACGTTCAATAATCTTAAACAATGTAATTGTATCTTAAACGATAATAATCGTATTTCGGACTTGGTTTTTGTGGAAAATGCTAATATCGTAAAAGTGGCCGAAGCTTCGCTGCCTCTGGTTGGATTGGATCCTCATCATCCTGCCCTCGAAATACTCATTCACAGTCTAGGCAACATAAAACCATGCAGGTCCAAACGTGTAACATTACCTAACTATTCCAAGTGTGACTTTGACGCCATCAATGAAGAACTGAAGAATATACGTGAGTGCGTTTTAAGTTCGCGGAATGGAGGAGTGGAAATAAAAATTCAATTTTTTTTCCTTTTCAATATATTCACCTGCTACCCTAATACACTTTTCGGATCTTTCAATTAACTTATGTACCTATACCCTGAAAAAATGATTTGTCTTTGTCTAAAAAATACGCCAAAACTGCTTCCTTCACTTCTTCATTACTTAAAAACTTTTTTCCACGAAGTTCTTTTTTAATTTTGGTAATAGATAATAATTACTAGGGGCCAGGTCAGGACTATAGGGTAAGTGTGGCAAAATTTCGAAGCCCACCTTCTGCAGCCATCGCAACATGGCACTTGTGAACAGGCGCGTTGTCGTGCGGAAGAAGGATTCCTTTGGTCAATTTTTCCCTTCTTTTCTCCTTTATGGCTTACTTCAATTGTTCTAGGATTGAAGCGTAGTAATTTCCGGTTATGGAAACAATTTTATCTCTATTATTAATCAATAGGGTTCCTTTTGAGTCCCAAAAACTGTCGCCCTGATTTTCCCATCCGATTGTACCACCTTAAATTGTGGTGTGTCTTTTTAGTGCCAATTCATAGAGTCCTGTTTGGACTCAGGTTCATAATGGTGAACCACAGTTTCGTAACCAGTAACAATTCGAGCCAACACTCCCTCTTTGTTTTCGATACAGAGGTCCAAAATTGCACGAGAAAACTCCACGCACTGTTGCTTTTGAGGCGGCGTGATCATTCTAGGCACCCATTTTGAAAATGGTTGTGTCTTATACCGCTACCATTTGTGCGAGCTGTTTTTACTTTAGGCGGGCATTTTATAATATAAATTTTTCGACTTTTTGAATGAATTCTGAAATGGTCACCTCGATTGGCCTTCCTGGCCGTGGGTCGTCTTCAAGTGACACTCTACCTTGTTTAAAAAGAGTATGCCAGCTTGTAAAGCATAGTTTTATTTGGACAAGAGTCTCCGTGAACGGATGATATCTCTTCCAGTATAGTCTGAACTTTATAATGGCACGGAACTCGATTTTCTCCATATTTCACAATTTCTTCCCGATTGACTTGTTTCGTTGATGATAACTCAAAGAATAATGATCTAACTACGATAAAACTCGGTATTTATGTATACTAATTAGTTGCGCAATTAGCGCGTAATTCAGCAACGTCCCCACTTATTACCTATCTACCCATTTCGCGACCTTAAAAATGGAGGGTGCATTTTTAAGTTCGCGTAAGTAGTGTGGTCCGAAGTGTGATATTAACTTTATGACATAGGTTCCATATTTGACAAGTTTTACTGCACAGTTTTGCTTATAATTAAGAAGTACACACCATATCGAATACCACATTCAGAAAAATATCCGGCGTGTTTCAGCACAGCCTTAATAAAATGCTTAAAAGAAAAAGCGATGTATCACAAAAAAATACAAACAGTATGTAAATCCCCTAGACAGATTAACATACGAACTTCTAAGAGACCGTTGCAATACAATGATCAAACATATTTCTCTAGCTTTAGAAAAAAAATAACTTCTCATTTACGGTCAAACCCTATGTTCATCTAGTCTTATATTAATGGTCTCAAAAGAAACACAAATTCCCTCACTTCTCAGATGACTCGAGGTGCCAAGACTGCCAGAGATGGCCAAAAGATTTGTGACTTATTCCCAGATTACTTTTCGACAATATACGATGACATCACCACCAATTTGACATCCAAATCATCCAATGTCAATAAAACACCTCTCCATAGTTGCGAGAATAGTCTGATCATCAACTCACTCACTGCCAGCGAATACGAGATAGAAAGAACATTGATGGGATTTAATGAAAGCAAGGGTTCAGGATTGGATGGCTAGCCCCCTATCGTTCCAAAGAAGTATGCAAAAACTATGTCAAAACCTCTTACGTATATTTTAAGCACTCCCAAAGCGGAATTTTCCCCCTCGTATGGAAGAAAGCGCGCATGATCCCCATTCATAAAAACGGAAATCTTGCCGATGAATCCAATTACAGACCTGTTTCCATACTTTTAGTACCAGAGAATGTTCCAGAAACATTTGTTCATAAAAAATATATTGGCACGTCAAAGAGCGCTTGCACCCAGAACAACATGAGTTTTTGCCTAAAAAGTCAACAACATCTAACTTAGTCGGTTTTCTTAACGATATTGCATGTGCACTGGATATGAATAAAGAGGTATACAGTATTTACACTGATTTTCGCAATGCCTTCGATCTCTTCAACCACGACCTGCTTATAAAGAAGATCATGCTAACGGGGTCCATGTTTCACTGCTGCGCTGGTGCGATTCCTATCTTACGAATCGGTGACAGTTGGTCTCGTTACGTGGTTATTCATCCTCAGCTAGAGAAATTCCTTCAGGCGTTCCCCAGGGCTCTCATGTCGGTCCATTGTTCTTTCTAATTTTCATAAACGACCTAACCAATATAATCGAATGTAATTTTAAAATGTACGCAGACGACCTAAAGCTGTAGAAAATCATTGACTCTAAACTAGATGTGATCGCTCTACATTACGAGTTGGATAGATTATACGACTGGTGTTGTCAAAACCATGTGATTCTCAACACTGTAAAATATTCTCATCTAAAGTTAACTAAAAGGGAAAATAAAGCCGAGGCAACATACAAGCTAAACAATGTACCATTGGGTGGGTGCGTTTTAATTGACAGCACGCTCAGCTTTAGAAGTCATATTGACGCAATAACAAAAAAAGCTTCTAAACTATCCGGGCTTACATCCAATTAAAATATTTTAAACACCCTGCTTTAATGATTCTTGTCTGGAATCTGGGGTACAAGTGTCACTCAAACCGACTGTAAAAGATTCAGAAAAGGTGTATGTACCAGTTATCGTATGCAAATAACCAACGCAGGACACTTATTTCATATGAGAATAAATTGGCATACTACAAATTAAAATTGCTATCCAAGCGGCGATAATCATCTGATGTCATTTTCCTCAATAAAATTATCCATGCTCTCATCAACTGTCCGGTTATTTTAAATCATTTAGATGTGTTGGTCCCTAAAACTGGCAATCGCTTGGGTCGCAAAAATACTTTTGTCATGCCACACTATAAAACAGTGGCGGGTCATCACTCGCCATTGTACAGAATGACTAATAGTTATAATTATATTCGTGATTTGTTCGACATCTTTTATGGTTCTAAGGCCTCAGCAAGGACTAACATTAGATAAGCCATTTATTAATAAATATTTATGACTTGAGAGTTTTTTCATTTCTTAATTTGTATTTATTATCATGTCCACTAATTGCATGTTAGAATAAACGTTGGTTTGTTACTTTTTTATGTTACCTGAACCAGGAAAATGTTAGATTCCATTTGTGAACCAAATAAAAAATAGTAATGTACTGCGAAGGTAAGCAAAGTCGTTGGCCGTTTGCTCATGAAGGGAATAGGAGTACTAAGCTATTGGAAGTGGTACACAGTGACATCTGTGGCCCGATGGAGAATGTATATCTAGTACGATCTAGATATTACTTGATTTTAGTTAAATATATATCATAGAATATGTTTATTTTTTGAAATGTACTTTCCAATATTTTGTGAGAAGTGGTATTGGCAGAGAGTTCTGTAATAGAGATTTTATAGTTATTTGGAAAAAACTGATATAGTTCATTTAAAAACAAATCCGTACACTCCTGAATAAAACGGGCTTTGTGAGCGCATGAATAGAACTCTAATTGAAAAAGCTAGATGTCTTTTGTTCGATGCTAAGCTTGTTAAGGAATTCAGGGCTGAAGCCATTAACATCGCTGTTTATTTACAGAATAGAATTGTAAAGACTAGATTGAACAATCGTACACCATACGGGTTGTGGATAGGGGCTAAGACAAACCTCGGTCATTTAAGGATTTTTGGTAGTACTATCATCATCATCATCATTATAGCCCTTCACAAGTCCACTGCTGAACGTAGCCCTACCCCAAAGAATGCCACAAAGCACGGTCCTGAGCCACCTGCATCCATCGACTTCCTGCATATCTTACCAGGTCGTCACTCCATCTAGTGGTAGTACTAACATGAAGCGTATACCCAAAGAGAAATGACATAAGTGAGACAAGAAAGCTGAACAATGCATACTGATTGACTACCCTGAGGATGTTAAAGGATATAGGTTATTTAATCCGTTAACGAAAGCTAGTACAACTAGTAGAGATATCATAACCATGAAACAAAAATTGTCTCATCAAGAAAATATAATTGAAGTAGAAGAGACAGATGGCAAACTAACAGAGAACAGGCAACATTTGTCTTCAATGGGGTAAACTTTTAGAAGTAGAGAAGATACTTCACAGTAGAGAAGATTTGTTTATCTCCTTAGAAATTGACTATATACCAGATGAGGAGTTGACATCTGAAGAGGAGTTGTAATCAGACACCATAGTAAGAACATTACTATAACGGCAGAGAAAACAACCGTACAGACAGGGACAGGGTACTTATGTGCACAGAAGAGTGTAAATATTTTATCAATGAACTGACATAAGAAGAAGCACTGCAGCGACCAGAGAACGGTATTTGGGAACAAGCTGTCAAGGTAGAGCTGAAAAGTTTTGAAGACAACAATGCATGTGAAAATGTTGACATTCTGTAAGTGGCAATATTGTAAAATGAAAATGGGTTCTCAAGAAGAAGTGTGATGCTGAAGGATAAAGGTTATTCTCAGAAATATGGTGTGGACTATAATGAAACATTTTCTCCTGTAGTGCGGCCTACAACACTTAGGTTATTATTTGCTTTATGAGTGCAGTTAAGGCTAAATATGATTCATCTCGATATGAAAACCGCCTTCTTGAATGATGATCTGTCTGAGATTATATATATGCAGAAATCTCTCAGTTATATCTGTAGAAAAGACAAAAATATTCTAAAATTGAAAAAAGCGATTTATGGTCTTAATCAGGCATCGCGACCATGACATAAGAAAGTGGATAGTTGTATGTTAGCAGAAGGTTATGTTAAATCTAAATTAGAACCATGTTTATATTTAAAATGTGTTGGTAGTAGCAAAATCATTGTGATATTGTATGTCGATGATTTTTTTTTGCTTTTTTTTAAATAATGAAACTGAAACTAATCATCTTAATAGAATGTTAGGTAAGAATTTTGGTTTAAAAGACTTAAGGATTATTAATGTCTTGACATGTCAGTAAATTTTGATAAACTAAATGGTACTGTTACTTTGAGTCAAGAAAAATATATTGATAAGTTACTGTCTAACTTTAATATGGGTGATTGTAAAACATTGAATACTCCACTGGAGGCAAATTTAAAAATGTAAAGAGGATGATAACTATAATAGCCAGAATTCCTATCAGCAGCTAATCGGGAGCTTAATGTATTTAGTTGTGCTTACACGACCCGATATAGCTTAGCAGTGTCATATCAAAGTCAATTTAATAATTATAATGTTGAAGAACAATGGGTTTATGCTAAAATAATATTAAGATATTTAAAAAGAACAAAAGATTTAGGTTTGAAATATAGTAAGGGTAAGAATGTTTATATTGAAGGATATGTTTACGCAGACTGGATCAATGATATTAATGATAGGAGATCATATTCAGGATTTTGTTTTCTGTTGTCAGATTCTGTTATATCTTGGAGCTGTAGAAAACAAAAGTGTATTGGACTCTCTAGTACAGGAGCAGAATATGTCTCAATATCAGAAAGTCTGCAAAGAGGCAGCATATATAAGAAACTTACAATATGAAATTACTAAAAGAATGTATTATTACTTGTTATTACCTTGTATAATGATAGTATGAGTGCACCGAAATTATTACTAAATCCTGTACTCCATAATGAATTTAAATATTTGGATATCAGATATTACTATTGAAGAGAAATGATAAATGAAAACATTTTAGTGTTAATTATTTATGTACATCAGATATGCCTGCACATACGCTCACTAAAAATTTAAGTGGTGTAAAACTTTATAAACATTTCAATGCTTTAGGATTTGTACGTTTGTGTCATGTCATGTAAATGACAAATATAGATACTAAAAGCGCCATCTTGTGATAAACTTGTGAACAATTCATTTGTTCACAAGTTTATCACAAGATGGCGCTTTTGGCGTTTCAATTCTTTTCTTGGAATAAATTAGTCCTTTCAAATCTGCGTTGAGGTACGTTGTTTTATATTAAAAGGTCCCATTTACAAAAAAAAAATGCATCCCTAAAGATAGAAATTCAGGACGAATACTTCAATGTAAACTATTTAGATGACATTTTTTAACTAGTGAAATCCCCAAGTCCACTGGAAAGGTTAAAAATTTAACTTATTATAAAATCCAATTTAAAGAAGACAAAATAATATTACATATCGAAGTCGATTCTTGACTTCAGAATGTAATAATAATATAAAAATATTAAATGATTTATAATAAATCTAATATATTTATTATAAATCATTTATTTATTCAAGCAGTTTCTAAAATAAAATACTCTCTTCACAAATAGTACTTTCAGAGTTAACAATTTGCTATAATTAGGTTTCAGCTTTGTGAGAGACTGGTGCCTGAAGTAGGTTTTTGTAAAAAATCCTGTGTTACAGGTCATCAGAGCCCCAACTTGCAGACAGAATTAGATATAGAAAGAATGTATAAAATGTTGCAGAAATTATAAGTTTGTTTGAGTTGGTGTAAAGTGTCAATAAAAATATGAAGGAAGCGATTTTTGGGAGTGTACATGTGTAAGTATGTGTGTGTGTTACGAGTATGGAGTTAACGGCTATGAGTAGATGGGATTTTGCTATGGGGAAATGCGGCTGATTCAGAAACTATTTTTGTTTTACAGAAGAGGGCCATTAGAGCTATTTACAATCTAAAACCGAGAGAGTCCCTTAGAGATAAATTTAAAGAAATTAATATATTTAACTTTGGCCTCTCAGTATATTTACGAAAATTTAATGTATGTTCACAAAAACAAAGATAGTTTTAGTAAAAGAAGTGATATACATTCTGTAAACACTAGGAACAAACACAAGCTAGTGATACAAGTTTCTCGACTCCACAGAGTCAGTAATTCATTCTTGGGGCAATGTATACGCTATTACAACAAGTTTTTACAGTTCAATTTTTTAAATGTTTTAGGATATATATTAATGATGCTATTTACTTTATTGTATAGATTTTGTCCACGAAATCAAAATAAATTATGTGATAAAGATGTTTTATGTTGAAGTGTGTGAAATGCCTTATCTTTTCGGAGCTTATCATTAATTATCTTCTCGTCATACTGCAGATTGGAGTGTTTTTAAGCACACTATGCAAAATAAAATTTGCCTAACAGTTAGAACACCCCATTCCTTATACAGGTCTACAGTAGAGAATCGGAAGGGTAGACCAGCACTTACTTTAAATATGGCGCGCTGTGCTCTCTCTACTGCGATCAGATGAGTTTTGGCAACACCCGCCCATAATGTGATGCAGTACTCGATTAGGGATTGGCATAATACGTAGTAATATCTTAGTAATCATTCGGTCAGCAGATTTAAAAAAAAGAAAGATCAATTTTCGGAGTCTGATTATAAGGGTCTCTAGGTGCGGTTTAAAGGAAAGATGTTGATCAACTATGACTCCAAAATATTTAATATTCTCTGCTCTTTTAAGAGTAGGATATAAGCACATTTTTTTATATAGGATCGAGTGACAAACGAGCACACAGTCCACCTGATGGTAAGTGGTTGCTGTGGCCCATAGACATCTACATTTATCTTCGTTTGCGAATCAAAACGCAGATCAAAATATGGTTATGAAATCACAGGTATGGGCAGAAATAATAAAAAAGTTGGTGGGAAAAGATTACACCTATGAGCAAAGGTTATATATTTAGTTTTAGACACGTTGACTGTTAGAAAATTATTTTGCAGCCAGCTCCCGACTTTATTGAGACCTGCTTGTGTGACATGAAATACTTCTTCCCAGCTATCTTCACTGAAGGAAAAGGCGGTATTGTCAGCAAATGAAAAAGTTTTGCCTTTATGAAGGGGAAATTGGCAAAGTTCATTAATGTAAACCAAGAAGAGTGTAGGATCGATTATGCTGCCTTGTGGAGTACCAAATATAACATTTACCTCATCACTTAGTAAGTTTTCCATTAATTTAAGTGATGTATATCTTATACGAAGTCTTGTTAATTTTTTTGTTTTTGGGTGCGTGATCGAGGCTGTGTCGAGCACTTTCGCCAAGTCCAGGAACACCGTTAAAAATTTCTTAAGAAATGTTTAACATTGTTCTTAAAAAGTAAAAAAAAATCTTGCTCTCCAAATTGACAACAATAGAGTGTAACAGCTTCTTTACCGCTTTGTTAGTGCATCGACCAGATCGAAAGCCATATTGTGCAGGAGAGATAAGTTAATTTTTCTCTAAGAATTTTATCAAACGCTGATTTCGAAGACGTTCGAGGACCTTGGACAGAGCTGGTAGAATAGAGATAGGTCGGTAGTTATTTACGTCTTTTTCATTAGTAAATTGGTTTAATAAGTGCTGGTTTGAATGCCTTCGGAAAAACACCTTTCGATATATCAAGGTTACATAAATGGGTAATCGATTAGGCGAGACAGTTTGCATATCTTTTAATTATTTTACCGCTGATCATATCGATTCTCACAGCACTATTGTCCCTTAATCCTCTAATAAGGGTTAAAATTTCTACCTAATCCTTTATGAGAATGACAAGTGTAATGACACTATACAGAGACAAATGTAATATTATTTTGTTCTTTTTTACGTCTTTGAAGTCATCTCTTACTATTTTAAGGTTAATTTTTAAAGTTTCACATTTACACATTTAATTTTGATATACATCCAATCATAAATTATTTATTAAATTTCCTTATACAATAAACACAATATAAGCTAGCATTTAAATTTTGCGGTTTTGAAGTCGGCTCGTACATTTTATTGAATATATTATTTTATATAATAAAGGTACATACAGAGAAACATTGATATTTTCCACTATTATAAAGAAATACTCTTTAAAATGAAAAAGCCGAAGCTTAATTATTTGTTTTTAAAAGTCATATTTCTTAATTAAGCTAAAGTAGTTTTACTAAAAACAGATGAATTTCAAAATTTATTTGCGAATCACTTCAATTAAAATGTTAATTACTAATTAGGCGAGAGAAAGCACCAGATTAACTTTCTTGCCCTGGGGGAGTCTTAGGATTTTTAAGAGAAAAGTTTTTATTATCTTTACACTTGTTTAAACTTGTCTGTTTGTGAAATAATACTCGTAAAACTTTTTGTAAGCCTCTTATTAATTTTCATAAGCAATAGGCATTTAAAAACTATTTTTTATTTTTTATGCAAAAGAAATAAGGAGCAACGTGGTATAAAGTGGCTATGTGTGAGGCTAGCAGTAAACTTTTGTGGACTGATAAAATGTGGGGCAAGAAGTTGAACATGGTTTCGGCATCAGTTTTAAAGTTGTAATGTATGCAACACTCTGTCTATCTTTCTTTGTCAGTCCGGGTTAGCATTATAAAAAATTGTAACGTTTAAACACAAAACCTGTCTAATGTCTGGTTTCAGGCCTTTGTCTCAAACTTAAAAGTGTTTAGGCGTACTTTTTAATAAAACATACATACATAAACACTCTCACCTGTCACCCAAAAGAGTAGGCAGAAATTACGAACTTCCATTTGGCACGATGCCGACACACCTACATATCTCGCCTCCTTTACAGTCATATGCCTACGGATACATGCCCGTTGGTTAAAGGTTAATGTGGTTCATCTTCAATATATCGTGAATTTGATCGATAAACTTTACTCCAAGGCGTCCTTTACCAACTCTGCCGTTCACTTCTGCAACATATATTTGCTTTTTCACTCTTAAATATATTATAAATAAAACTTTGAGTCATTATTCCATTCATCCATCGATTAGCTTTTAAGGAGTTTAGTATCAGTTCATTTAAATTTGTTCTATACGATTTTAAGTAACGAACATGCTAGCTACTAGAAAACTGCTGAGAATAAACATAGATATTAACGTGAACTGGAAAGGTCACAGACAATGTGTTATGAGCAAACTATCTATGTTCACATATTATGCCTTTGCACGATTTTGCGCTGTGTAGTAGCATGTAAAATATTCACTGATCTATATTATCCCGTAGGTATTGATAAATATCTAGGTATCGTTTGATTTGATTTGGAAACTTCTATCTCTATCTCCTTGAGAAAATTTACTCCAGAGAATAGAGCAAAACCATTTTCTGTGACGTAAGTATTGTTTGTCAGTTGGATTTTATCTGTTTTAGGGCATGCATCTTAAAAATGCTGCGTGTTTACTAAATGAGCATTGTAACTTTTTAACCGACGGATCCATAGCGCAGTGGCTTAGCAATGAGTTGTAGCGCTAAGGATCGCGGGTTCGAATTCCGCTCGGAAGAAGTATTTGTATGGCCTATCAATAATTGTTCCGGATCTGGATGTTTTTCCTTGTGAAACTAATGTATATAAACTGTCTCCGCAAGGCAGGGGAAAATTCTAGTGTGGCGGTAATGTACTCGTAATCAAAAATAAAAATAAAAGAAAACAAAAGAACTTATCACGACGTTGTGATATTTTATGTTTACGCGTACACTACACAATTAAATAAAACTAGTTATTGCGGATTTTATCCCCCATGGGTGCTCTGTAAAGTCTGATATATTGATATATATTTAAAACTGTATTTAAGAATCGATAGTATAAAATAAGTGAATATGCACAATAAAATCTGTAAAAATTGATTTAATTCATATCGACGTTTTTCCATGCACCTTCATCATATTAGTCTGGATGTGCAGAAACCTTAGACCAAATATTAATTTTGAAGGTTATTTTGAAAATAATAACATTGTAAGAGCGGGTGTTCAATTTACATAATTGCTTACCCCATTAATCATTATCAGCAAAAAAAAAATAACGTACCGCAATCTCTATACGTCCCGGTCATAATCACATAATCACATTGGTGTAACGTGACATATGTAACTACTGGTATACTTATACGTAGTTGTACACAGGTACCCACCAACTACATTATTTTTTTACTATTATAAGTCGGCGCTTGACTACTGTCCTACCTGATGGTGAGTGGTAAATTAGTAAATGGTAAAGCACACTGACTTAGCTATAAAAAGCTTTTTCACCCATCCTACATTATGATCGGATGAATAGATAGACGCTGACAAATTATTCCACTCTTTTTCTTTACGCATTATGAACGACGAAGCAAACCGTTTGGTTTGAATGTTTGGTATGTCAAGAAAAAAGTGGTGGAGACCAGCCGAGTGTCTCATGATCTGATGATAGAATAGAGAGATAGGAATTAAGTCATACAATTGTGCACACTTCGATATGATCTATCGAGGTTGGTAAGATTGGTTCGAATCATACTGGTGTCACAAGTAAGCATCTTAGCACGCCTTTCCATTAAGTTCAATGCCATTTGGTGGCACTTTGTAGCACCAGCCCATGTATGGCAGTAATACTCTATGCACGACCGGACTTGCGCTTTTTATCTATACTCGTAGTATAATATATCATGGTATACATATTAATACGGTCCGTTTTCAAAAGATGGCTCTGGCTGTGATGAATATTTCATAGTAATAGCTGACTGTTGTGGTTTCAGAGAGGTTATGCATCTGTGAATAATATACAGGTCATATTGTTTTGAGTTTTATATAAAACACCTATTTTTATTGTGTTAAAAATGTCAAAATTTGAGGTAACTAAGCAGCATTTGCGAGAGATTTTACATTTCTGTTTCGGTTAGAGCGCATACGAATGCTTGTGAAAGTTTACGGTGACAATGATCTAACTGATAAATTATGTCGGGAATAGTTTCGATCTTTCAAGGAAGGTGATTTTAGTGTTGTAGACAAGTCTCGCCCTGTACAGCCAAAAACTTCGAAGACTACAAATTGGAGGCATTACTCGATAAAGATCTGAGTCAAACGCAAGGGTAGTCTACAGAATCATTGGCGTAAACACAGCAAGCACTTATGTATGATGAATTCACAAGCAAGGTGATTTTGTCCCTTATGAACTGAAACCGAGAGACGTTAAAAGGCAATTTTTCACTTACGTGCAGCTTATTCAAAGGAAAAAAGAAACAGTTTTTTGCATCGGATTGTAAATCGGGATAAGAAATAGATAATTTATGATGATCCCAAGAAAACAAAATACTGTGCTAAGCCCGGTCAATTGTTTCCATGGACCTCAACATCAACACTAAAGTTTATTAATGGTGCCGAAGGTCATGTTGTATATCTGTGCATTTTTAACACCAAAAATACGCACCGTATTAATTTCAATACACAAAAAATAAATCAATGTCTGTTGACACAGCAAATGTGTGAGCATCTTTTTAGCGAATTTCATTACATTTTAAACAGTCTACTCGTGTATTAATAAGCTCCTCATATTGTATCAAGCCTCTAAGGTCACGTAGCTTTATGCATAAGACCGATTGAAATTTCTGTTCCGCTATCAAGTAAACGAAACTTAATAATAAATTTTAGCCAAGGAATTACATTGTTAGTTTTAAATATGTTATGTATTTAATAGGCCTTTTTTGATATGAAACATCTGTAGCGGCGGGTCGGGTTGACTACTGGCTTGGCGAGGCGATGCTACGGCATCCATTACCACGCTATATAAACATCTATAGCGGTGGGTCGGACCGACTGTTGGCTTGGCGACGTGTCGCCACGGCATGCGTCGCGTTGCCACGCTATATGATAGTATGTACGTAGTATTTAAATAAAACTACTTTTACGGATTTTATTGCGATATTAACTTATTTCATATTCCCGACGTTTCGAGTACTTTATAGCACCTATGGTCACGGGGAGGACTAAGGTGTTTGACGTCCCAATGTCATAGTTAACCAAGACTACATCCAGATAAAAATTATTAATTTTTGTTCCGATCTACGTCGTATGAACTTACATTATCTTGAAGTCTTGCAGTTGTATGGGGATTTAATTTTATTAATTATAGGATCTGAAGCAGATGGTAGGACCCAGCCATCTTCTCTATTAAAAAGGGATGTTTATTGATTTCAATAGCCTCGTGAATCATCCTCGAAAGTAATCGGTGTTCTTTAGCGAGGATTTGTGGTCTATCAAATCTAATGTAGTACCGCGGGCGATCCTGTAGGTGCTGCCTGGACTTCCCGGAGCGTCGATTCTTCACAGCTATGTATTCCACACACATATTTGAGCACTCAGAAAAAGTTGAGTGATCTTGTTTGAGAAGTGTTAACGCATATTATAGTCCTGACCTAGCACCCTCAGATTTTTACCTGTTTCGTTCCCTTCATAATTATTTGGGTAGTACAAGGTTAACATCAAGAGAGGACTGTCAAAACTACTTGTCTCATTTTTGATCAAAAATCTCAAGATTTCTACAGCAACGGGATTATGTCACTACCTACAACATGACAACAAGTTATTGAACATAAATGCACATAAAAATTATAATAATAGTAATGAAACTTCAAAAAAAATGTATTGTATTTGTATATTAAATACGAAGAAACTTTTTCCCCGACCTACTATGAAAACCTTTAGAAGGAGCATCGTAGGTGGTAGCGATCACTTCTCATACTCTTTAGTAGTGGTATACAATTGATAAAAAATTACAGTAGGATATACATTGTAGGAAATCAATGATAGCGCAAAATAGCAGGCTTATGGTGCTGTGTTTTTTTTATAGGAGAGGGAGAAAACGAGCATGCGGCTCACATGATGGTAATTGACTACCGCCGCCCATGAACAACTGCAACACCAGGTACGGAATTGCAGATGCGTTGCCGGTCTTTTAAAAAGGAGTAAGCTCTTTTCTTGAAGGTCCCTAAGTCGTATCGGTCTGGAAAAATCGCTGATAGTAATCGATCCCACAAGGAAGTCGTGCGAGGAAGAAAACATATTCTAAATCACACAATGCTGGACCGCCAATCATCCAGATGGTGTGGATGGTATCGAGAGTTCTGCCGCGATATGCGTTTGTGAAATTTGGAGGTTTGGATTAATCCGAACATTTCCTCAGAGCACTCCCCGTAGTAGATGCGAAAGATAATGCAAAGGGAAGCAACATCTCTTCGCTGTGCCAATGAATCGAGCCGATCGGAAAGGACTCGGTTGTCGACGATTCGTTTCTTGTGAGTGAAAAAAACTGGATACACTTTTTAACTATTAACTAGGTATTCTATCTTAGCCCTCAGAGGTGACAACGCATCTACTGGTTTTTAATGTAGGAAAGATGTAGATGTCCATGCCATACCACAGCGTCTTCTTATCGTAGGGTGTCGTGAAGCGACAATAAAGAACAAAAAGAATCTAACCTAAGAACAACAAAACAACAAAAATACAACAAAAACAAATAATATATTTTAGACTCAAAAATATTTACAATTTTAGGCGGGACAGAGGTTTGCAGGTTCCGGTGACTTCAGGCGGAACTGAGGTTTGCAGGCTCCGGCGACTCCAGGTAGAGCAGAGACTTGTAGGATCCCGGCGACTTCAGGCAGAGAAACGGTTTGTAGATTCCAGCGACTTCCGGCAGGACAGAGGCTTGCAGGATCCCGGGGCAGTGCGGCCCCGGGATAAGGCCTTTAGGAGATGCTTCCAATTCGAGAACTGAAGCGAGACTCCTTTCTTCACCGATTGTTCGGCTTTTATACCTTTCTAGAGAGAACGGAAAAATTATTTAAATTAAACGCAAATTTTTTGTAAATGGTCAAGAGAAAAGAGTATTTATGTGGAAATATCGAAATAGAAACAACAGACCGGTAGCAAATTTGAATATAATTGCTATGGAGACCAAATAAACAACAATGTCAAAACATGTCAAATTTTGGTTTTAGGCTTGTAATAAGAAAACGGCAAGATTTAAGTGGAAAATGAGATATTATTGATATAGGAAAAAAGGTAGCGCAACTGCCCACACAAAGCCCGAGATTGTAGAGTTACGGAAAACTAACTAAAAGATCGAAAAAAGGTAGACTCCATTGACACCAATTTAAAAGTGCTGATAATGTGAAAATACGAAGTAGAAATGATTTGTTATTGTGTTCTTATGGTTTAAAATCGTTACAGGATCCTATGAAAATAAAGGTGATGTAAAATATCCAGTTTTGAGGTGAATGCATAAAATCGAAACAGAATGGAAAAAATGAATTTAAAATAATGTAAAATGATAAGTAAGTAGCATAACACTACATTTCCCCCCGACCCTGGAAAATTTTTGACTCAGCAAAAATTTTGATATATACATTCTAAAATAAACCATAAAAACACAGCTTTGCAGAAACAGACATCACCAGGCAAAATCAGATATACTATCTCTTACATTCATCATCTGCCATTCAGGTAAGGGTGGAGTTCACATTCAATGACTACCACTCTAAAAGTGTGTTTTCGAAAGGACATTCAGGCTTATTTAAGGAGTTGTCATCCGCTCCTGCGTGGAAAAAAAATAATTATTAAATAAGGGAGTAGTTAGCCGCTCCCTAGTGAAGATAAAGATAAATAAATTAATCTTAAGCAAGCTTTAGTTGCTATGACTTAAGTAAAGATTAAGAACGGCCAGAGCGGTAGGGCTCAAAGCCAGAGATCAGCAACATCACTAGCGAGATGTGTCTGAAATAATAATATAAAGTGAAGATTAACCAACCAAACAAACAAACAAATTAAAAGAAATAAAAATAATAAGGTGAAAATGATGGTGAAGATGAGAATGATGGTGAAGTTTGAGAAACAAGAGGGGGTTCCATGACAGTCGGGTCAACAGGAGGGTCAATAATAGGGTGGGTGAATAAATAAAGAGTTAAGAACGAAAGAGGAAGCAATTAAATGAAAAGGAATGGACAAGGCGCAGTAAAGGTGAAGAGAAGAGAAAGAGAACTTTTACGTTGGGCGCCAAATGTCGTGAAGCGACAATAAAGGACAAAAAGAAACTAACCTAAGAACAAGAAAACAACAAAAATACAACAAAAACAAATAATATATTTTAGATTCAAAAATATTTACAATTTTATATTACAAAAATGGAGTATGAATATGAGGATGGATGATGCGATTTACAGATTATTTAAAAAAAAGTAATAAAAAAAAAGAGATTAGTGCCGAAGCTGAGTCTGAAGATCCAAGGTGTGCTCTCAGCGCCTGGAACGAGCACGCACGGCGTAGGTCAGAAGGCGTGGGCGTCTCTAGGCGACGACCTCCGGTGAATGTGGTAAGTGCAGGATCCGGCGATTTCAGGCCAGACAGGGGCTTGCAGGATCCCCAGCGGCTTCAGACAACACAGAAGCCTGCAGGATCCGGTGACTGCAGGCGGGACAGAGGTTTGCAGGTTCCGGTGACTTCAGGCGGAACTGAGGTTTGCAGGCTCCGGCGACTCCAGGTAGAGCAGAGACTTGTAGGAACCCGGCGACTTCAGGCAGAGAAACGGTTTGTAGAGTCCAGCGACTTCAGGTAGAGCAGAGTTTCGTAGAGTCCAGTGGCTTCCGGCAGGACAGAGGCTTGCAGGATCCCGGGGCAGTGCCGCCCCGGGATAAGGCCTTTAGGAGATGCTTCCAATTCGAGAACTGAAGCGAGACTCCTTTCTTCACCGATTGTTCGGCTTTTATACCTTTCTAGAGAGAACGGAAAAATTATTTAAATTAAACGCAAATTTTTTGTAAATGGTCAAGAGAAAAGAGTATTTATGTGGAATTATCGAAATGGAAACAACAGACCGGTAGCAAATTTGAATATAATTACTATGGAAACTAAATAAACAACAATGTCAAAACATGTCAAATTTTGGTTTTAGGCTTGTAATAAGAAAACGGCAAGATTTAAGTGGAAAATGAGATATTATTGATATAGGAAAAAAGGTAGCGCAACTGCCCACACAAAGCCCGAGATTGTAGAGTTACGGAAAACTAACTAAAAGATCGAAAAAAGGTAGACTCCATTGACACCAATTTAAAAGTGCTGATAACGTGAAAATACGAAGTAGAAATGATTTGTTATTGTGTTCTTATGGTTTAAAATCGTTACAGGATCCTATGAAAATAAAGGTGATGTAAAATATCCAGTTTTGAGGTGAATGCAGAAAATCGAAACAGAATGGAAAAAATGAATTTAAAATAATGTAAAATGATAAGTAAGTAGCATAACACTACAAGGGTGGTATTATATGTTATATTTTTTGTTGTACGCTTGATTCTATAAAAAATACGTCTTTCACCTTTCACATTACCATTGTTAATTTATCCTTTAGAAGTTATAATTTTTTTCAGGAATCGATTAGAGAACCCATTACCTTACGCCTTAGGCACACAAGCTTGCCTATTATAAGTATTAAATTACATGTTGGTTTTAAGCTATATTTTCACTTTACTTTAAGGTTTGGTGTTAATTTAAAGAAGAGGAAAGTTATTTTTTTTTCTTATCATATATTTAAATCAAGACGAGTAGTATAAGTTCTTCTTCTTGAAGCTTGTTTACTTTGCTTTTGTAAACTAGCTCTCGAATTTGCCTTAGTATTGCCATAATTGCTTGGTGCAGTCCACTCGCCAAGCACTCTCAAGTATCTTGCTATTTCTATTTGAAAAATTGCACATTTATAATTTCTGTATGATATGAGTGGCGATCATTCTAGAAGGCTATTGACTTCAATATAATGATATGGCAATGTATGCTCATTCATTCATTACAGCCTATCAAGCATCCCTAGATGAAAATCAGCCTTTTTTAATGGATTGCATCTAAATGGGGATATTTTTGCCATAGTACTCACGGTTGGGAGTCGCAGATTTTTTTATTCTTTAATGTCGTTAACAGGAACATATTACGGCCCATAGCCTGTTATTTTCTGTCGCTTTTTTGATATCCACTGGGTGTTATGTGGTAGTGCATTCTCTTACATCGCTACTAAATCTCAAATAAAAATGTAACTGAAGAGTTATTTCAACACTCAATTTTTATTGACAAAACATGAGGGCAATTGTAACATTTATTTTATTTAATAATAGGCTATGATAATTTTATAGTTTAGCTATTTTTTCCTTACTATGATTGTTGTATTCCTAAGTCAAATTAAGACAGTAAAAAAAATGGAAATAAAAAGCAAGAGTCGATTTTAAAGAACATTTCGTATATAGAAGAATAAAATAAATTAAAATAGAATTTGGATTAAAAATAAAATAATATGATAAAATTATTGAACAAATTAATGAATTTAAAAAGTCTGAATTTAGGAAGATACAATTTTCAAATTCTATCAGTCTCATAATCTATTAAAAATAAAAAGGCTTGAAGAGAAAAATTATAATGATCACAAATTGTTGCTTGAACGGCACTGGACCGAACCTTACCGAACGGAACAGCTATTAACAGTAAATTCGCCGAAGTTGTAGCAATAAATACACCAAAACCTATAAATTAACAGCACTTTATCATTCTATTTTGGCAAAAAGAGTAATTACCTTCGTATATACTGCCGGTAGTGTATAATTGTCAATTAACTACCCTTTGGAAAGAGATAATTGGAATAATCGAAAACATTAATAAATATTATGTGTAGAAGGAAACAATATAACACAATACTACGTATTATACTATGTTTACGTGGTAAAGCCATGCTTCAGCAATAATATAATGTTTAAGGATGTACCACGAACTAGTTCTGAGGAATTGTTCGGACTAATTCCAGCCGCTCAATTTCACCATCGCCTGTCGCGACAAAACTCGCGTTACCATCCATACCATCTGGATGATTGGCGGTCCACCACTGTGCGATTTAGAAAAAGTTTTCTCCCTCGCACAACTTCTTTGTGGAATCAATTACCACCAGCGAATTTTCCGAACCGATACGACTTAGGAACCTTCAGGAAAAGAGTTTACACCTTTCTAAAAGGCCGGCAACGCGTCTGCAATTCCCCTGGTGTTGCGGTTGTTCATGGGCGGCGGTAGTCACTTACCATCAGGTGAGCCGCATGCTCGTTTGCCCCCTATTCAATAAAAAAAAATAGTTGACTCGACCGGGGAAGTACCAATCTCTCACAGAATACCAGCTTGAAACAGCACAATAATGTTGTGGTTAGTATGATGAATGTATCGAACCGAATACTCTTTTTACTGCATTTTGATTCTTAATCGAAAACCGTGTAGTGTAGGGCGTCCTCCCACTAGGTGTAGTGACGACCTGGTAAGACATGCAGGAAGTCGATGGATGTAGGTGGCTCGGGACCGTGCTTTGTGGCATACCTTGGGGGAGGCATATGTTCAGCAGTGGACTTGTGAAGGGCTGTAATGATGATGATGATGATTACGATATATAAGAGGGTCAAAGGAGTATGCAGCTCCCTTAGTGGCAAGTCACTATCGACGCCCTTGAACAACTACAACAATACGGGAAAGCAGATGCGTTACCGTCCTTTAAAAAAACTAATAGGTTATTTTCTAAAAGTCCCCTAAGTTTTATCGTTCCGAAAAAATTGCCAGTGGTTTTCGATACCACAAGGGAATTGTGCAAGAAAAAAATCTTCTAGTAAATCGCACACTGGTGGACCACCAATCGACCAGATTTTAGAGAAATTTAGCGGCTGGAATAGTTCCAAACAAATCCTTTCCGTGGTAGATCCGATGGAATATTCCATTATCTAAAATAAATCTGTTGAACTATCTTTTATTAAACAAACTCATAAAATAAAGATAACGATGAGAGAGCAGTTTTTGAACCTAAATCAATCACTACCTTCACAAGTATCGCAAGCTGGCTCGTTGGAAAGGAGCCAGGGTTGACCTGAAAGAGAATAACGTTTATACAAATAGTAGCAGTTTTTAAAATAGAGTTCAGCAATATTTTTATCATTTTAAACGGAGCTAGGCAATACTAGTGCGAGTACATAGTGTGGCGAAAATGGAGATATTGCAAGCTACAAATTCAACAGTGAAGTAAAAAAGGCTGATAAATATTTACTTTATAATGATAGTCATCTGATGGATATAATCATTAGCTGTAAGGAGTCCATCTGGATTCTCGTAAGTGACAAAAAATCTATAGAATTTTTTGTTTGGGCTTTAGTAGCGTTTCTTTATCACTTCAATTTTATAAAATAAAAAATAAAGCGGGATTTCTTAAGTCCAATTTTTGACATTTTGAGTAGACTAGGGACTATCTCAAGCTCAATACAACTAGAATATCATCTAGATCGTTTCATAGGGATGCAGTTCTTTCTCAAAATTACACTATGATTACACTACACCAGATATAGCATAACATACGTACAAAAGTATACAATCAAATTGAGAACCTTTTCTTTTTTGAAGTTGGTTAAAACCTAACAATAATAAAGATACATCGTCAGTTGCACTCTTAACGAATTATAACCTGTTTAGCCGTATGATCTATATAAATCTACATCTATTCTCAATTAAGGATCTAAATTCCGAGGACTTAAATGCGTCGCTTCCAATAAAAAAGGTCTCTCCAGTTCCATTTATGATGATAATCTGTAAGAACGTTGTTCTTCCCCGGTTGAACCGACGCATTCGAGCTGCAACCATAATATAGCTGTAGTATAACACAATTAAAAAAACACACACACACACACACACACACATAATTACAATTTTAATCTTTCTTTTCATAGAAATAAACGACATATGGAAGATAAGTATTCCAAAAACATTATAATATTAAAAGGTTTATTTAACTAGAGAGCGAGGCAGCCGACACCTCGACCTATTTGTATTTAATGCAAATCGCTTGCCTTTGGTTATTGAATCGCAGATGCTCGTTCTTTTATTAGCGTGGCTGGATAACAGTTAAATTAGCTTCAAAGTTTACCAATCAACTGTTAGTACTTTTATTTAAAAAGAGAAGTAAATTACAAATTTGTTATGAATGGGAGTAGAACATACTAGCTTACATCAGTCACTCTCAGGCAAAATGTGAAGGAGGGAATGTGCGCTCTAAAAGACAAGAGTGTGAGAGAGATAAAAAGCCCATGATTTTATTTGCCCGTTTTATAAAAAAAGCTACTTTTTATGTAGCTACCTTACTTAATTGAACAAATTATATCAAAATCATTTATGAAAGAACATTCTAATACAAGAATAAATTATTCATAAATTTTATATCCTGAATTTAATAAGGTTTATTCTAATAGTATTGCAACGAGTTTGTATGAATATGAGATATTAAAATTCAGCCATTGAGTTATAATGTAGTACGTAGTGGATTATAACTCAATGGTTTCAATGGATAATTCTTTCGTATCGTTTTAGAAAATTCAGTTTTGTATTTAAATCAGTTACTTGTTTGAATGGAGACACATTTCGTATGATCTATTATTTTGACGCTGTCGTGTTGTTTTATATAATAGTAAATAAATTTTATTTATGTAATAGAAAAATAAAATAAACTTGATAAAAATTAATCCTAGCACAACTAATCTAGGTCGTATTAACGCGACACGACGGAATTCTTATTTGAAGTAGATTCTGCGGTGGCTGACCGCAACTCGTGGCTGACTTTTATGTGCTAGGATTAGTGATCGCGGGGATAGTGCACGCAATTAAGGGACGGCGGGAGGTGCTTTTCAAATTAGGTACAACACATAATTTTATTTCATTGAGCGGATATAAGCAAATAATTTTTTAACAAACATAATATAATAGATTTCCGCAAAGTAACGCCTGATCCTATTAATTATCATAGAAAACTAAATATTAAGAATTATTAAAAAACCTTGTTTTATTTACATAAGAACGTAAACATAAAAACTCACTCCTGTAACCCATAGAGGTAGGCAGAGACGACGCACTTCCATTGGGCACAATCCTGGCACACATCTCTCGCCTCCTCCACATCCATATACCTACGTATACATGGTCTTCGGTTAAGGGTATTCTTCATTTAGGCCATTTTGAGCCCTTACATACTTCCTAAATGTTATGATATCTCAGAGATATTATTTAGGTCAAGATTTTTATAATAATTTTATGACTTTAATATTTAATATATATATATATATATATATATTAAATATTAAAGTCATAAAAAGGAAGTATGTAAGGGCTCAAAATGGCCTAAATGAAGAATACCCTTAACCGAAGACCATGTATACGTAGGTATATGGATGTGGAGGAGGCGAGAGATGTGTGCCAGGATTGTGCCCAATGGAAGTGCGTCGTCTCTGCCTACCTCTATGGGTTACAGGAGTGAGTTTTTATGTTTACGTTCTTATGTAAATAAAACAAGGTTTTTTAATAATTCTTAATATTTAGTTTTCTATGATAATTAATAGGATCAGGCGTTACTTTGCGGAAATCTATTATATTATGTTTGTTAAAAAATTATTTGCTTATATCCGCTCAATGAAATAAAATTATGTGTTGTACCTAATTTGAAAAGCACCTCCCGCCGTCCCTTAATTGCGTGCACTATCCCCGCGATCACTAATCCTAGCACATAAAAGTCAGCCACGAGTTGCGGTCAGCCACCGCAGAATCTACTTCAAATAAGAATTCCGTCGTGTCGCGTTAATACGACCTAGATTAGTTGTGCTAGGATTAATTTTTATCAAGTTTATTTTATTTTTCTATTACATAAATAAAATTTATTTACTATTATATAAAACAACACGACAGCGTCAAAATAATAGATCATACGAAATGTGTCTCCATTCAAACAAGTAACTGATTTAAATACAAAACTGAATTTTCTAAAACGATACGAAAGAATTATCCATTGAAACCATTGAGTTATAATCCACTACGTACTACATTATAACTCAATGGCTGAATTTTAATATCTCATATTCATACAAACTCGTTGCAATACTATTAGAATAAACCTTATTAAATTCAGGATATAAAATTTATGAATAATTTATTCTTGTATTAGAATGTTCTTTCATAAATGATTTTGATATAATTTGTTCAATTAAGTAAGGTAGCTACATAAAAAGTAGCTTTTTTTATAAAACGGGCAAATAAAATCATGGGCTTTTTATCTCTCTCACACTCTTGTCTTTTAGAGCGCACATTCCCTCCTTCACATTTTGCCTGAGAGTGACTGATGTAAGCTAGTATGTTCTACTCCCATTCATAACAAATTTGTAATTTACTTCTCTTTTTAAATAAAAGTACTAACAGTTGATTGGTAAACTTTGAAGCTAATTTAACTGTTATCCAGCCACGCTAATAAAAGAACGAGCATCTGCGATTCAATAACCAAAGGCAAGCGATTTGCATTAAATACAAATAGGTCGAGGTGTCGGCTGCCTCGCTCTCTAGTTAAATAAACCTTTTAATATTATAATGTTTTTGGAATACTTATCTTCCATATGTCGTTTATTTCTATGAAAAGAAAGATTAAAATTGTAATTATGTGTGTGTGTGTGTGTGTGTGTTTTTTTAATTGTGTTATACTACAGCTATATTATGGTTGCAGCTCGAATGCGTCGGTTCAACCGGGGAAGAACAACGTTCTTACAGATTATCATCATAAATGGAACTGGAGAGACCTTTTTTATTGGAAGCGACGCATTTAAGTCCTCGGAATTTAGATCCTTAATTGAGAATAGATGTAGATTTATATAGATCATACGGCTAAACAGGTTATAATTCGTTAAGAGTGCAACTGACGATGTATCTTTATTATTGTTAGGTTTTAACCAACTTCAAAAAAGAAAAGGTTCTCAATTTGATTGTATACTTTTGTACGTATGTTATGCTATATCTGGTGTAGTGTAATCATAGTGTAATTTTGAGAAAGAACTGCATCCCTATGAAACGATCTAGATGATATTCTAGTTGTATTGAGCTTGAGATAGTCCCTAGTCTACTCAAAATGTCAAAAATTGGACTTAAGAAATCCCGCTTTATTTTTTATTTTATAAAATTGAAGTGATAAAGAAACGCTACTAAAGCCCAAACAAAAAATTCTATAGATTTTTTGTCACTTACGAGAATCCAGATGGACTCCTTACAGCTAATGATTATATCCATCAGATGACTATCATTATAAAGTAAATATTTATCAGCCTTTTTTACTTCACTGTTGAATTTGTAGCTTGCAATATCTCCATTTTCGCCACACTATGTACTCGCACTAGTATTGCCTAGCTCCGTTTAAAATGATAAAAATATTGCTGAACTCTATTTTAAAAACTGCTACTATTTGTATAAACGTTATTCTCTTTCAGGTCAACCCTGGCTCCTTTCCAACGAGCCAGCTTGCGATACTTGTGAAGGTAGTGATTGATTTAGGTTCAAAAACTGCTCTCTCATCGTTATCTTTATTTTATGAGTTTGTTTAATAAAAGATAGTTCAACAGATTTATTTTAGATAATGGAATATTCCATCGGATCTACCACGGAAAGGATTTGTTTGGAACTATTCCAGCCGCTAAATTTCTCTAAAATCTGGTCGATTGGTGGTCCACCAGTGTGCGATTTACTAGAAGATTTTTTTCTTGCACAATTCCCTTGTGGTATCGAAAACCACTGGCAATTTTTTCGGAACGATAAAACTTAGGGGACTTTTAGAAAATAACCTATTAGTTTTTTTAAAGGACGGTAACGCATCTGCTTTCCCGTATTGTTGTAGTTGTTCAAGGGCGTCGATAGTGACTTGCCACTAAGGGAGCTGCATACTCCTTTGACCCTCTTATATATCGTAATCATCATCATCATCATTACAGCCCTTCACAAGTCCACTGCTGAACATATGCCTCCCCCAAGGTATGCCACAAAGCACGGTCCCGAGCCACCTACATCCATCGACTTCCTGCATGTCTTACCAGGTCGTCACTACACCTAGTGGGAGGACGCCCTACACTACACGGTTTTCGATTAAGAATCAAAATGCAGTAAAAAGAGTATTCGGTTCGATACATTCATCATACTAACCACAACATTATTGTGCTGTTTCAAGCTGGTATTCTGTGAGAGATTGGTACTTCCCCGGTCGAGTCAACTATTTTTTTTTATTGAATAGGGGGCAAACGAGCATGCGGCTCACCTGATGGTAAGTGACTACCGCCGCCCATGAACAACCGCAACACCAGGGGAATTGCAGACGCGTTGCCGGCCTTTTAGAAAGGTGTAAACTCTTTTCCTGAAGGTTCCTAAGTCGTATCGGTTCGGAAAATTCGCTGGTGGTAATTGATTCCACAAAGAAGTTGTGCGAGGGAGAAAACTTTTTCTAAATCGCACAGTGGTGGACCGCCAATCATCCAGATGGTATGGATGGTAACGCGAGTTTTGTCGCGACAGGCGATGGTGAAATTGAGCGGCTGGAATTAGTCCGAACAATTCCTCAGAACTAGTTCGTGGTACATCCTTAAACATTATATTATTGCTGAATCTAGGTCGTATTAACGCGACACGACGGAATTCTTATTTGAAGTAGATTCTGCGGTGGCTGACCGCAACTCGTGGCTGACTTTTATGTGCTAGGATTAGTGATCGCGGGGATAGTGCACGCAATTAAGGGACGGCGGGAGGTGCTTTTCAAATTAGGTACAACACATAATTTTATTTCATTGAGCGGATATAAGCAAATAATTTTTTAACAAACATAATATAATAGATTTCCGCAAAGTAACGCCTGATCCTATTAATTATCATAGAAAACTAAATATTAAGAATTATTAAAAAACCTTGTTTTATTTACATAAGAACGTAAACATAAAAACTCACTCCTGTAACCCATAGAGGTAGGCAGAGACGACGCACTTCCATTGGGCACAATCCTGGCACACATCTCTCGCCTCCTCCACATCCATATACCTACGTATACATGGTCTTCGGTTAAGGGTATTCTTCATTTAGGCCATTTTGAGCCCTTACATACTTCCTAAATGTTATGATATCTCAGAGATATTATTTAGGTCAAGATTTTTATAATAATTTTATGACTTTAATATTTAATATATATATATATATAGATATATATATATATATATATATATATATATATATATATATATATATATATATATATATATATATATATAATTAAATATAAGAATAAAAATGTAACACATTTTTTTGTCAACCTTTGCAAACGTGTTAATGTTATTTACAGCATATAAGTAATTTTGAACGACTGATGTCATCATCGTATTTTGGTAGACGTGGTATTCATCTGTAGATATCCTTTAAATGTCACATTACTGTTGCATTTCTACAGCATTTATTCTACAAAAATCTCGGTTTTTCACCAGTCTCCTGGTACTCGCTACAGTTCCCAACATAAATTAAATAAGGCGTACAGCAGGCCTGTCATCACTGCCTCTTCAGCCCTCAGAATTTCGAGTGATTCTCTATCATATTGGACTGCCTTACCTGCTTTTCATTGCTTTCATGATTTCGTCTATACTCATATCCCTATCTCTTTCCCCTTCTTTCAATTTCTATTTCATTTATTTCAAACGTCTCCTCACTCATAAACACGCTTTCAAAGTATACCCTCCATCTCTTTAAACTCGAAACTTCGTCATTCAGAATATATTTATTCCAGTCTCTTATAACATTCATCTACTTCATTCTACAGGTAAAGTCAAAATGACTTCGAACAAAAACTGACTGACTCTCAACGTGGTTCGTCAAATAAAGGTTGCAGTTATGAAATCATGGATTATTATGAATGTATTAGTAATGATAATTTTATTCAATATAGTTAATTTTATTTATTTAATAAAAGTTTAATTTTATTTATTAGATTACACAAACAATCTAAAGCTCCGCACAACGGGTAGAACGAGATATACTAACAATGCTGCGTGGTTAAAGGGTATATATATATAAACCACTACTGGTAAGCTAAAAAGGCTTGTTTTGGAGTGGTTCACGATAGAAGTCGAATGGCGCATTCAAACCCACAAGTTTTTAAGTTCGCGGTTCGCAGCCTGCCATTACGCCACTGTCGCTTACTTCACTGCATTCTCCTTATGTATCTCTCTTTCTAGAATCGCTTTTTCGTCTCATTGAGTTTCAAGTCACAATAAATCTAAAGAAGTTTCATTTCCAAAATGTCCATTAATGATACTCAATGTACCCATACAAAAATACTCCCGTTATGCAAGTTTACTGTGACAATTACTCTAGCGATAGTCTGCTTAGTGTTGGCATTTTTTTATAATTATGTCCTTCTTCTCCTTTGTAACGTAAAGTCGTTACTGAGAGATATTTTTCTACTTGAATATTTTAATACATTGATAAGTACAAATAAAACTACTTTTACGGATTTTATCGCGTTTAATTAAGTTATGTTATATTCCTGGCGATAAAATCCGTAAAAGTAGTTTTATTTGTGTAGTGTTCGCGTAAATATAAGAAATCATTAGCTAATTTCGTAAAGAAAAGGACGATACTTCGGGTGTGTAGATATGAACAATTTCGAGTCACGAACACCCCATAACTCAAAAACTATTAAGCCTACAAACTTGTAAATTTGCATACCTGATAAGGTCCCCGAGAATACCCATGACCCAAATTAATATTTGAAAAGTGCCATTTATATATCTACTCATTCATCAAAAACCTAATCCACTTTTTATTTAATTAGAAACTTGACATTTGACGCCAAGGATCAATAGGAATATACAAAGGAAAAAAACCTAAAAACAAAAAATTTACGATATTCGGTGTAGAAAAATTTATTGGTTTGGTAACCTTCAAGGACTGTACTTGAAACTAACCTTAGAGTGCTCCAGAATGACTTTTACATTTATGTTTTAATTCGCCTAATTCCACATTCATCGTAGAATCGAACACGTGATACCCGACACAGTAACGGACAGTAGTTCAAAGTTCAACATTCAATGTCCCGGATTCACTTATCACGAAATTATAAATAGGGAACTAAGGCGTTAAACACAACTAAGTTCCTTCGTTCGACACTAAAAACTACGCCGCGATAAGAATTCCAATTCCGCCTCGTTGACACGTAAAACGAACAAAACAGTCAACACACAAAAAAGGGCACTTAACGCGACGGCACAATTACTTTCAAAGAAGTTACTTTAATCAGTCAAACACAATACAAACCTCTTGTCAAGAACTTAAACCCTAGACAACCTAAAACGAGGCGGTTTTCACGAAACACAATTACGTAGCGAAGTCACGTGCACAATTCTAAAAATCGAGACCGTAAACCCCAATTGGTCGCGCGAAACCTCGGCAACGGCAACCGAGTTATCCTAATTAACTGTACGGCTGCCAGCGAAATACTACTCTTCGCACTCGCGTTTTTAGTTGCAATGTTTTTTCAAATGTGAAAGCTCTTATAAGTATTAATCATTCTTTTATTACAAACTATCAAAAGTACTCTGTTGAACATAGGGCTCCTTTTTTCACTCTGTTGCCTCATTTGGCATGTGGTTTGGCAACCGCAGCTTTTGGTTATTTTGAGTTGATATCAGGAAAATACTAAAAGAAACAAACCATGAGATATTCAGCAGCGTTATTCCAACTAATAATATAAAAAAAACTGCGGTTCCCAAATTACCTGTCAAGCGTGGCAACTATGGCAAATAACCCTTTTTAGGAGGCAATCCAATCGCAGGCTCATGTTCAGCAGTAGACTCTGATAGGCTGTATATGAATGAGTCATCAAGTTTGACAATTTCAAAGGAAAAAGAAACGAAAAAGCAATTATTTAATTATGTAAACGTTTTCACAATTTGAAACATAGATTTCAAATAATTGAATTGAGTTAACATGAGAGTTTATGATATTTTTGTCCTTATATGTCACTAAACGTAGGCTCCTCCAAATAGAAGTTTGTGGTTTATCATAGGACGAACACTATCTTCCATCTTTGTTTGTTTTCAAATTGAAATATATATTTTACATAACGCCTCACCATAGAAGTGAAATTGTTGTGGCACAGTATCAATTACATATTACACTAAGAGAGAGAGAGAAAAACAAACTATTATTTCGCAAACAAATTATCTAAGTATTGTAAGCCTGTGCTTAACTACTATCCCACATAGTGGTGACGCAGCTGAAAGTTGTAAAGCGCATTAACTTAATAAAAACCTTTACACTCTTGCCTTGAAGATACACAAATTACAATCGGATAGAAAGACAGATGCTGGTAATTTGAAACACTCCTTTTGGCTCTGGCACTCCACCATTACGAATTATGAAGCAAAACGAAGCAATTTCCGCTGTTGTGCAAAGGTCTACTTTCATTTCAGCATCTGTATTTTGATTAAAAAGCATATTTTCCTTTTCTGGGTTAACCCTTGTACTGGACAGTTCAATGTAGATTGTTCAAAGATGGATGAAGAAAAAAAAGACAATCGTTCTCAATGGAGTTCTAAATAAGTGTTTGTTAATTCTAAGAGGGTATTGGAGCAATTTGCCCACCACGCTGCTTCAGTGCTTGTTGGCGGAGTACATGTACACTAAATATTTTATTGCTCAGACATGCAGGGTTCATCGCGATGTTTTCCTTACCGCTGAACACATGGTAAATTAGCACGTTTGCTATCGACAAGTTCATCTATGCCGACATGGATTGTATCCAATTTCTTTATAGAAAAATGGTGACAAACGAGCACACAGTCTACCAGATGGTAAATGAATGCTGTGGCCCATAGACATCTACATCTACCCTCGATCAAGAATTAAAATTTAAATGCGTCAGCACCCCTGAGTACTAATATGGAATGCAACGTTTCAAAAAAAGTTCGTTTGGAAAGGGTCTCTATTTCTCTACACCCACCAAACAAAACACAGCAGCATTGAGCTACTATTTTACGTTGGTATTCTGTGAGAGCGTGGTAATTAATTTGTAAGACGCCGTAGCCAAATAGCTGCATAACAAGAGGAATTGCAGTAGCATTACCAGCCTTTTATAAGTAATAATTAGTTTTTAAAGAATCTTAAGGCGCATCAGTTTCGAAAATTGCTAGGGATATCAGATAGTACACAGGAGTCGCAGAAAGTAGAAAATTTTAGAAAAATTAAACATGAGCGGACCGCCATGATTTTTTATTTGAATAATATTTTTAGTATATTATTTGAATGAATACTATTAATATTCGACACATTTTAAATCGAATCTCACCAAATTGCCTATAATTCGCTTCATTTCTCGTAATAAATCATTCAAAAGATCGGACCAATGATTGATAGCGGCTGTGAGTAATCAGTTACTGATTACTCGCACTTTTATATTTTTATCAACTTGATAAGTCTTATAAAAAATAACTAAAATGACTTGTAGTAAAATTATTTTGTCCATACAGTTGGGGTCATAAATCATAGCTCAGCCTCAGCCCGGCTAGCGCGATGAGCATTTTGCGCGGGCGCAACGCCATTATCGACAAATGAATCATAGAAGGCAGGTACAGGTGGCGGTGCGGTATACAAAGGCTGATGCGACATTGTTATGTTACGAGTCATTTGTTTTCCATTACTACCCCCGCTTAATACCTGCAAATTAGTGCTATGATAACTAAGTACATATTTTTATTATTATTATTACAGCCCTTCACAAGTCCACTGCTGAACATAGGCCTCCCCCAAATAATGCCACAAAGCAAGGTCCTGAGCCACCTGCATCCATCGAATTCCTGCATATCTTACCAGGTCGTCACTCCATATAGTGGGGGGACGCCCCACTTCGTCACACAGTTTTTAAAAGTTTTATCACATGGCTAAATGATTGACTATTATATTATGATAAGGTCATGCTTTTCTATAAAAAGTTGCATGAAATTTTAAATCACGGACCTATTGGTTTGTTTTACTTTACACTTATTTAGTAAAAAACAAGATGGACTGATCTAAACGTTTACTTTCTTGTGTAAAAAGTGCTATTTAGAATTTTATGCAAATGATAATTAAAGTTTCTATGTAAATAAGTGTAACATAGCGGGTATATTATATTCAATGGTAGCGGCCATCCATATATGCAAAGCCAGCATCATTTTCTGTACAGAAACCGGCAAAATGTTACTCAAGGAACTATAAACAAAGCAGCTGATAAAAATGTTACACTCATAACTGTTAACAAAAACTGTTTCTGCAAATGGTCTTATAGATAATAATAAGTATTCCGCCGTGTTAGGTACAGGAGCTATATATTAGAAGGAGAACAGGTAAATTTTTGTTTTAGAAATGCGCAATCAATATTGTTTTGTCTGCAATTGAGCGTAAAATAAAAAATAACTTCAGCCAAAGAGCATAACTGGCATTATACTCAGGCCCATCAATTTGTATGTAAAAAAAATAATTTTACCAGGTTTCAAGAAATCAATCAAAATTCAAAAAAACATAAATATTAAAATAAAAAAAATGTATATATGTATGTCTATACATATATAATAATGATTTATGGCCGTTTAGTAACTGACGGTGACTCAGTATAACATCCTACAGTCACGTCGAAACTAAGAGGAGAGAATCACTGTAGAAAAGTTAATAATTTATTGGGGAAATTTTGTGATAAAATTAAAAAAGTTACAAACTTATCCAAGTTAATCTAACTTAGTCTAACTTATCCTTATGCGTTACAAAAAAAAACCAAATATTAAAATAGTGAGATGGCGTCAGTTTTTAAGAAGATATAACAAAAATAAACATAAAAATAAATATCAAAAATGTTCAGTATTTAATTGATTATATACCGCTGACACTTAATCACGCTTTTCGAAACCACGCTAGTTGTAAACAATACTTATGTGAAAAAACAAAATCTTCTTTTCAAATTTCCGCCAAGTTGTAATTAGAAGGCCAAATAGGTCATGTATCATTTTAATTAAATATATTTTATATGAAGTGATCTTGACTACGCTTCATCAATTAAGCATTGGTAAAAATTTAAACAGGAGTTTTACAATTGTGTTTACAAGAAACATTATTAGTTCAACCTTGCAGCTAGTTCATTATTTTATTATAAATACCTATAAATGTATACATTATTAATGAATAGTTCCCATAATATTTTGGATTATTTTTTGTTTTGCCCTATCTGCAATGTTCTACGCTCTATAGAAAATGTGGCGTATGACATGACTGACACTTGATTCGAACGTTTTATCTAGGTACAAAAATTTTTTACGTTTTCGTCGCCTCCACATGATATTTTTGCCAGCATAAGGTATCCTTCTGTATCTGAAACGAATATAAATATTGCTACAAAGTAAAGTAATAGGCTATACGAGTACAAGTCCATCTACTGGGAACAGGACTCTTTTTTTATTTCTGAGAGGGTTTTAGGGCAAGGAAATGCCCGTAGCGCTGCCCCAATGCGTGTTGACGAAAATTGCAATTACAAACTTCATTCGTGCTGTCGGGGATCAAACCCGGGAAATATTTACAGCGAACGCTTTGGCCCAGATCTACTAATACGACACAAATAAATACGATTTAACATGTATAAAAAAAACTCTTACGTACTTGAAACTTGAACACTTGATAGCTCGTGACGCCTACCGGACAAAGCTGCAGCACCACACCGTGCAATGTAATTGAAGATGCGTAACCGCGACATAATTCTCAGTGATGCGCAAGCATAACAGGCAGTATGTCACTTATATAATTGTCAGCTCTGCAGTCTATTAATCTTTGCACTTTTATAAGTAATACAGAACGTAGTTGATAGACGGTGTTGACGTCGGCTAAAATCTCTGCGATCGCAGTTTTTTTTTATATAGGATAAGGGTGACAAACGAGCACACAGTCCACCTGATGGTAAGTGGTTGCTGCGGCCCATAGACATCTACATCTATCCTCGTTTGCGAATCAAAATGCAGATGCGTTGCCACCCGTGAGGACTAAGATGGAATGCCTCATTTCCAGTAAAAAGGGCCTCCGGCCACCTGCACTCACCAAGCGAAACGCAGAGGTAAACCTCTACTTCACGCTGGTATTCTGTGAGGTCGTGGTACCACCCCGGTTCGAGCTGGCCCATGCGTGCGACAGCAAAAGCTGCCGCGTAGCTCTACCACTGTTATAGGTCATTCAGGCTAGTTAAAGCCTTAATTTATACAATAGTAACAAAGTTTATTTTTTATATTTGTGGCCTAATTTTGCTTTCTGCTTTATATAATTTGATAAATTTGTCAAAAATATTTTCTATTTTTAGCCATTCTAAATTTAAGAAGAATCTTAAGCGTATCACCTCAACCCGCTCTACAGTAAACAGTCCATTATTCATTAAATAAATTTATATTTTTTGTAAGTATATTCTGTTCTCAGAAAATAAATCAGTCAGGATTGCCAAATCATTAATCTCCTCGAAAAGGTCGTGCAGTGACTTGCGATTGCCCGTATCGCAGTATTATCGGTTTTGCAATATTAATATTGTTTTCAAACCAGCTGTCGATCCCCAAAGTAATAAATCGTAAGACGCGAAACTGTGGAAGAAGCAAAGTAAACTAATTTAGCTGTCGATTCATCAGTCAGTTTACTCATCCTCCTTACAGCGCACAGACCTGTACTCAAAACAGGAACTGTGAATGTAGAAGCAAATTCCGCCAAGAAGTCGACCCATGTCATACCTTTATTTAAATCTGGCAGTACGTTAGACCCCGCCAAATTAACTGCCGACATTTAAAAAAAAATGTGAAAAAATATTTTTAATATCAATAAATTGCTTCATAAAAATTAATTTGAATAACAAGGGGTAGCTCAACAACTGACGCTGGAGTTATATTTTTGTGCATGGTAGTAATCAGAGGACGCTTTGGATATATTTTGTGATATTTCCAAGATCTTCGACTGTGTTCAATATAAAAGTTTAATCTGGAAACAACCGTGCTATGGTGTCAAGATCACAGTGCTTAAGCTTATAATTTCATATTTATGTAATAGAACGCAAGAAGTTATTATCAATGGTAATTTTTTTCCGGGTCACCTGTAATAATGGGTGTCCCTCAAGCATCAATTTTCGGCCCATTCCTGTTTCTAATGTATAGTAATGACTTACCTTTCCTTGTAGAAGATAGTCAGGATATTTAAACTTAAACGTCAATCATTGAAATGTGACGGAGTGAATAATGCTATATCAAAATTAGTACATTGATTTAACGTTATTAATTTACATTTAAACGGAAATTAAACATCGTATGTTAAAAATCTGAATACCATTGTGTTATTAAATGGGGAAGAACTGAGTTTTGTTGAATCCTATGTTTTCTTTTTGGCATCACTCTCGACGCAAAGCTTCAATGGAGCCCCCATATAGCCACATAAACAAGCAGACTAAGTTCTGCAACTTATGCTCTAAAAAATATTAGAAGTCTCATTAGTATCGCGACAGCTTGATTAGTTTATTTCAGGTAATGTGTTATTAAATGGGTAAGAACTGAGCTTTGTTGAATCCTATGTTTTCTTTTTGGCATCACTCTCGACGCAAAGCTTCAATGGAGCCCCCATATAGCCACATAAACAAGCAGACTAAGTTCTGCAACTTATGCTCTAAAAAAGATTAGAAGTCTCATTAGTATCGCGACAGCTTGATTAGTTTATTTCAGGTAATGTGTTATTAAATGGGTAAGAACTGAGCTTTGTTGAATCCTATGTTTTCTTTTTGGCATCACTCTCGACGCAAAGCTTTAATGGAGCCCTCATATAGCCACATAAACAAGCAGACTAACTTCTGCAACTTATGCTCTAAAAAAGATTAGAAGTCTCATTAGTGTCGAGACAGCTTGATTAGTTTATTTCAGTTATTATATTACAGTATAGCATAGTGTCCTATGGGATTTTGGTATCGGGAAATGCGCTGATTTAAATACTATATTTTTTAAAAGAAGAGGGCCATTAGAGCTATTTACAACCTAAAACCGAGAGTCTCTTAGAGATAAATTTAAAGAAATAAATATATTAACTTTGACCTCACAGTGTACTTACTAAAATTTTATGTATCAAAACAAAGGTAGTTTTAGTAATTAAAGTGAAAAAGTGATATTGATTTCACAAGGAACTTCTGCGAGGAAGATTTCGTGACCATGATTTAGTATTTTCACTTGAATCGTCACAGGTCATGGTCAATGCATGTTTCCATGTTTTTTTTAAACTCTAATATTATGTAAATACCCAGTTTTTTTACTCAAAGTAACCCTAAAATAACTGAACATAAGTGAAGCAACTAAGTACTTTACTTACTCAAGATAAGTAAAGTACTTAGTTGCTGCTGTACAGTACGTGTTGCTGTGTTTTTTTTTTTAATAGCGGATCACCTATATTTGTGTACATGGTTTGAATCATAATTTACATACGTACATAGACAAGGTATTACTTGGTAATGCTACAAACTTTAATAGGTGATTACAAAATGCACTGGAATAAACATCAAAAATAATAAATACTAACAGTAAACCAGAACGTTAGAAAAATCTTAATCTATTTAATTTGCATTATATTTGAATTGTTCTTTTCTGAGCTTGTTAGGTGAGTGGCATATCAAATGCATTAAGAAAGTTCCTTAACAAATTTACTCAAACAAGAAATCGAGGAATTTGCGAAAAAACCGTTCTACCAAGAGGTGGTCCAAGTGGAATTATTATGCTACGGGGGTACGTATGAGGTACGCGACATATGATTTTATTCAACAATTGATGACAGTTAATTTTGTGATTCAATATTTAGCTTAAGAAAGTAAACGGCTTTTCTACAGTTTAATATGAAACTAATGTGCGAGTGCCTGTTTTTTATAGAACAAAGGTGACAAACGACCGCACAGTCCAATTGATGGTAAGTGGATGCTGTGGCCCATAACATCTACATTTATCCTCGAATGAAGAATTAAAATGCAAATGCATTGTCACCCCTGAGGACTAAGATGGATGCCTGGTTTAAAGGGTCTCCGGTTCTTTACACTATCAATTCGAAACACAGCAGCCTTAAGTTGCTATTTTACGCTTATGATTATCTTAAATCGAAATAAAGCGACATCAGTAGATGTTATCCCGGCGGAGCCAAGGCGGGGCACTAGTATAATAATAATTAACTTAACTGTACAAATTTGGTTCTTTTGTGATAATTTTATATAATATAATAATATTCGGCACTAGTTTATAGCTAGTTTGTTGAAGTGAGATTGCAAGTTTGTTAATACTAGATCAAGGCACGCCTTATACGTTTAATATAAATATTATTTGTTTTCCTACCTGTTACCTTACCCTTCGATCAACAGTGATCGCATCAAATAAATGAAGTGGCACAGATTTCCACTAAGAATTATTAAACAAGTGGGTTGCGGGAAGTAAAGACTGTGTAAGAACCTCCGAAGGAAACGAAGTTATAGCCGAAATAATATTTTTTTTTTTTTTTTTGCTTTTTGTCCATTTTGACCCCCTAGGAGTGTAATGAGAACTTTTTGCCCCTATTCAACCATGACATCTTCTACATGATAGGCTATTCAAACTGACTAGGCTAAAAATTCGAGTTACGCCCCCCCCCCCCCCCCCCCAAACAAATTTCTAGTCTTTACTTCCTATATAAGTCACGCTCTGTAAACAAGAGTGAAAAATTCAGGGATTACGTAATATCCATTTTAATATTTCACCCTTATTTTATGTAAAAATCATTTCTAATATTTATAATATTTTATAGGTAATACTAATATAGTTCGGATAGGATAGTCTAATAATAACACCAATTTATAGCGTGAAGCTTACACGAGCGAGATAATAATCGACGATTCTCAAGGATTTCCCCAGTAATCCGTAGGTCAATTATGTCTATTTTTGGGAGATTTTCATATCTGTAAATGTTATATTGAAATATTTTATCTACCTTATTAGTTGCACGTGTTTATCCTCTTGAGCGTATGGTCAACTTGTGGCAGTATTTTTCATTACAGCATCTTGATACCAAGGATAACATATTAACATAATGTAGTTTATTTCGACGAGTATTCCAACTGACGGTTGACAAGCTCGCGATCAAACAATCAAACATTCGAGACTTATCAATTGTCTGGTACGTCGGCAGCCCGTGTTGCTTTATGATTGCTATAGTCGATGGTTTTATTTATTTTTTAATGCGCAAATCTATGGAGTTCAATTATTTGCCAGCGTCTGTATTTCCGTCCGATTACAATGTGTGTTTTTCGAGGCATTCAACATAAATCACAAGTAATACTAAATGAAAGTCATTATGTTTTACCATTGGTTGGGAAAAACCTCCGTCACGGGAATGTTATACCCAGGACAGATGAAGAGGCAAGAAACCTAGCTTTTTTCTTCAAAAAAAGTCGTTTATAACTGGATAGTATCGTTTTCCTCAGGAATAATTATCAATCCTGTAAAGTCTTTTATTACGTTAAGACAGTACAATTTTTCATCTGGGGTATCACCGCTTAATACCAGATGGTAATGTAATCACGCACTGACTCGTCAAAATACTAAAGCATTTCATAACTATCGCTACCTCGTACGTATGACGCTACGTTCACCGTTTTATCGAGGTGTTAGAATCACGACTAACCCATATCGTACCGTGGATGTCGTAAGAAGCAACAGAGGAAAACAAACCTTAAAAAAGCGCCTTCCTAAAAACAACTACGACTATTCCAAGTAAACAGAAGCTTCACATCTTTGACCTTGCTCGATTCACATAATTGTAGTCACAATATTTTGTAGTGCTACATACTACAGAAAGCAGTATACAGTTTTATACTAATGACACTACCTAGCCTGAGGCCAACGTTTCCTGCATTTTAATGGGAAGTTTAAAAATATACAAACCTTTTTAAAACAAACTTGAAATAAATGAGACAGATATAAAAGGGTAAATCTGTTTTTTAGTTATCAAACTCCATGCATAAAACTAATGTTTCGGATTTTTATCTTTAACTAGAAAATAAGACTTTCTTGTTTTATTGTTCAACAAAGACGGAAATTATTTATCGTAGCTACATTTATCTAATTTGTTCGCGAAGATCTACATGTGGTGACCTGGTGACATGAGATACAGGTTTTACCTGGCTTAGGCACCAGTTATTCTCTTGTCAATAGTGTTGTTACAGTTGTACGCATAATATATTCATTGCTGTTCTCTTTATATTGTATATTGTTGGTGGAAGTAAACTAAATACATTAATTAATTAATAAGAAATAAATAAAACATACACCTAAAACGCGTAGCGGCGCGGTTGGGCTTTACTATCGACTTGGCAAGGTCACGCTAACCGCTCCTCATAATAGCTCTCCTCTCCAACCTGACCATGGGTGCTGTAAAGCGTATGAAACATCAGTAATAAAACGATAAATCCATGAATTTCGTTCAAAATATAGTTCTCTGACGGGGTTTTGGGGCAAGAAAATGTCCGTTACGCTGCTCCAATACATGTTGGTGGACTTCACATGACTTTGAAATATTTTTTTCTTATTTCTCAGATATGCTGGTTTCCTCACGATGTTTTGCTTCACCACCGAGCACGTGGTAAATCAGTACTTAAAATTGCAATTAACAATTTCATTGATGCTGAAATTTACAGCGAGCACTTAACCCTTGAGCTACCACGGCTATCGCTTCACATCGTTTAATATATCTTTTGTAATATTTTTAAGGGTATGTATAGATTTCTTCTCTTCTCTTCTCAAAAATAATCGCCTCCTGAATCATTTTTGTCAGCTAATGCTGAGTCAGCCGATACAAGATTTAAACTAATTTTCCTTAACAAAGATGAAGAACCAATGCTTTGATGCTTATGTTATTATTACCGTTTGACTTCTTATGATAAGGTACTTTCTTTTTCTTCTTCATCGGCATGTAGAAGTTAATTGTTGAACATAAGTCACAGGGATTTGTTTTAATCGTCACGCTTGGTATGTGCACTGAGGACCGCAGTACCAGACGCCTGGCACTCTTGAAGCTGCTGCTAGTTGCTGGTCTCAATTTTTTACGTCCGACTTGAGCGAGGATTGCCACCATCTTATTTTTCTAAATCTCATGGCTTCCTCAGATTTTTTGGCATTTTAATTTATAAGCTTCAAATAAAATTCCATATTTTCAATTTTCAAGTTTTTAAGACTCATTAATAAACATTACTATTATTTACATTAGAACTACGACTTAAATTGTATTGTTATTCAAGAAAAATAATATTTAAATTGTATACAATATTCTATTATTATATTTATACTCATTAAATATCCAGCAGTAAATTCGTTGCTGGGCAAATCCATAACGTCATTTCTCTAAGTCGCTTCTTACGACACCCAAAGGACGAAATGAGGTTATGAAACTCACAATAGCTTGCCGTGCCGTATTGGCCCGGCTTATTTGTTATTAAATCTGCGTGCATAAAGATGACAACAAATTAGCTGACCCGAATATAAATGCTTATTTTATAAACTTCATTTAATTAAGACTTGTGGACTATTCAATACCAGTAAAAATCGTTAATGAGCCAGCCTAATAACGTAAATTGCACAATAATATAAAGTTTACTACGTGGTAGGACTCTTTTTTTCTGTTCAAGAGTTCATATAGGTAGGTACAACCCGCTTACCTATTCTCGCAGCTAGAAGTGCTTGCACTTCTGTCTTTGGTTTTGACGAGCCAGTCTAATTACTGGATAGGAGACATTCCATCTTAATCCTCAGAGGTGACAACGCATTTGTAGCTTTCTTCGCTTAAAATTGGTCGTCAGTGTCATTAGACTGCTGTAGCCACTTACCACCAGGACGACGGTAAGTTTATTTTCCATTATAGTTTTATAAAAAAAAAAAGAAAATATTATTTATTATATAATAAATTTGAATTGATATAAATATTACGTTATATTTAATAAATGAGGAATCCGTATGAGGAAGCTCAAGGTCGCTCAGCGAGCTATGGAGAGGGCTATGCTCGAGGTGACTCTGCGTGATAAACTTAGAAATGAGGATATCCGCAGTAGAACCAGAGTAACCGACATAGCCCAACGGATTAGTAAGCTAAAGTGGCATTGGACCGGCCATATAGCTCGAAGAACCGACAACCGATGGGGAAGAAAGGTTCCCGAGTGGCAGCCTCGTACCGGTAGGCGAAGTGTAGGACGACCCCTCACTAAATGGAGTGACGACCTTGTGAGACATGCAGGAAGTCGATGAATGCAGGTGGCTCAGGACCGTGCTTTGTGGCATTCTTAAGGGAGGCCTATGATGAATGATGAATGATGATGATTTAAAAAATAATTTGATTAAACTTTACTTCCTTACATACCAATTTAATATTATATGGTTGCTAATACTATTTAGCTGAGAAGTGGTGTTGTAAGTGACGACAGAAGGAAAGAGCAGCATCTTCTTATAACGACTAAAAATAAAAATAAACTAACCAATAAAAAAAAACCAAGCGTGGTTACTTTGGCAAATATCACCAATCTGAGGCAATCTGTGGGGGAGGCATATGTTCAGCAGTGAGCTTTAATAGGCTGATACGGTAACGGATCAAACTACCTTTGGTTCATTAATAAACTTCCATAAAGTGATATTATATGTACATTTTATGAAATAATGATAATAGAAAAATACTTAAAAAAAAATCTGACGTTATTAAAAAAATCCTAACTATGAAGAAAAGTATTAATTCAATTATTAAAGCATCAACTCAGTTGATCTACTGCAAATATTTATACTATGGTGTGTATTTACCGCACAGAGCACAGAGCATTACTGCATACTCGTATAGTACCCATGGTTCACGACGCATTTTGAATAAATACCTCTTGCGTCGTGCCTACAGGTTTGGAATAACCTCTCCTTATGACATGGTGAAAGATTTATTTATTTATTTATTTAAAAAACTTGAATGCAACACCTTAAGGTAAAGGGTACGTAGGGCGTACTTAATGCCATGTGGCATTCTTTACCAGTCAACCCTGGGTGCCAAAGACAATTTTAGGCAGGTTCGAAGCATAATACATAAATAAAGTATAAAATATAATATATACATAGTGCATACATACACAACATATATTTACATACAATAATACATACATACATACATATATGTAATGTGTATACATGCTTATAAACTTTATAAATAAATATCCGTATTAATATATAAATAAATAAATATTTGAAGAAATAAAAATGTCAGTTAGTAAGTGCCCTCAGGTAATGTTGTCGTAGAAGTAATATAAAGGAGTTTCTATTTGTAGTATTCTTAATATCATCTGGGAGGGTGTTCCAGAGATGTATAGCTTGTATCGTAAAAGAGGACCTGAAAAAATTAGACCTATGTTGTGGAAACCTTAAGCCAGACGGTTTGATTGTCGTGGTATTCGAATGTCAATCGAATGAAGAAAATGAAAGTTATCCTTAAGATAAGAAGGCGATCTTGGATCGTTTGAAATTGAATAAAGTACAAGTAAAATTCTAGAGCATCGCCTTTGACGTATAGGTAGCCATTTGAGCTTTGAACGATAAGAAGATATATACAACATGTAACAAAACTCCTATGGTTTCCGTGTAGCTCTGCATTAGCCCAGAAGTAAGAGTAACTGCAGATACCCCTTTTTACCAGTACGTGTCAGTTATAGGTAATGAAACTACGTACAATTTGCAAATAAAAATTGATTTAAATTTAATTTAAAAAAAGGTCGAGTTTTCTGAAGTAAAATTATTGTGTCTATACGTTTAAATATTAATTCTGATAAGGCACTTAACAGGATCCACAAGCTTTTAATTACATTTTGTATACAACATGGTACATGGAATAACACTATCATTGAATCGTGCAGTTTCAAAAATATATAACAGACTTACTCAAGCACCGAAGGATAAAAATAAAATACGAAGAATAATTTATCAGTCTGAGAGACACACAGGGAAGGAAGGGGAACAGAAGCCCGGCTACTTTAACTAACCAACAACCCTTTGAGTTCCAATAAGAAGGGGAAGTTGTTCACATTAAATATGAAAAGGCTAAGATGTCGGCCGCCTTACTCTCTACGAAAATGATTCTTTTAATTGTGTTACATTTACTTTTGAAATGCAAAAGTATTTTTGAAAGATATAAAGTAGAAAATAATTTAGGAATAATCTTGTTGTGGCGGTGTAAGAATATCCACTACCCCATATCGTACCGTGGGTGTCGTAAAAGGCGGCAGTGAGTAACTAAACCGAGAGATAGGTAGCAGCGTCTTTCTGATAATAATTCAAAATTGTATAATACTACGGCTGCTAATACGCCTACCAAGCATGGAAACTATGGCTAAATCATCCCTGTGACACAGTCCATGGGGAAAACCTATGTTAAGCAGTGGACTTTTATAGGCTGTAATGGAATGAAAAATAAATCTATTTATGTCCCAATGCTGGACATAAGTATCTCTTAATTTGTGAGAGGGGAACACTACACATTTAAATAAAACTAATTTTACGGATTTTATCGCGTATATTAATTTATTTCGTGAATATAAAATAAGTTAATATACGCGATAAAATCCGTAAAATTAGTTTTATTTAATTGTGAGAGGGGTTTAGAATAATTAGTCGCGGCACCAGTGGGTCGACGGAAATATTTTATTTCTCAGACATTCAAGTTTCTTCACGATGTTAAGCTTTATAGTTTAGGTCGTGGTAAATTAGCAAATTTAACTTAAATTAACAATTTTATTGCTTGTCACATATTGGTTGTCAAGATAAAAAATAATAAATATTAAATCACCTTTTTCGCACTACTGCCACGCTGCAGCTATATTATGGTTGTAGCACAAATGAGTCGGCACGAACGGGGTAGGACCCATGAAGCAAATATAAAGAGGAGACGGCATATTCAACTGTGCACTGTGATTCTAAGTAGGTCCTGACGTCATCATATTGGGCGTGGTTTTAGTTAGTATACTGTCAGCACTCGTCCTGTGCGCTTATGTGTTGAAAATCGCAAATCGGTGTATTTTCGTAGTATTAAGAGAAAAAGGATGAAGTGTTGTATTTTATCGTGTAAAAACTACTCAGATAGACGCTCTGATGCTATGGATGGCATCACATTTCATTTGTAAGTAATTTTACACCTAATTTATTAAAATAGTTCTAGAAAAATCTCTTTCCGTCGGCTCTCAAATATAATTAAATATATTCGACACTAGATGGCGACACTTTGTGTCATGTGAACTAAAAATATAAAGTTATAAAGGTACGTAGAGCTCAGTATTAATAAAATAATCATACAAAGTTGCTGGAGTTTGTTTTGCATTCAGACATAAAGAAATTTTAATCGCCAAAATATTATTTTATAGTTTATAATCATTTTGTGGACAGGCCGTATTCTATCGTCAAGTAAATCTCATAAAAATAACAAAAAGACAGGGCCGTAATTAGAATTCAATTATTTTACACAGTAATCCAACTTTCAATATTAAAATGAAGGAAATTGTAATAAGGCTGATTTTTCAAAATGTTTAAGTTATATTTAAGTGACATTCTATATGCAAAGAAAATCTCTCTGAAAATAAATATTTTATGTAAAATATTCAACTATTATATTAATTGTAGTTCAGCTAATTAAAAAGCTCACCTAGATAATTTTATTTACTTAATGTTCTAGATTTCCATTCAAAAATAATCGTAAACAGCAATGGATCACAAAAATTAATAGAAAAGACTGGATTCCGACAAAATATACAAAGATTTGTCCTTGCCATTTCAATGATGACGACTTCACAGTTACACAAAAAGGCTTTAAAAAATTAAAGAAGGGAACTTTACCTAGTATAAATCTGGATATATCGGTTGGTTTGGATACAGTTTGTATTTTACTAGTTTTAATTATTTTGATAGAATGAGTTAATTTTATATTGTTGTTTTTTTCTTCATATTACAGCTTACAAGAAAATTACCAGAGCCCACAATATCATCACCTAGGCCTACTACAAGTGATTTAAATGAATTTTTGATACTTCATGATTCCCCTAGAAAGAAGACGCTAAAGCAAGAAATAGAACAACTTCGATGGAAAGCGAATAAAGATGGGCTAAAGATCAGAAGACTTCAAATGAAAGTTATACGTTGAAAAAGAAGGTACTTATATAGTGGCACTACTTTCGCCTCGCGAACCACTTTAAGATGTATTCTTTTCTAAATGAAATACGCTTCAAGTACTTTTCGCTTTTCTTTCAAGTTCAAAATTTAACTGCCTTAATTACAGAATTGGAAACCAAACATCTTATACAGGGAGAGGATTCCGAAATTTTATCTTCAATAAATGTAAAGTTGAAAGACTTGGTAGGGCGTCAGCTATCAAAAATTAAAAATGTTAATTTGAAAAAAAAAATATTCTCCAGCTCTCAGATCATTCGCTTTAACGCTTCATTATTTTTCGCCAAATGCGTACTCATACGTCAGAAAAACTTTCGATACAAATGCTTACCGCATCCGAGAACCATTTCTAAATGGTATGAAAGTGTCAATGGTGAAGCTGGATTTACAGCTGAAGCTTTTAACATATTAAAGCACAAAACCAACTCATCAGGCAAACGCGCTTAGTGCAGTCTTATGATGGATGACATGGCTATTAAGAAGCATGTTGAATGGGACGGAAATAAATATCATGGTTATGTTGATCTCGGGCTTAATGACGTGCAGAAGGATAACTCGGATCAGGCGTCTCAAGCTTTAGTTCTGTTGCTTGTATGTCAAACAGAACGGTGGAAATTACCTGTGGGTTTTTTTCTTATTCGTTCTATGACCGGAGAACAACGGGCCTCAATAGTTCAACAATGTCTCTACAAATGCCAAGAAAATGGTGTAGACGTTGTTTCACTAACGATAGATGGCTGTGCTGCAAATATTGCTATGCTTAAAAAGTTAGGATGTTCGTTAGAACCTCAGAAAATGAAAACTTTTTTAAACACCCTAGTGCTAACTACGAAGTAACAGTATTTCTCGACGCATGCCACATGCTAAAACTAGAGCGCAACGCCTTAGAAAATAAAAGGAGGTTTCTTGATTATCAGGGCAATTATATTGAATGGTCTTATCTCGTCAAGCTTAATAACCTACAAAAATCTGAACGCCTAGATCTCGGAAACAAGTTAAGAGACAAGCATATACATTTTCAGCAACAAAAAATGAAAGTAAAATTAGCCAGTCAGCTTTTTAGTAATAGCGTAGCAGACGCGCTCCAGGTATGTGAAAAAAGTAACGTTGAATTCAAAAATGCGGCAGCAACAATTAATTTTATCCGCCTATATCTTTGACATTCTCAACTCTAGAAACATGTGTCAGAATGAACATAAAAAACCCTTATTTGAAAAGAATATTATGAAAACAAAAGATTATTTGAAATACGCTAAATATTACTTAATGTTTATAGTAGCTCCTGATGAAGATAAGCCTGTTATCGCTACAACCCGAAAAACTGGCTTTGTAGGTCTTTTAACATGTATCAATAGCACACTTTTTTTGTACGACCGTCTGATTAATAAAGAAAATATACTAAAATATCTTACTTTATACAAATTTTCGCAAGATCATTTAGAACTATTTTTTGGGGTAATAAGGGCACATGGAAGGGCAAATAATACTCGTAATCCAACCTCACGTCAGTTTAAAGCAGCTTACAAAAAAATTCTGATAAATACAGAACTGAAAGAAGGTTTCAGAGGAAATTGTATTCCTTTAGAGGATATTGCCATTTTAAATGAATCCTCCGTCAAAAAAATTAATATTACTTCAGAACGTTATCGGATTTTGAAAAATGACTTCAGTGAGGAATCATTAGATGGCATGGATATCGAACCTATGCCTGATGATTTGTTGTTAGAATTTGATGCGCAATTAAATACAATGATAGGTCATTATTTGCGCCGTCATATTGTTGCGTATATTTCTGGGTATGTAGTTAATTATTTACATTCCAAAATCAAATGTGAGAGCTGCCTTCGTGAATTATATGCTGATGATTACGATGATGATGACCTTTTTTTGATAAAAACTAAAAATAAAGGTGGTCTTACTTTTCCTTCTAAAGATGTCATAAATATATGCATATGAACCGAATGCAGCATCCGTTGTGTTAAATCACAATCTTTGAACACTCCTAATTTCAGTAAACATAAAATTGTATCGAATACATTAAAGTCTCTAATTGGCCAAGATTATTTCAAACAATCGTTCAAACATATGTTTGACCAATCACCGACTGATAATCACGTTATACTTCTCATTAAATCTATAGTTGAAAAATATATAGATATTCGTTTTAAGCATTTTGCAATCATAGAAAACGATAGGGCAACAAATCGACAGCAACTTACCAAAACAGTTATTTTTGCAGGTAATTGAATTTAGAATAGAATTTAGTACTGTATGTCGAGTGCGAGCGCTACAAAACAATTCAAATAACTTTACGATAGCATTAATCGAGTATATTATGTTAATAACGGTGAAAAGTGAATAAGTGCGAGTGTCAGTGACAAAATAAGTTTTCGAACGAAATCGCGTTTATTCACCGTGAGCGCGTCTATTTTTTTTTGTTCTTAGATTGGCATTAAAAAAGTGCATTCGGATGCCTAATTTTGGACTTAAATAATAATAATAATAATAATTTATTTTATTTTCTCACCACAATACAGAATTATTGTACATAATATTATAGTATAGCCTCAATAATATACTGTGGGAGACTGGTGCCTAAGCTAGGCTTTACACCTGTATTTCAGGACGCCAGGTCTCCGCCCTATGGTTGTAATTACAATACTTTTATTATGCACTCGTACATGTACCATATTTATAATTTACATAATATCTCCTTTCATTTACTTAGGATTCTAGATATATTAAATAGTGGTGCTAGTATTAATGTGTGTGTGTGTGTATGTGTGTATATGTGTGTGTGTGTGTGTGTGTGTGTGTGTGTGTGTGTGTGTGTGTGTATGTGTGTGTGTGTGTGTGTGTGTGTGTGTGTGTGTGTGTATGTGTGTGTATGTGTGTATATGTGTGTATATGTGTGTATGTGTGTGTGTGTGTGTGTGTGTGTGTGTGTGTGTGTGTGTGTGCGCGTGTGTGCGTGTGTGTGTGTGTGTGTGTGTGTGTGTGTGTGTGTGTGTGTGTGTATGTGTGCTTTTGTTCGTTAGTTTGTGACTGGGTTAGTAATTAACTTTTATTCGATTAGTAATTAGATAGAATTAGTAAGTAGTTGTTCAGTGTCATAATAATTTAGTTCTTGGAGCCAGATAGTTATTTCCTTTTTGCATATAGTTTTGTTAACGTTAAATATAGGGATAATTTTTTTGACTTTATTGTATAAGAAACCTCCAAGGTGACACAAGAAACGTTTAGATAATTTGGTGGATAGAGTTATATGACAGAGGTCCACGAGGTTAAAACGCCTTTTATCTCGGGAGAGTGAGGGGTTGTATTTTAATAAAGCATGCTGTTTTAGTAAGGTACTTTGTATAAACAGTTGCCAAACAGTTAAAATTTTCAACTCTTTATATAGGAGCTCTGTAGGATAGCGATACGGCAATGAAAAAGAGACCTTTAAGATGGCTCTCTGCGTTCTCTCCAATTGAAGCATTTTAGCTTTTGGAGCACCGCCCCAGGAGGTAATACCATATGTTAACAGAGATTGGGCCAAGGCGAAGTAGACGGATTTCTTTAGTTTCTCATTAGCCACATCTCTCAGAGTTTTAAAAATATATATAAGTTTACGCAACCTGCTATTAATGGTATTAATGTGTAAATGTGTGAAAAATGTGTAAATATTTATATTTTAATTGATTTGTAAATAAAATGATATTAATTATAATAATTTATCTATTATTTGTTCTCCCTCAGAGATATTAAGTAGTATAACCCACACATAAATAATAGTCCAGCCGTTTCTGCGTGAAAAAATAACATATCAGTACATACTTAGTGTGGAATAAGGTCAAGAAGATAGAAAGAACACACAAACTTTCGCTTTTATAATATTAGTGAGATAAGTAGGATATTTAGTTCTAAATTAAATATCCTACAAATATTGAACATAGAATATTTGGTTTCAAAGAGACTTCATTTAACTAAGGATAAAATAAATATTTCTTGAAGGTTGACTTTTACAAAATGCTTAACATATTTAAATTGTATTTTAGTGATTCTTTGCATATATAATGTCACTTAAATATAACTTAAACATTTCGTAAAAAGCAGCCTAAGTACAATTTCCTTCATTTTAATATTGAATGTTGGGTAACTGGGCAAAATAATTGAATTCTAATTACGGCCCTGTCATTTTGTTATTTTTTATGAGATATACTTGACGATAGATGGCGGCCTGTTCACAAAATTATTATGAAAACTATAAAAATAAAATTTGGCGTCTAAAATTTCTTTGTCTGAATGTATTTGCTTCATGAGACAGACGCTCTGATGCTTTGGATGGCATCGCATTTCATTTGTAAGTAATTTTAAACCTAATTTATTAAAATAGTTCTAGAAAAATCTCTTTCCGTCGGCTTTCAAATATAATTAAATATATTCGACACTAGATGGCGACACTTTGTGTCATGTGAACTAAAAATTTATAGGAACGTAGAGCTCAGTATTGGTAAAATAATCATACGAAGTTGCTGAAATTTGTTTTGCATTCAGACAAAGAAATTTTAATCGCCAAAATGTTATTTTTATAGTTTATAATCATTTTGTTCACATACCGCCATCTGCCGTCTAGCTAGCTAAACTACATTGCAACATCGATATGGAACGATTCGAATAGTTTTACTATTTATCGGTAGATGTAGATGGTGTAAATTGGGCGGGGCTTTGCATCTCCTCACCCCGCAAATTGTCACGCGTTGATATATAGTGAAACTTAATTAGAACGTCTCCTCTTTTTATTTGCTTCATGGTAGGACCACACTCTTACAGAACATCAGCGTAAATTAGCAGCTCAATACTGCTGTGTTTCATATTGTAAATGTAGAGAAACGGAGACTCATTTTACTGGAAAAAGAGACATTCCATCTTAGTCCTCTCTCTTCAGGGGTGATAACGCAAATGTATTTTAATTCTTAATCGTGTAATATGTAAATGTCTATCGGCTAAAGCATCACTTACGATCAAGTGGAATGTGTGGTCGTTTGTCATCCTTATTCCATAAAAAAATCAGATGCCGTATACCCCTTTGACATTGAAGGAGAATTTTCTTGAACACTAGTCCATTAAAGTGCACTGCTTACATTAACTATCCCAGGACATGGGCTGTAGGAAGAATTTTCCTTAATCGTAACGCTTAGCAGGAGAATTGAAGATAATGACTATCATTTCTGACGCTGCTGTCACTTGCCGGTATTTTAGGTCTGATAAAACGAGATGGTAATACTACCCCATGCATTCTTATAGTCGCCTCTTACGACACACGACACAGGATGACGGAATGGGGTGAACGTTTCAGTTATAATACGCTATCACTACATGGGGAAACAGAATCATAATTCAATAACTATATACAATAAAACAAACGGCAAAGCACGCTCTCAGAGCATACTTAGCTTAATTCATACAATAAGTTTCCCTATTCAAAGCAAATCGTTAATCATTTCACTGTTATTTTCATTTCTTCCAGCGCCTGCTGTGCTAATTCGCTGTATAAAATTGCAATAACGTGGATTTATTCGGGAGTTACGTCTAGAGTTGCTCACTTATTGCACCCCAGTCGCGTATTTTTAAAAAATGCACGAATTTACTCACAAAGACTAAAACGTGGTCGTATGTTACACGGAATAGATTACAGAATAAAATTTTAATGCCATAATAGTTGCATATATCGTGATATTGTTTTTTATGCTGCGGCCTAAGAGTACCCACTGACCACACATCATCCCGTAGACGTCGCAAGGGGCGATAGAGGGGAGTGAAACAGGAGATTTCATACTTGTGGCTACTTTGGGGGACTATCTATGAGCTAAGCTGTTCAGCTACGGGCAGGCATTTGTTCAGTTGAGCTAACTTTTGATAATATTCAATGAATTCATGACAATTGCATGGTTAATGGAGAAGGCTGATTACTTTTCATATATATGGTAATGAGCCTCTCCCTCCTAAACTACGATTTTTTACGTATTGTAGCAGACCTACAATACTGTCTCATTTGATGGTAAGTGGTGATGTAGTCGAAGATATTAAAGCGTAGTGACTCAGCTTAGCAAAAGCCTATTCATTCTTGCCTTGAAGACTCCCTTATTGTGTATATACGTGGTAGAGCCATGCCGCAGCTATATTAGTAGTATAGTTGTAGCACGAATGGGCCGGCTCGACCGAGGAAAGACACGCTCTCACAGAATACCAGCGTAAAATAGCAGCTTAACGCTACTGTGTTTCGTATGGTGAGTGTAGCGAACCGGAGACCCATTTTACTGGAAAAGAGGCATTCCATTTTAGTCCTCACGGGTGACAACGCATCTGCATTTTGATTTAAAATAGAGGATAGATCTAGACGTCTATGAGCCGTAGCAACAACTTACCATCAAGTGGATTGTGAGCTCGTTTGTCACGCTTATCCTATAAAAAATTGTAAATAGATGGGAGACAATTACTGTTAATATATTATTACTATCTATGGCTGTACGCATTATGAACAGCGCAGCAAATATGTTGGTATACACAGTAAATGAATATGATAAACATACATAAATATCAATAAAATAAAAAAAAATATATAAATATTGCATAAATAAATATAAACCCAAGCAGATGCAAGCCAAACAGGGGACCAAAAGGCCGAGGGTTAGGGGGAAAGGGAAAGAAACCGGCAGAGGAAGTGGGCGGTATCGAGGAGCACCGCCGTCTGCATTTGAGCTTGGAGCGGTCCGTCACGGAGCCCCAGTTGCGTCAGATGACCCATGAGGTTGACTGGGATTAAACCCTTCCGTTCGTTGGGATTAATCCGTTCCTGGGGTTAAACGTGTAATTACATAAACAAAAAATATACCCAAGTTTTTTGGGGATAGTTCTAGACCTTATACGAAAACTTATAGGTTAAATATTTTTTTGTAATTTTTGTTTGATGTTATGTTCTCCTATTCTGTTAAAAATACAAAGAGTTTAATTAGAAGTTAATTTTTAATTTTTTTTTATGTTAATTATTGTGTATATGTATATATGTACCTTAAAAATAAAACAAAAAAGACTTTTTTTTTATAAAATACTTAAAACTTACTTTTAAGGCTTATTTTTATAAGCACAATAAATTATTTAGATAACACAATAATGTCCTACTTTTTTGGTGACAGTTCTAGACTCCACACGAAAACAGCGCGTATACTTAAAGGTTAAATTTTGGTTTTGAGTATAATTACAATTTTTTCTGATATTTATAGTTAGCATAACTTATTTTTTTGTAATTTTTCATTTAAGAATGTTATTTCTACCCTCTTGTTCCTTGTAATTTAGGACTCAAATCTAATTTATATTGTGTTATATTAAGCTACCAGTACCTTTTATTACGTTGAATACGTAAAAAAATATTTTATAGCACGCGATTAGACCGATCCATAATTTTGATCCATGCCCGCATCACTAAATTTTCAACAGCAATTTCATATAAAATGTAAATAGTTAGAAGGCACGTGAACTCCGGATATTGCGAAGACACCTATCAAAATGGAACATATGTAGACTGTTGTTCCACTTTTTCTTGCCCTTTCATATTCTCCATATTATGAATAAATAATTTTAATCTTGCAATCGTTGTTCTTATAACATGTGTTTAGGCTTTACGATATATATTTTTTTAATTTGCTTTTTATTGTCATGATACCTTTATTGTTTTAGATATTTCTATGTAGACGTCATAGTATTAGCAATCGCATGAATTATTATTTTTTAAGTTCTTATGTATTGAGTCGCAGGTCTTAGTTTCCAATTCTAAGGAAGGCTTCCCACGGCGCTTGTTATTGCCGTTTTTATCCTTGCACTGAACCGAGGCTCTTTGTGTGCATTCCAGTCTGTGTGGGTCTGAGATTCGAAGCTGTTTTGTCGTTCCGAAATATCATGATAAATAGAATGGCAATTTGCAATAGAATGGCAAAGGCAGCTGCAGTAATGCTGCTGCAGCTGCCTTTGTGTTATTATTAATTAAATATCATTGCATTATGTGTAACATATAGCAATATATTATGATGATTCCATAACGTGTTCTCTTAATGATATACATTTAAAAATGCGATTCTAAGGGCTTGTCCGCCTCTGGGTGGTATATCAAGAGCATAAAAGTGTGTAAATAAAAATACTCCCTATGAAGAACGAAACGCAGCTAATGTTACTTGAACGGTATCTTTCAACGTTGTCGGCTTCCAAATTGCATTATTAAATAAGACCTTTGATAAGTAATTTTTATTAACGATGAATCTTTACTGAGTGGACCGACATGAAAGTATTGGGAAATTGAATAAGTTTATCGACGTGACAGGTGAATTGCTAGGTAACTTTGCTAAAAGTAAATCTGTATCATTTAAATACTATCAAAAAGAAATAATCAAACTGAGAAAATTAATGAGATGAGATTCGCGAATGAAAACAATTAATGTTGTGTATTAATTGGCTTGAAAAAAACGTCTGTCACACAGAAATATTATACACCAAATTACAACACCACTATACCTTATATCACTACTGTAAGCACCACTATAAGCTTTACATTAAGAAATATACAATCATACGTCGATATAATACGATACGTGTTTCGCCTTTAAACGAGGCATCATCAAGATAAATAAACTGCAACAGTTAACCGCATTGCGGTTCTATACGTACTGTTTTATTTTTACACACGTATCCTAACTTAATTTTTTCTCATGTATATATTATTTTTAAAGATAAAATTGAAGTTTCTGTCTGTAATATTGCAATTAATGCATGCTATTTAAACCTACAGCAAGAGACAGAAACAAGAGGAAAGCCTTAGAGGACGCATTTGTCGAATGACAAGCTGTTATGAGGGAAGACCAACCGAATGCCGAGAACATGATTTAGTTAGTTAAGTTAATTTCTTTCCTTACCTCTCGACTTTTAAATAATTATTTTGTCAATGAGTTTAAACCTACGGCGAAAAAGGCTTATTTTTTTATTTAAACGTAAAAAAATTAAAATTTTTCTCTGTCTTTCTGCCTGTCTATCTGGGCTATTCTTTAAAATGGCTGTACTTGTTGCGATGAAATGAAAATGTACAGAATCGCCCTGTGCAATAAAAGCATCGGATATACACGATAATTAATTGTCTATTTTATTATATAAGTTGAAAATAATTTTATAATCTGGATTAGCTGCATGCCAAAATGAACATAAAATATATTTTACTGGATTTATAACATTAATCGCCACCATATTCGTCAAACATCATGTAGTGTCGAAAAATTATTAAGAATGCGAAATCGATTGAAATCGATCTTTTTACTTTTTAACGAACTGTTGCATATTTTTTAATCTGAATCACATTTTGAATTTATATCGAATAAAATTCTATATATTATTCTCTAAAAGAATAATTTAAAAAACTACTATGTATATCTAATGAATGAGTTTATACTCGAATTTAAATAAGCAGCTAGAATAATGCAGAAAAAAACATTCATATAGAAAAGTATTCAGGCTTTTCTGACGATCGTTTAGAAAGATGTGTAAAAGTGCTTTACTTCTAACTAAACGATACCTTACGAGTTTACGATAAATAATTAAAAACAATCAATGTGTATCCAACTTTTTTTTTGGATTCAGCCATCAGATTTACTTTGTAATAGATGCTTTCAAGGAGCAAACACTACAGCTGTTAATGAAATATTACCTGTATCAGGAGTCAATCCAGTTTCACAGTATACTGAAAGAATAACCTTGCCAAATAACTCTAGAGCATCAGATACACATAACAGATGTTGTATATTTTTGAAATGTAATAGTACATTACAGCGAGTAGTTCCTTTTGCATTAATAATAATAATTTATTTCAGATAACCATGTGATCCATAAAATTTTTCAGTAATATAAAACTTATTATTTATATTAGTACCTAAATCTAATTCTTAAATACAAGTGCCATATTAACTAAACAGAGGTGGTAATATTGCTTAAGAAGAAATGGGCAAGGTTCTTTAAAGATCACAAATACCATATACCACCAGATTGCCGTATATGTGAATTGCATTTGGTAAGGCAGTCATGTTCAGAATTCTTCTAAAATATAGATCTTAAATCTGAATAACGCCACATTAATTTGTCCTATCCAGGCGAAGCTGGGCGAGTCTTTGGTAGGTATAACAAAATAAAGATTGTAACGCCATACGTAATCATTCTTTCACAAGTCCACTGTTGAACATAGGCCTCCCCCATATAATGACGCCAAACACGGTCCTGAGGCACCAGCATCCATCGACTTCCTGCAGGTTTTACCAGGTCGTCACTCAATCTAGTTTTTTTTTATAGGATTGGGTGACAAACGAGCACACAGTCCACCTGATGGTAAGCGGTTGCTGTGGCCCATAGACATCTACATCTATCCTCGTTTGCAAATCAAAATACAGATGCGTTGTCACCCGTGAGGACTAAGATGGAATGCCTCTTTTCCAGTAAAAAGGGTTTCCGGTTCTCTACACTCACCATACGAAACACAGCAGCGTTAAGCAGCTATTTTACGCTGGTATTCTGTAAGAGCGTGGTCCTTCCCCGGTCGAGCCGACCCATTCGTGCTACAACTATACTACTAATATAGCTGCAGCATGGCTCTACCACGAATAAAATCAGTTGGGGGTCGCCTTTCACTTCGTCCGCCAGTACGAGTCCGCCACTCTATAAACTTTTTCCCCATCGGATGTCGGTTCTTCGAGATATATGGCCGGCTCATTGCTACTTCAGCTTACTAATCCGTTGGGCTATGTCGATCACTGGTTCTATTGTAGATATCCTTATTTCTAAGTTAATCACACAAAGAAACCCGGAACATAGCCCTCTCCATAGCTTGCTGAACTACCTTGAGCATCCTTATACGGCCAGCAGTGAAGGACCACGTCTCAGATCCATCAGTCAACACTGGCAACAGGCACTGGTTGTACAATCTCGTTTCCAGGTTTTGAGGTATACCTGACGAGAAGAATTGTCGTAATTTCCTTAAACTATTATTATTGTTACTCAGGATCTGTGTGATGGTTTCGATATGGACCGCGAGCGACGTTCTTTGTCAGTGCGTGCCAACATGATTGCTCGACGCTTTTAAAGGTGTTCTTATACCTGAAAACTGGCGTTGTTTTCAGCTTACTGTCAGCCACTTTACACTCCTCAGCTGAGGACGAATTACATTATAGAGGAATATCGCAGGCTGAAGGTGCAGTATAATGATTCGTTTCGCATATTGTTCCGTCAGCGACGATACTTTAGTGCGTCCTAGATGTTTTCTGTGACCCGTGTCGCTGATTTGGATGCGCTGATCCGTCACCGTATCGCGCGTTTTAGAAGTTATTTTTTTGGGTCGGAAAATAATCTCATTTAAATTATTTGTAATATTTGTGTATTTACTGAAATTTTTAGTATGTGGTCAAATTTATTAATATCTACATAATAATTTTTGATAATATCATTAATTAACCAATAATTAGAAATAAAATTTTAGGTATAATGTAAAAAATTTAATTTGTAATGGATCGGTGTTGTTTGCATCGAATAAATTATTATTTTTAAGTCGGACTATTTGTCCCATGTAAACATACCCCTCAACTATTTCGAGCTTAGTGCTCTCAACATCTACCGATATCTTTGCTTTCTTCATGTTCATCTTAAGACCTATCCTTAAACCTATCCTGCCCATAGAACTTCTTAATCTCACTCAAAATCTCAGGTGTCCCGGAAACGATACTGCCACACTCGGTCTTCAGCTTTGAGAGTTGGCTCTTTATGGGAGATAGATTTCTGGCAAAGACTTTGGAGCCTTGGTTCCGCACGATGAGTTCTTCAATACAAGTTGTATTGAAGTTGCGTATTTTCCGCCGCAAGCATTTCTAAATCGGTCTGTTAAGTTGCCTTATACTGTTCTTTTGAAAACAGCAGCTTCATTTCCCGTCTAACAGACATGAGATTAAGAAAGTGATCAGAAAGTTTTTGTGTTCTTCTGCGTCGGGTCTTACAGAACTTATATAGCTCCGACCGCATGAACAGTTTCCACAAACTTGTCATTCATATAGTCCATTTTATTGAAATCTTCTACTGAAAATGATTTCGTAAGCCGACCTGAATGTTTTCGAGTATGAATTAGAGCACAAAGGGGACGGAGCGTTGATTTCATTAGACGAGACCTCTGGAACTCAAAGTTTTGGTTTAGTATGCCTGTAATCATTCGGTGATCACTACAGGTGTTCTAAGTTCTTCACTGAGACATCACTGAACTCTAGTCCGTCTAGTCGTCATAATGAAGTCAATCTCATTTATTCTCGAACTGTCGGGGCTCAATCAGGTGTGGACCTCCTGTGGGGCCGCTTCTAGAGAAAGAGTTCATCATAAAAAGTACCTCTTTCTCCATGAAGTCAGCCAGCTACTGACCCCTGGGGTTCCGTTGCCCTATTCCGAATTTCCCTACTTTCAGATCACCGTCACCATTAACACCGCATAGTGAGTTTTTTTTATAGTATAGGGTGACAAACGAGTACACAGTCCACCTGATAGTAAGTGATCGATGTGGCCCATAAACGTCTACATTTATCCTCGTTTGCGAATCAAAATGCAGATGCGTTGTCACCCGTGAGGACTAAGATGGAATGCCTCTTTTCCAGTAAAAAGGGTCTTCGGTTCTCTACACTGACCCCACGAAACACAGCAGCGCTAAACTGCCATTTGAGGCTGGTATTCTATGGGAGCGTGGTCCTTCCCCGGTCGAGCCGACCCATTCGTGCTACAAATACACTACCAATATAGCTTCAGCATGGCTCTACCACGTATAAATTAAGAGTTTTGAGTTTTGGAAGAATTCATGGCTCTAGATATAACGTCATACATTTAATCCACCTCCTCATTGGGATGTGCCTAGTTTGGTGTGTAAACCAGAATGACCTTTAACGAATACTGTTTGGTGATTCTGAGTATAAGGTACGCAACTCTCGTTGAAACACTCACAATCTTTACAACGTTGTTAACGGGAGAGTTATGGATGATAAATCCAATACCTCCTTGGGACAGATGGTCGTCCTCTTGGTGATAGAACAAGCTGCCAGATTCGAGAATTACCGTGTCCTCCCCTTCACGTCGGACCTCAGATAATCCTATAATATCCTAGCGCAACTTGGTCGAGTGGTCTTAAGTGGCAACCGAAACTCCACTGCAGATGATTAACACCCGCTAACGTCATAAATATCGCTTTAATAATCAGAAATACGACAGAAGTTTATTAATGACATAGCAGAATCCATTACCATATATAATCCCATAAGTTTGTAAGACACAACAGAAATAAATAAAGCAGGAGGTGCGCAGCAGCATTTTCGTTAGCGCAACTTAATATTTAATATTAATAAAAACTGCGGTTGGCAACATTGCGGTATGCCATTCAAGTTTTTGTTCCGAATATGTTTTGAACCTGCGTTCCCAGAGTGTTGCAGCCAAATGCTTCGCAACTGCGTTACTAAGCCGCCACTGACTACTTTAAATCAGAGAACTTTAAAAATGATTTTCTCTTTAGAGACTACGATCTCTACTATCATTTCCTTAAGCTTTGTGATCTCCTTTGAAATATAACGGTTTGCTGTATTCTCTTACACTGTAAAAATAAGAATACAAATATATATTTTAATTATAAGATTGTATAGTCGAAAATATTAGAAATTCTGGAACTTCATAGCGCTTCAGTAGGAACCTTAATTGGTTTGATGTATTTGATTTTGCTGAAACCTTGAAGCCAATTCAAAACTGAATAAATAATTTTTGTACTTGCACATGTACTGTTTAATCATTGGTCATTTGGTCTTATCATTGCACTACAAAAATGCAGTAATAAAGAAATTAAATAGCATGATAAAAGTATGAAGAAATATAAACAACAAGACACCGCTTGTATTACATTGGATACTAATATTTTACCGGTATTAGTCGATGTGAGTAACAATAACGTTAAAGTAAATCTTCCTTTGCTTCTAAAAGTTTTCCCTGAGCGTGCTGACATGGTACGTGAGAACATTGTTAAATACACATGAATTAATAATATTTATCTTATGGCGCCGTTTTCTCTTTCCTGATATAAGTTTCATTTTTGGTTAAGAAAATATTATTTTAAACATTACGTCACGGGAATATGCCGCCTCTTTCCAAAATGCTTAAGTATGGTATATTCTGCGAATTGATAAAAAGGGCTGGTGACTTTTTGACAGCGCAAAATAAAAATAATACTGATATCCAATGGCGGTGATCGCAGTGGCCAATTTCTTTTGCCAATCTCTATTTGTCTTTATTTTCTTCTTTATCGGCCCATGTATTACCATTGCTGGACAACCTCTCTCCTTGTAGAGGGTAGGGGGAAGGGGGAGATTTAGCTTAATCCTCATGCTTGTTAGGCAGATTGACGACCACAGTGCCAGACATTCCACACTTTGCTGCTAAAAGTCGCCGGTCTGATTATTCTACGTCTAATATAACTTGGTATTTTGCAATTCCGTTATTGTAATTGTGTGTATTATTGTAATTTAGCTTTTGGCGCTATAGCTATTTCTATCGGAATAGCTATTGCCTGATGAAAATGATATTTTAACGTCAAAAGTGCACGTTCTTTTTGAGTACGTGCATATAGGTCGTTTGTCTCTATAAAATTGTTAAAAGAAATAAAAAGATCTTATGCCAACTACTAATTTACTTAAATCCGAATTATATAAAAAAGCAAATAAGTATCTTAAATTTTTTAGTTTTATAATTCAATTAATAATAGATGCAGAAACAATAACTGTTTTCGTCTCCGTCGGTACTCATTGCAATAATGCACCGCATAAAATTGCATAACTTGAAGTCATACAAGAATAATATCTGCTTGCATATTGCAATAATTCTCTATGTTTTAAACTGAGGTAAATGGAGAGCAAACTTTATTCTCTTATTTCTCTCAAAGTCCTCCAAGAACATATCGGCGACAGTGGGAGATACAGGTGAGCCCATCATTGCGATGTCATATAATGGAGCGTTCGGTTTGTGTATTTTTGGTAAACCTTACGATTTCGGTGGTTTGACACATACAGGTAGTATCGAGTTTGCGTCTAGATACAATTTCTCAGAGTATTTCTTAATTAGATGGCTTGTTGTTTTTAGCATATTATTTGTAGCGTCTGTTTTGACCCGTCTGTGCATATTTTTATCCGATATAAGTTGGTGTATTTTAAAATTGTAATCCGGCATATCTATTATAACCACAGCATAACCTTTATCTGTGCGCAGAATAGTGAGATCTGGTCTGTTGCATAAGTTTTTCAGAGCTTTAAATTCGCCTTTGGGAAGATTTAATTTCAGCGGTGAGCTTCGACGTAACATTCATTACCAATATTATTTTTATACAGGCAGTCCTCAATACTACAGACAATGTCTTCATACGGAATTTTTTGCGGTGTTATTGCGAAATTTTTTTTGGCGAAAACTTTTACTGTCGCATCGTCCTGAGATTATTATGACAGGACCGCGCGTTGGTGACAGGTTATAAACACATAAAGTTTAATCTGCGTAGATCGGACCAAATTTCTACTAGCTGCGCACCCATGCCAACGAGGGTTAGGGCGTCCCCCCAAGGCGACGCACACCAGCTCGTCCCCGTTGGCGTGGAATGCAGCGTGCAAAGCGGCGATGGGGACCGCCACCCGTCACGCACAGCCCGACACGGCGGGAGGTGGAGGACAGAGTGCAGAGTTGGCACGTGGAATGTTAGAGGAGGCATGAGAGATAAGACGAATGAGTTGATCGAAATAATGAAAGAAAGAGAATTAGATGTCGTGTGTATGTCGGAGACCAAACGGAAGGGCAGTGGTACTGAAGAGCTCCCTGGCGGGGCGTTAGCTCTATGGTCAGGAGTCCCGGAGAGCGAGAACGCCTGCCAGGAAGTGGGGGTGCTGCTGTCTTCTCGGTTGGTCGATGTTATGACTGAATATAAGGTTGTGAACTCAAGACTTCTCTGGGTTCGCTTTAAATTGGGACTGACGAAGTTATTCCTTTTGGCTGTTTATGCGCCGGTAGCTTCGTCGTCCAGGGCTGAGCTGGAGGAGTTTTGGGAGAATGTAAGAGAAGTTCTAGATTTGGCTAGGGGAAACGAAAGAATTGTTGTTTGTGGTGATTTGAATGGATGGGTTGGTACCGCTCGACCAGGGTACAAGTCGGTACTTGGAAAGTTTGGCGTTAAAAGGGTTAATGATGCTGGCAAGCTTATACTGGCGGTGTGCAAGGAAAAGGGTCTTCTTGTGACAAACACTATGTTTAATCACAAGAAAATCCATATGTATACTAGAGAACGAAAGAATGAGAGAAGTATGATTGATTTGTTCCTGGTGGATGACCGACTGCGAAAACAGGTGGTGGATACACGAGTGTTCAGGGGTGCTGACCTGGGAACGGATCACTATCTAGTGATTACTAGATTAAGGGGTCTGTTCGCGGGTTGGCGCTACCGGACGGCAGTAACAGAACCACAGTCGGTCTGTCGCATCCGGAGCTGGAAGCTTCAGGAAGCGGATACTAGGGACAAATATCATGCGAGGGTAGCCGAAAAGCTTGACACTATCGATGGCAGAAAAGAATGTGTAGAAAGAACTTGGCAGAACCTTAGGGATGGAATGGTAAGTGCAGCGGAAGAAGTGTGCGGAACAATAAAAAGAGGCAGTTGTAAAAGAAGAGATGCATGGTGGAATGATGAAGTGAAAGAAGCTGTAAAGAAGAAGAAGAAAGCATGGTTAGACTACTTGGCCTCTAGTAATGATAAGGATATGAGAGAGAAGATGAAAGAAAGATATAGGCTGCAGAAAGTTCACACGAAAGCACTGATTGAGGAAGTGCGTGAAAGGTGTAGAATGGAAGCGGACGAAAGGTTGTCGCACAACTTTAAGGAGAACTCCAAACTCTTCTGGAAAGAGGTTGGAAGGACCCGAAGTGGTGCGACGGCCTTAAGAATGAACAAAGTGCTTTCGAGAACTATTGACGTCCTCTCAGAAAAATCGGACGTCATGCAGCGATGGAGCGAATTTTATAGAGAAATGTATGCGTGTGATGATCTTAGTGAGGGAAACTCGATGACACTGAGGTCATCAGTATGAAAGAGATTGAACGTGCGATTCGAAGTTTGAAATGTGGTAAGGCCGCGGGACTAGACAGAGTTACTGCTGAAATGGTCAAGTATGGTGGGCCTCGCGTCTGGGACAGCTTTCATCTGCTGTGCAATTTGTGCTGGCGGACGGGGGATGTCCCGGATGATTGGCGATCCGCAGTCATTGTGCCTTTATATAAAGGTAAAGGTTCACATTTTGACTGCGGGTGCTATCGGGCGATCAGCTTGACCAGTTTAGCAAGTAAGGTTTACTCGAAGGTTTTGACACGTAGGGTGCAAGAGAAATCGGAAAGATTTCTATGGGAGGCACAATGCGGATTTAGACCTGGAAGAGGATGCACGGATCAAATGTTTTCTCTCCGCATAATCACGGAAAAGCTTCTGGCTGCTAACCAGAAGATTTTCTGTGCTTTTGTGGATCTTGAGAAAGCATTTGATAAGGTTGTAAGGAAGAAAATGTGGGAACTGTTGCCGGGATATGGTGTGGATGGTCAATTGCTAAGGGCTGTGCAGTCTCTTTACTGTGACTGTAAAGCCTGTGTGCGGGTAGGGCATGACCTGTCACCCATGTTTAACGTCCAAACGGGCGTAAAGCAGGGTTGTGTCATGTCTTCCTGGCTGTTCATACTGTATCTTGACAGCTGTTTACAGAAGCTGAAAGATAGTTTTTTGGGTGTGAAATTGGGTGACATAAAAGTAAATTGTCTGCTGTATACTGATGATGCAGTGCTTATTGCACCATCAGAGGCAGAACTGCAGGCATTAGTCACGTGTATGAAAGAGGAATGTGAAATTAAAGGTCTCCGTTTGAATGCTAATAAAACTAAGGTTCTGGTATTTGAAAGGGACGAAGGGAGAACGAAGTGTAAAATATGGGTAAATCAGGAATGTCTAGAACAGGTAAATGAAATTGTATACTTGGGGAGTGCTTTTAGCCGGGATGGAAGATGTGATTTAGATGTGGACAGGCGTGTCGCTGCCGGGAACAAAGTCAATGGTGCCCTGACTGCGTTAGTCAAAAGGCAAGGCGTAGAGAAGAGTGCACGCCTTACAATACATAACGCAGTGTTGGTACCGACTTTGTTATATGGCAGCGAAACCTGGGTATGCCAGAAGAAGCATAAAAGTAAGTTGAATGCAGTGGAGATGCGATCTCTTCGTAAAATGTGCGGCGTTACCATGGCCGACCGAAAACGAAACGAAGAGATTCGCAATATGGCAGGTTTGAAAGATGACCTTATCACAAAAATTGATAAGGGCGTGCTTCGGTGGTTTGGGCACGTTGACCGAATGAGTGAAGACCGAATGGTGAAGAAAATATATAGCGCGAAAGTTAATATTAAAAGGTGTCGAGGTAGACCGAGACTAACCTTCGAAGGCCATGTGAGCAAATTGCTCGAAGAGGGTAGGGTCAAAAGTACTCGGATACCTAGACGTGCATGCATGAAGAAGATAATGAATCTGAAAGAAGCGAAAGAGGTTTGTAAGGATCGTGACACTTGGCGATCTGTTCTCTCTGGCTACCCCGTCAGGGATTGTGCGTGAAGATAAGATAAGATAAGAGAAACTTTCTATAATGTGATACTAAATAAAGCTACATATGTGAAAGGCATACCTAAAAGTGTTTCTCATACAAGGACTAGTAGAAACTTAAATCTCACGTATAGTTGCCTAACTTGTCTAGATTGTAGAGATCTTTTTCTGATTAGAAGTCCTCCTAGACAATTTACAATCTCTTTTCTATTTATTTAATAATAATGCTGTGCCGTAACTTCTGAATCCGTACTAAACTAATTAACCACTAACCAACAACCCACCTGATGGGACGTTTCGTTATCTGCAACTAATTGTAAAGAAAGAAGGTTGAAACAGATCTGTTGGGATCCCCGTTATAATGAGAAAAAAATACCTCATAACGTTCAATTCTACTGACTTTGAATAAAACTACTTTTACGTATTTTATCGCGTTTAATTAAGTAATTTTATATTCCCGACGTTTCGGTTGCTTTCTAGCAACCGTGGTCACGGGGGACTGAGGTGATTGACGTCCCGATGTCAAAGTTAGCCCGGAGTACCTTCAGTTTTTAATTATAAATTTTGGTCCGATCTACGCAGAATGAACTAACTGTGTCTTGAAGTCTTGCAGTGGTATGCTTGGGTTTAGTTATAATTTTATTAATTACAGGATCCCAAGTAGGTGGTAGTACAAAGCCTCCCTCTCTATTAAAACTAGAATGTTTTTTATTTTCAATAGCCTCGCGTATCATCCTTGACGGTAATTTTTTTTTTATAGAATAGGGGTAAACGAGCATGCGGCTCACCTGATGGTAAGTGACTACCGCCGCCCATGAACAACCGCAACACCAGGGGAATTGCAGATGCGTTGTCGGTCTTTTAGAAAGGTGTAAGCTCTTTTCTTGAATGTTCCTAAGTCGTATCGGTCCGGAAAATTCGCTGGTGGTAATTGATTCCACAAAGAGGTTGTGCGAGGGAGAAAACTTCTTCTAAATCGCACAGTGGTGGACCGCCAATCATCCAGATATTATGGATGGTAACGCGAGTTTTGTCGCGATGTGCGATGGTGAAATTGAGCGGCTGGAATTAGTCCGAACAATTCCTCAGAGCACTCCCCGTGATAAATGCGATAAAATACGCAAAGAGATGCAACATCTCAACGCAGTGCCAGTGTATCGAGCTGATCAGAAAGAACTCTGTCGTCGACGATTCGAATCGCTCTGCGCTGGATGCGGTCAAATGGAAGGAGCTGGCACTGGGGTTCCCCGGCCCAGAGATGAGAACAGTATTCCATGTGGGGCCGAACTTGCGCTTTGTAAAGTTGCAAGCGATGTGCCGGCATGAAATACTGTCTCGCTCTGTTGACCACGCCAAGCTTTTTAGAGGCCAATTAGGCCTTCCCTTCCAAGTGACCACGAAACTGCACGCTATTCGATATGTCAACGCCATGTCGATTCCGATACTGTCTGAGGCAGCAAGGGCAATGACTTGAAACTGAGGAGATACGATAAAGGGGTTCTTTTTAGCGGTCAACGCGCAAAATTGTGTCTTCTGGGGATTGAACTGGACTAGATTTAGTCGGCCCCAATCCGAGACTTTGTTAAGCAAAGACTCGACTTCAGACACGAGTTTGTCCCGGTACTCGGCGACGTTTTCCCGAGAAATATTGGCACGGCCGGTATATAAGGCATCCCCATTGCTGTCGTCTGAATAGCAATGAATGCTACCAGTTAGCGACATATCAATGATATGCAGGAGAAACAGCGTTGGTGATAGCACGCAGCCTTGTGGAACACCAGCGTTGATAGGCTTGAAATCAGAGCATGCACCGTCTACTACGACCTTGATGCTCCGATCAGCAAGGAAACTGGTGATCGATTTGCACTATTTCTCGGGAAGCCCATAGGAAGGAAGCTTCGAAAGAAGCGCCTTGTGCCAGACCCGATCGAAGGCCTTCGCTATGTCCAAACTAACGGCCAATGCCTCCCCTTGTACTCTACTACCTCCGCCCATCTATCAATCGATGTTCTTTCGCGAGAATTTGTGGTTAATCAAATCTAATGTAATGGCGGAAGTCATCTAGAATATGACCACAAATTGGAGACTTTCCGGAAAGGTGGTGTTTCACTTCAGCTATGTGTTCTTTAACGCGGGCTTTGATAGATCGTTTTGATTGCCCTATAGTGTGTAGAGACCACATTCATAATCATGCTTATACAATCCTGCATATTGTAGAGGGACACTGCACTTGACGGATGGTAAGAACTGACTAATCTTCTTCGGTGGCTTGAAAAATATTCTAATAGAAGCTCGCTTTTGCCGTTCATGTGGGTCTTTTTTCTATACACAGTATGAACTATGGGGTTGTTAGGATTTCGAATGACTTACACATCTAGGAAAGCTAAAGAATTATTTGTCTCTAACTCCATAGTAAATCAAATTTTAGAGTTTATGGAACTAAGATATTCTAAAAATACTTTGTCTGATGGTATAATTGTGAAAGTGTCGATACTTTACGTACTTGAAACGTACTAAAATCTTGGAGTTACAGGTGCAATTAGCAAGTATTTCTCTCAAAGTCCTCCAAGAACATATCGGCGACAGTGGGAGATACAGGTGAGCCCATCATTGCGATGTCATATAATGGAGCGTTCGGTTTGTGTATTTTTAGTAAACCTTACGATATCGGTGGTTTGACACATACAGGTAGTATCGAGTTTGCGTCTAGATACAATTTCTCAGAGTATTTCTTAATTAGATGGCTTGTTGTTTTTAGCATATTATTTGTAGCGTCTGTTTTGACCCGTCTGTGCATATTTTTATCCGATATAAGTTGGTGTATTTTAAAATTGTAATCCAGCATATCCATTATAACCTCAGCATTACCTTTATCTGCGCGCAGAATAGTGAGATCTGGTCTGTTGCATAAGTTTTTCAGTGCATAAAAATTTCGCCTTTTGGAAGATTTAATTTCAGCGGTGAGCTTCGACGTAACATAGACCTCTAAATCTTTATGATCAATATTATTTTTATACAGGCAGTCCTCAATACTACAAACAATGTCTTCATACGGAATTTTTGCGGTGTTAATGCGAAATTTATACCTTTGGCGAAAACTTTTACTGTCGCATCATCATCATCATCATTATCATCATTACAGCCCTTCACAAGTCCACTGCTGAACATAGGCCTCCCCCAAAGAATGCCACAAAGCACGGTCCTGAGCCACCTGCATCCATCGACTTCCTGCATGTCTTACCAGGTCGTCACTCCATCTCGTGGGAGGACGCCCTACACTTCGCCTACCGGTACGAGGCTACCACTCGAGAACCTTTCTTCCCCATCGGTTGTCGGTTCTTCGAGCTATATGGCCGGCCCACTGCCACTTCAGCTTACTAATCCGTTGGGCTATGTCGGTTACTCTGGTTCTACTGCGGACATCCTTATTCCTAAGTTTATCACGCAGAGAAACTCCTAGAATAGCCCTCTCCATAGCTCGCTGAGCGACCTTGAGCTTCCTCATACGGCCAGCAGTGAAGGACCACGTCTCAGTTCTGTAAGTCATCACTGGCAACACGCACTAGTTGTACAATTTCGTTTTCAGGTTTTGAGGTATGTCTGACGAGAAGATGTGTCGTAGCTTCCCGAACGCTGCCCAGTCGAGTTGAATCCGTCGATTGACCTCTCGGTCGAAGTTGGACTTACCTAGTCGGACTATTTGTCCCAGGTAAACATACTCGTCAACAACTTCGAGCTTAGTGCTCCCAACAACTACCGGCATAGGTGTGACATGGACATTGAACATGATCTTTGTTTTGTCCATGTTCATCTTAAGACCTATCCGTTGGGAAACACTATCGAGGTCATTGAGCATAGTGCTTAGGTCCTCCAGCGATTCTGCCATAAGGACTATATCGTCGGCAAATCGAAGGTGAGTGATGTACTCGCCATTGATGTTGATACCGTATCCTTTCCAGTCCAGAAGCTTGAAAACGTCGTCCAATGCAGCGGTGAAGAGTTTCGGGGATATGACGTCACCCTGTCTTACACCTCTCTGCAATTGGATAGGTTTCGTACTCTGGTTCTGTACTCGGATAGCCATCGTAGCCCTACTGTACAAGCAGTTCAACACTTCGATATACCGATAGTCAACTTGGCACCGCTGAAGGGACTGCAGCACCGCCCAAATTTCGACGGAATCAAAGGCTTTCTCATAGTCCACATACGCCAGACATAGTGGCAAATTGTACTCTTCGGACTTCTGTACAATTTGCCGAAGGGTATGTATGTGGTCTATGGTGCTAAAGCCCTTTCGGAAACCGGCTTGTTCGGGAGGCTGGAAGTCGTCAAGTCTGCGCGCGAGACGATTCGTAATGACTCTCGAAAACAGCACGTAGACGCGGCTCAGAAGGGAAATCGGTCTGTTGTTCTTCAAGAGAGCGTTGTCACCTTTCTTGAAGAACAAGACCACCGCACTTCTGCTCCACGCCTCCGGTGTAATGCTATCATGGAGGACGGAATTAAAGAGCTTCTGAAGGACTTCAAGTACTGGTCTTCCAACCGCTTTCAGAAGCTCCGCTGTAATTCCATCCTCGCCTGGGGCCTTACCGTTTTTAAGGTGCTGGAGAGCCATTCTAATCTCGCTCATACTGACGTCCGGGATATCTTCGGAATAGTGTCGGATGAGACTCGCTCTTGGATCGTTACTCACACTTGCGTGAGGCTCCAACGATGACGTGTACAGCTGCACATAGAACCTCACAATCTCACTCAAAATCTCAGGTGTCCCGGAAACGATGCTGCCACATTCTGTCTTCAGCTTTGATAGGTGGCTCTTTCTGGCAGACAGATCTCTGGCAAAGACTTTGGAGCCTTGGTTCGGCTAGATCGCTTCTTCAATACCAGCTGTATTGAAGTTGCGTAAGTCCCGCCGCATGCATTTGGAGATCTGTCTGTTCAGATGCCTGTATGCTATCAAGTCTGTTGAAGAATGTAGCTTCATCTCCCGTCTAACAGCCATGAGATTAAGAGTGTGATCGGAGAGTTTTTGTGTTATTCTGCGGCGGGTCTTGCAGAACTTAGCTCCGACCGCATGGACAGTTTCCACGAGCTTGTCATTCATATCGTCCACTTCATTGCAGTCTTCTAGGCACTGAAAACGGTTTTGTAACTCGAGCTGAAAGGTTTCGGGACTTTGGAACAGAGCACGAGGGGGACGGAGCGTTGACTTCATTAGACGAGACCTCTCCAACTTAACGTTTAGGTTCAGTGTGCCTCTAACCATTCGGTGATCGCTACCAGTTTTCACCCTCGCGATCACGGAGACATCACTGAACAGTTGTCGTCTGGTCGTCATAATGAAGTCAATCTCATTTTTTGTCGAACCGTCGGGGCTCGACCAGGTCCACTTCCTGTGAGGCCGCTTCTGGAAGAAAGAGTTCATCATAAAGAGTCCTTCTTTCTCCATGAAGTCGGCCAGCTGCTGGCCCCTTGGGTTCCGTTGCCCCATTCCAAATTTCCCTACTTTCAGCTCGCCGTTCTCTCTTGTGCCTAGTTTTGCATTGAAGTCTCCCATTAACACCGTATATTGGGTTTTGGAGGAATGCATGGCTCTAGAGATATCCTCATACATTTCCTCCACCTCTTCATCGGGGTGTGCCAAGGTTGGTGCGTAAACCTGTATGACCTTCAGCGAATACCGTTTGGTGATTCTGAGTATAAGGTACGCAACCCTCGTCGACACACTCTCAATCTTTACAACGTTGTTAACGAGAGACTTGTGGACGATAAATCCGACACCTCCTTGTGACAGATGGTCGCCCTCCCGGTAATAGAGCAAGTTGCTGGATTCGAGGATTACTGTTTCCTTCCCCTCTCGTCGGACTTCGGATAATCCTATAATATGCCAGCGTAACTTGTCTATCTCTTCTTCCAGCTCCACAATCTTCTCGTCAGTCCTCAGGGTGCGTGCGTTGTATTTTGCCAGGTCGAGTCGTCGTAGGTGGCAACCGAACCTCCACCGGAGATTCTTAGCACCCCCTGCCCCGCCGTTACCATGGTCGCCACCGTAGCCAGGAATAGCGGGGCCACCGGGGACTGGGGGCCGTTTATTATTGTCATTGCTCATGGAGGGTAAATTGCCATAGTTGCCACGCTTGGCGAGCGGGTGGGCAACCGCAGTTTTTTTATTGTTATTTTGGCTATTATCAGGAAGATGCTGCTGCCCATCTCCTGCCTGTTTCCCTTTGTCGCCTTTTACGACACTCACGGGAGGATATGGGGTAGTGGATATTCTTGACCGCCACTACACGGCTATCGCATCATCCAGAGATTATTTTGACAGGACCGCGCGTAGTTGGCAGGTAATAGACACATAAATTTCAATCTGCGTAGATCGGACCAAAACTAATAATTAAAAAAGCTGAAGATACTCCGGGTTAACTCTGACATCGGGATGTCAATCACCTCAGTACCCTGTGACCATGTGTGCTGTAAAGCACACGGAACGTCGGGAATATAAAATAAGTTAATTTACGCGATAAAATCCGTAAAACTAGTTTTACTTTAATGTGCAGTATTCTCGTCAATATAAGAAATCATTTTTATACACACACACACACACATATATATATATATATATATATAAATATATATATATATATATATATATATATATATATAAATATAGTCAAGAATATCCACTACGTCAATAATATTTCATTTTATCTACAATATTAAAAACTATGATAATTAAAAAAAACTAAAACTAGAAACTTAATTATCATATAGTCCTACTTCCCGCGGTATCGTGCCAAGAGCGCTGGCTGCGTTTCCCCGCTGAATGGCTATACTTAGACTTAGAGCGAGGAAAGAACCAGCCCTCTTATCACCAGCAGCAACGACCAGCCGCGGATGGAGTTTCTTTAGGAACTTCACCGCACGTGGACCCCACGGACCGATAGTCTCTACAGCAAATGGCACAAATATATGTAGTCATCTCTCAGAGACTCATATTTGCGCCACTTACTCAGCTCAGCTGCCTCTGATGCCGGCCCGGGTCTAAACGAGGTACCCCTTAGATGAGAGGCCGCCAGAGTATCTACGCAAGTAGCATCCCACACTAGGGCTTTACCTCTCTCCCAAGGGACCAATGTCATACCGTCGGGTCTCCTGCCATCGTCTCTAAATATTCCACAAGGCTCTAAAACCGAGGGAACATTTATAGAGGCAAGAGCCCTTCGGATGACATCGTTCAAAGAACTGTGTCGTGAAAACCTAACCCCCTGTAAAAATATTAATTGCAAGTTCATATAAGAAACAGTTAAGAGGGTTGGTGGCCCCACCCAAACCTATTTACCCAGGAACCAGGAATAAAGTAGAGTTACTAAGCTGTAACACACAAAAACTTTCATTTAGTAACACGTCATAAAAACTGTTTTTTTTTTAATACAGCTAAGGAAAGCGTTCATTTTTATGTGAATTATGCGTAATGCATTTCGAAATTTGTGTAACTATCAATAAAAAACTATGAAATATTGACGTTCAAATCTAAATTCAACCTACTGTAATATTTTAATAGGCATTTCGCAAAGAAACGCAAATGTTTACTTTAACAGCATAGAAATTTATTTTATTTATGTATTGACGAGAAAGAGATCCTTTGAAGCTATTAAGTATGAGTTCAAGACTTTATTATAATTTTATTCAGATCAAAATGATATAATCACATATTATTTGTATGCTTTTTCATTTCAGTCCAATTTATTTTTACGGAGATGTTAGTTTTGAGTTTAATAATGAATTTCAATAATGTTTAATATTTCTTGTTAGATACTCAGTAATTCTGACGACGTATTTAAAATAACTTGGTAGATGAATGGTAAAGAATTGATACGACGAATCACCTTTATCTAGTGTTCTAATGTTAAGAGCCATGGTAGCTCAGATGGTTGGCGCTCACGGTAAATTTCACAGCACGCGGGCAACCTTGGTTCGATCCCCGCCGGCACCAATGAAATTTTTAATTGTAATTATAAGTGCTGATTTACCACGTGCTCTGCGGTGAAGGAAAACGTCGTGAGGAGACCTGCATGTCTGAGAAATAAGAAAAAAAGTATTTCGAAGACAGGTGAAGTTCGCCAACACGCATTGGGGCAGCGCGGCGGACACTTCCTTGCTCTGAAACTCTCTCAGAAATGAAAGGAGGCCCTTGCCCAGCAGTGGGACGTACATAAGCTGTAACTTTAATGTTTCTATAAGAAAATGAAGGTCAATTCTTTATCATTATTATTTCAACCAAAAGTTTAAAGGCTTTGTCAGATTTAAAGCTTTTTAAACGTTCGCAAAATCATAGTGAATTCATTTAGGCGAAGATTTTTATAAATTGAATTGACGAAATTAGATCTTAATAGCTGTAAGCTCTCAAGTGATACAGAAATAAAAAAATTAATACATTAAAGATTAAAACATACACATCATACATACATAGCATACGCTAAAAGATGTTAGAGAGTTACCGTGTAATGGCGGTGTAAGAATGGGTGGTCGTAAGAGGTGACAGAATTAAACCAATCAGGAGATACTACATAAGCACTTATAACAAGAACAGGTTTATAATCAGGGCTGATCTAACCTGTTCTGATAAACCTGTTCTTGTTATAAGTGCTTATGTAGTATCATGGTAATCTTATAGCGATATTCACAGGATATCCACGTTACAAAAATTAATGTGTGGGATTCGAATAAGGATAGTAACCGTAATGCGATCACTGGCGGCAGTCTCAGCCCATAATCATATCCAGTTTACGCACGACGTACTAGCTTTCCATTGTTAGAAGAATTTTTGCGACGACCGACGGGATAACATAATTATATTTATCAGGTGGAAATTCGTGACTCTAAAGGCAATATGGCCACGGTGGTGTGATGTTGGAAGATAAACCGGTGGTTTTAGTGCACGTGATTAATGGCCTTGCTCTTAAAACTAGGTAAATTAAAGTTTTTACTTGCTACTCCGTTACACCCTATTAAAGTCCATTCCTAAATATATGTTGGGCTCCTTCCGCCCAATAGGGCTCTTGTCGGTCTTTGGAAAGTTGCTCGAAAAATTGTACATCAAGCGGGTCACATATTGTGCAACTAAGGCGGGACTACTCAACAGGCGTCAGTTTGGCTTCAAGGAACAGACCAGCACGACTGCAGCCATAGACACAGCGCTCAGCATCGTAAAAGCAGCTAAGGAGAAAGGTAAACAGGTGCTGGGCGTTTCTTTGGACATCCGCTGCGCGTTTGACAACGCGTGGTGGCCCGCACTATTTGAGAGATTACGTGCAATACGATGCCCTAAGAACATCTTTCATTTAATAGAGAGCTATATATGACGAACCGCACAGTTACATTAGAATACGTAGGAGCGCGGGTCGCGGGTACCAAGGGTCGGCATGCGGACCCATTCTATGGAACGTGATTTTGGATGAGTTACTTGAGGCTGATCTTCCAAGTGGATGTCATTTGCAAGCCTTTGCGGATGATGTCTTACTTATCGTCTCCGCAAAGGATGTAAATACTTTACAAACAAACACCAACCGTGCTTTGAAAATCATCATGGAATGGGGGCAAAGTGTCAAATTGACCTTCGGACCCACTAAGACGCAAGCGATTGCGTTCACGCGCAAGGCGGAGGAAGCCCACCTTATAATGGGGAGACACACTTTAGCATTTCAAAGAAGCATTAAGTTCTTAGGTGTGATTATCGACCGGAAGCTCCTATTTGCTGATCATGTTAAGTATGTTGTCGGAAAGGCGATGAGAATTTTCAACAAACTATGCATTTACACCCGACCAACCCGGGAAGCCCATCCTGATAACGTACAAACTATCTATCGACAGATTATTGAGCCTACAATTACATACGCGGCAGGCATCTGGGGTCAAGCTGCGAAAAAGCGATATGTAAGGAAGCTTTTGGAGTCGGCAAAAAGGGGATTTGTGATAAAAGCAATCAAGGCCTTTAGAACTGTATCAACTGTGGCGGCAGTCGCTCTGGCTCAGTTCGGGCCCTTGGACCTCAAAGTCCTTGAGGTACATGAAGTTGAGACAGTTCGACTACAGGGCGCCAGCACCTTATTACCAAGGGATATTCAATATGAAAGGCCCACTCCCGTACATGAGCTATTACATCTTTCAAAGAGGATAAGCATTGATTGTGCAGACCTGAAATCAGAGGATCAAGAACAAGAGACATCCCTTATTCAAATTTACACAGATGGAAGCAAGCTTGAGAATGGCAGTCTAGGAGCGGCTTTCGTCTGCTTTGAAGGCTCAAAAGAATTACATAAAAAAAGACTGAAACTACACACAATCTGCTCTGTATTTCAAGCGTAGCTCTTAGCGATCAAAGAGGCCTGCGAGTGGACTTTGGACCGGAGATTGAATCAAGGTGATGAAACACATCAAAGAGGCAAAAGGATGCACACATGCCGAAAGGAGGTTATTTAGATCTTGAGTGATTCTCAGGCTACATTGAGCGTACTCCAAATGAGATCCAACACCCACCCCATTGTGGCAAAGACCCATTATGTAATATACACAGCGGCCCAAATGGACCTTAATATCAATGTTCTCATGGGTTAAGGGACATGCAGGCAACGTAGGTAACGAAATCGCCGATGAGACTACCAAGGGTGCTGCCACGCAACATAAAAACCCTGATTATGCGAAATTCCCGATGAGCTTTGTAAAAAGGACTATGAGGGCAAACACTTGGAGAACTTGGCAGTCAAGACATGAAAGCGCTGAACAAGGAACGCATACAAAAGAGTTACTCCCAAAACTGACGGACATTTGTGCACTGTGGAAAGCAACCAAAGTATAATTTCAAATAACTCAGGTTTTAACGGGTCACGGCTACCACAAGGAATATCTGCATAAGTTCAAAATCGCCGCTGATACCTTCTACCCTTGTGACAATACCATTCCTCAAACAATTACTCATTGGTTGAGGGACTGCCCTAGGTTTGAGTATAATAGAATAAAACATGAGATGCTCTGTAGCAATTTACGTATACCACCATACCATCTGACCAAACTCTTGGATAAACAAAGTACAACTGAATCCTTCGTTAAATTTACCAAATCCATTATAGATAAGCTTAAAAGATTCAACAAATTGTAACTAAAAGATATAGACAATGTGTATATATTTTCCCCTTGGTTTCATATTTCAAGATAATATATGTAATTATTACTCCTCCTTTCTAATTTTATCTTTATTCTTAAGGATACAATAATATGTAGATTAAGCATTTAGGCTAGTTATTTTAAGTACATTACAAATTGTATATACTCATAGCTATACACAACTTTATTATTATTATCTTTCACAAGCTAATCGCACTTGAACAATTTTATGACTCATAGATTCAATTTTCGACTATAAGATATTAATATTAATGATCGCTAACAAATCATAAGCTAAAGATAAATTATAAGCAATAGATATAAGAATACCCTGTATTTTACTTATATGATTTTGTATTTCTATAGGCAATCCCTTTCATATAACCTACCTTCATAATATAATTAAGTCATAATGTTAAGAGTATACATACGAACAATAGATCTTGCTTTGTTACTATTAATTTCATTTTGTGTAGAATAAATATGTAAGTGATAATATGATGAAGATTGATACCCCATCAATGTATCAAATCGCATTGATGTAGCGTTATCTTGTCTTAGAGATTAACAATACATGCAATATATTTTAAGCAATTTTATGTAAACCTCACTGTGTAAAACTGTCAATAAATTCCCAACAAGGACGGTTTACTCCTTGTTGGAAAATCAAAAAAAAAAAAAATATGCTTCCCCCATACATTGTCTCATAAGGGGGATATTAGCCACAGATATCACGCTCGGCAAGTGGGTTGGCAACCATAGTTTTTTATTTTTATTTTTAGTCGTTATTAGGTAGACGCTGCTGCCCATCTCCTGATTTGTTTCATTCTGTCGCTTCCTACGACACCCGCGGGATGATATACGTTAGTAGATATTATAACCTTATAAACACAAGCAATTGTTTTTTTTTTAATAATTTTTAAACAATAAACTTAAAATCATCATCATCATTACAACCTTTCATAAATCCACTGCTGAACATAGGCCTCCCCCAAGGAATGGCACAAAGCACGGTCTTGAGCCACCTGCATCGATCGACTTCCCGCATGTCTTACCAGGTCGTCACTCCATTTCGTGGGGGGTCACCCTACACTTCACCTACCGGTACGAGGCTGCCACTCAAGAACCTTTCTTCCCCATTGGTTGTCGGTTCTTCGAGCTATATGGCCGGGCCACTGCCAATTAAGCTTACTAATCCGTTGGGCTATGTCGGATTATCGTTGGAGCCACACGCAAGTGTGAGTAACGATCCAAGAGCGAGTCTCATCCGACACTAATCCGAAGATATCCCGGACATCAGTCTGATCGAGATTAGAATGGCTCTCCAGCACCTTAAAAATGGCAAGGCCCCAGGCGAGAATGGAATTACAGCGGAGCTCCTGAAAGCGGGTGGAAGACCGGTACTTGAAGTTCTTCAGAAGATCTTTAATTTCGTCCTCCATGGTGGCATTACACCGGAGGCGTGGAGCAGAAGTGCGAGGTCTTGTTCTTCACGAAAGTGACAAAGCTCTCTTGAAGAACTACAGACCGATTTCCCTTTTGAGCCGCGTCTACGTGCTGTTTTCCAGAGTCATTATGAATCGTCTCGCGCGCAGACTTGACGACTTCCAGCCTTCCGAACAAGCCGGTTTCTGAAAGGTCTTTAGCACCATAGACCACATACATACCCTTCGGCAAATTGTACAGAAGTTCGAAGAGTACAATTTGCCACTAGATCTGGCGTATGTGGACTATGAGAAAGCCTTTGATTCCGTCGAAATTTGGGCGGTACTGCAGTCCTTTCAGCGGTGCCAAGTTGACTGTCGGTATAACGAAGTGCTGAAGTGTTTGTATATTAGAGATACGATGGCTATCCGAGTACAGAACCAGAGTACGAAACCTATCCAATTTTAGGGACGTGTAAAACAAGGTGATGTTATATCCCCGAAACTCTTCACCGCTGCATTGGAAGACGTTTGCAAGCTTCTGGACTGGAAAGGATGCGGTATTAACATCAATGGCAAATACATCACTCACCTACGATTTGCCGACGATATAGTCCTTATGGCAGAATCGCTGGAAGACCTAAGCACTATGCTCAATGTCCTCAATAGTGTCTCCCAACGAATAGGTCTTAGGATGAACATGGACAAATCAAAGATCATGTTTAATGTCCATGTCACACCTATGCCGGTAGTTGTTGGGAGCACTAAGCTCAAAGTTGTTGACGAGTATGTTTACCTGGGACAAATAGTCCGATTAGGTAAGTCCAACTTCGAACAAGGGGTCAATCGACGGATTCAACTCGGCTGGACAGCGTTCGGGAAACTACGACACATCTTCTCATCAGACATACCTCAAAACCTTAAAACGAAATAGTACAACCATTGCGCGTTGCCAGTGATGACTTACGGATCTGAGACGTGGTCCTTCTGTGCTGGCCGTATGAGGATACTCAAGGTCGCTCAGCGAGCTATGGAGAGGGCTATGCTCGGGGTTTCTCTGCGTGATAAACTTAGAAATGAGTATATCCGCAGTAGAACCCGTAATAACTTTACCAATTTTATAAAACAAATATTATTTCAAGTTTGATAACTTCCATATTATTGGCTGAGTATAACTCAAGTCATATTTTACTTATAAATTTAACGATTGCTCAGTAAGCGCATGGAAGCCACACACGCGATATCACGTAATTGCAGAAAAAAGTTTTATTTGCTCATAAGAGCACTGGTCAAAGAGGAATCGTACAATATTACGCATTCAGTCAGTTCAAGAAAAGATTATCTTAAGAATTAATATCATTTTTTTTTTGAATTTATAGAACTTTTTATAAAATTTCTATAAAAAAATGTTTTTATAAAAAAAGACAAACGAACACACAGTTTACCTGATTGTAAATGGTGTTGCTTATAGACATCTACACGACGAATCAAAACGCAGATGCGTTGTCACCCATGAGGACTAAGATATAATTTTTCGTTTCCAGTATAAAGGGTCACCGGTTCTCCACGCTAACTATTCGAAACACAGCAACATAATGTGAGTAGAATAGAATAGAATAGAATAGAATGATTTTTATTCAATATGGATTATTACATAATACTTATTGAAAGTCATTATTTTATTTACCACTGGTTCGGAAAATACCTCTGTCCTGGGAAGAACCAGCAAGAAACCCAGCGGGACTTTTTTTTTAAACATAATTTCACTTAACAATAATTTTGTTTATACAATTTTAAATGAATTTTCATAGAACCAGCATGGTGGCGATCACCTTATTCCCAGGGGTTATTTTCATTCATGTATTCCTTGACCCTTTTTGTACAGTTTTTCTTTAATAAAACTTTTAAACTTGTTTATTGACAAACTTTGAACATGTTCTGGGATTCTGTTGTAAAAGCGTATACATTGCCCCATAAATGAATTACTAATTCTGTGGAGTCTTGTAAGTGGCATTACAAGCTTATGTTTGTTCCTAGTGTTTAAAGTATGAACATCCTTATTCTTATTAAAGCTATTTATGATTTTTATGAAGTAATTTATTTGTATTAAAAAAAATTAACAATTGATCCAAAATTATTTTTTCAATAATTTTACTGAGAGTTGGTAGTACAGAAATAGGTCTATAATTAGCGGGGTCCAATGTACTACCAGATTTAAATAAAGGTATTACTTTACTATACTTCATTAAATCAGGAAACACACCAGAATCGATACAAGTATTAAAAATAATAGCAAGATGAGGTGCAATTAAATCTATTATGGACGCAATCACTGTAACGGAAATCCCCCACAAATCTGCGGTTTTCTTTACATCAATGGTTTTGAAGTATTTTACAATATTATGCGGTAATACTTTTTCAAATCTAAATTCTTTTAAACAGGTATTAACATTCTGTTTAAGTAATGATTCGGCGACAGTTGGAGAAGCACTCAATGACTCTGTTGTCAAGATAGGAACATCAGTGAAATATTTCTCAAATACCGCTGCAACTTCTTGATTTGATTTAGTCAATTCATTATTAATTTTTAATTGATAGTTTGAATTACGAGGTTTCTCTTTACCGGTTTCGCTGTTAATTATACTCCACGTCATTTTAATTTTATTCTTAGCTGTCTTAATTTTGTTACTAATATGTAATGAATTGGCTGTGGAGCAAACTCTTTTAAACATTTTAGAATAATTTTTTACATATTCTTTAAAAGCATCGGAAAGATTATACGATCTTTCATGGTAAAGGTCATATAACCTTCGTCTGCTTTTATGAATTCCTACTGTCGCCCACTCATTAAATGCCTTGCGACTGTTTCTGGAGAATGTTTTAGAAGTGAATGTTTTATTAAATTCATTGTTTATAAAGGTTAATAATTCTCTTTATAAATAGTCTGCATTGTTCTTATAAGAAAGGGATGGAAGGATTTTTAACATATTACTTCTAAATCTCTCCAGGCGTTTTGCATTAATAGGAACAAACACAATTTTCTCATTTACCTGTTTTTTGTGCATATAAGGTAACGAAACCAGTTGTCCACAGTGATCTGAACTAAGTTTTTGTATTATTGATTTGTTGATTGGTAAAAATATTATCAATACAAGTTGCACTACACCCTGCAATACGTGTAGCTTCAAAGAATAAATTATTAAGATTATAGGATTTGAACAAAGAACAGAATTTAATACTGATGGAAGAAGTTTCCAGGAAATTGATATTAAAGTCTCCACACACTACAAGAGATTTATTCTATTTATTAAGCTTAACTAAAACTTCTTCCATAATTTTTTCAAAAGTATCATAACTTGAACATGGGGGTCTGTAAACACTGACAACAATAAGGTGCTCAAGCTCAACACATGCCATTTCTACAGTACGCTCAACAGAGAGGCTCACAATGTCTTTACGTTCTTTACATGATAAGGACTTATTAGCTAATATTAAGGAGCCACCACGTAATTTAGTATCTCTATTGAACGAACTGACCACCTGGTGATTACTGAAATTAAATATGGAGTTGTATTCTTTCAACCAATGTTCTGTAATACATAAAATATTTATACTGTTACTATTTAAAATAATTAAATTTGTAATTCTTTGCCTAACATACCTTGTATATTTTGATGCACCAGGTTGATACAATTTTTATTATTGTTATTTTGTAAAATTCCATAATTATGTATTGGTAAGTTGCATTCTAAGCTATTTAAATTATCTTTGCTAGAGATTACCTCTATTGTCTTATTATCTAATTTAAATTACTTGGAACTGGTTCCAAATCAAATATAAAATTATTTTGTTGCTCAAAAGAAGCAGGTGTCAAGGTAGCCAAATCATTGGCTGAGTTAAAATATAAATATTAAGATAGCGTATTTGCTACCAGTCTTAAACTATACTTTGATAGGTAATACCTATCTCTTGTCAAAAACTTCTTAGTTAAATTATTAATATCTATTAAATGAAATTTATCATTATTATTCTTACAATTAAATGTCAAATTTAAGTTATTGTTACATGTCAAGTTATGCATCATTAAATTTAAATTATGTCTTAGTTTATTTTCCTGTGGCCACCCCTCTATGTAAGGCAATGTAAACAAGATAACTTTAACCACATTTATGTTATTGAGATATTCAATATATTTTAATAATTGATTCTTGTTCATATTGCCTCTTCTCCCAACACAAATTATTAATATACTATTAGGGTTAAATTTACTAGTTAAAATTTTATTCATAATACCACTGAATGATGCTCCAGGCATGCAGTAATTACTTATCTGTTGCCTTTTTAAACAGTTATTCAATGATATACCCAAGTTTTTGCCTATGTCATCACTATACACAATTATATTATTTTTTTCATTATATAGATTACTTTTTAAATTTATCTGCTTTGTTATGGTACTATTATAGAGTGTAGGTAAAGAAAATGAAGTATTACTGCTTGTCATATTATTAACACACACTGTCCCTAAAGAACCTGGCAGTGAGCGCTGATATTCATTTTGATATTTTAATAAGGAGTCAAAACGTTCCTTGTTATATTTGCAGGACTTTACCAGATTATCCATGGCCAGTATGTGTTCTTTTATCTCATTCCCTGCAGATTTATATTTATTTGACATAATTTGTAATGAGGTTTGAAGTGATAAAATTTCTGAATTAAGACACTCTATTTCAGCCTCATAACAATTTTTCATGTTTTCCACCTCAATTGAATATAATTTAATTTTACTAATTAACTCTTGCTTTTCCTTACATACATTTGTATAATTTTTAATATTAATTTTAGTTTTAACTAATTTTTGCACTTTCCTAATATATTTATTAATTTTTATATATTTTTTTAATTTCCTTCTGCTGCTTGTAATCCTTTCTGCTGTTCTTGATGTGGTAGAATCATCAGTCAAATCTATTGTTGTGGAGGGTTGCAACGTTTTATGAAATTTACATTCTACGAGCTCCTCGAACAGACTCTGAGTTTTAAGTGCATGCAAGTTATCAATGTTTTGTTTAAATTGTGAAATTTGCTCATTAGCTTCAGTTAATTGTAATTTCAATGCAGCAATTAATCTGAGGGATTCCTCATATTCTTTGCTGCATCGGTCAAACTCATCTACTGTCTTCTGGAGCTGATCCCTTTCCTTTAAAATATCTGTATAGTCTCTATGTAACTTAACCATATCACTTTTCAATTGAGTATTTTTCGAAATTATACTTATTATTTCCTTTTCGTTGTCATCCCTTTCTTAAAGTAACAGCTCACACTGCTCCCTGGACGCTCTCAGTTCTTGGAGCGCAAGATGGAGTTGGTTCTCCATCTGGCGCGTTTTGGCGTTACGAGTATTCATTTTACTTAGTAGGGACTAATTTCTAGTGTTTACTTCCAATAATTCACGCTCTGTAAACAAGAGTGAATAATACAGTGTTCACGTAAAATCCATCATTTTGTGTAAAAATCATTTGTAATATTTATAATATTTTATAAGTAATACTATTATAGTTCGGATAGGATATTCTAATAATAACACCAATTTATAGCGTGAAGCTTACACGAGCGAGATAATAATCGACGATTCTCAAGGATTTCCCCAGTCTCCCAAAAATAGACATAATTGACCTATGGATTAGGTCAATTATGTCTATTTTTGGGAGATTTTCATATCTGTAAATGTTATATTGAAATATTTTATCTACCTTATTAGTTGCACGTGTTTATCCTCTTGAGCGTATGGTCAACTTGTGGCAGTATTTTTCATTACAGCATTTTGATACCAAGGATAACACATTAATATAATGTAGTTATACCGACGAGTATTCTAACTGACGGCTGACAAGCTCGCGATCAAGCAATCAAATATTCGAGACTTATCAATTGTCCGGTACGCCGGCAGCCCGTGTTGCTTTATGATTGCTATAGTCGACGGTTTTCTTTATTTTTTAATGCGCAAATCTATGGAGTGCAATTATTTGCCAGCGTCTGTATTTCCGTCCGATTACAATTTGTGTTTTTTCGAAACATTCAACATAAATTACAAGTAATACTAAATAAAAGTCATTATGTTTTACCATTGGTTGGGAAAAACATCCGTCACGGGAATGTTATACCCAGAACAGATGAAGAGGCAAGAAACCTAGCTTCTTTTTTTTCAAAAAAGTCGTTTATAACTGGATAGTATCGTTTACCTGAGGAATTATTATCAATCCTGTAAAGTCTTTTATTACGTTAAGACAGTACAATTTTTCATCTGGGGTATCACCGCTTAATACCAGATGGTAATGTAATCACGCACTGACTCGTCAAAATACTAAAGCATTTCATAACTATCGCTACCTCGTACGTATGACGCTACGTTCACCGTTTTATCGAGGTGTTAGAATATCGACTAACCCATATCGTACCGTGGATGTCGTAAGAAGCAATAGAAGAAAACAAACCTTAAAAAAGCGTCTTCCTAAAAACAACTACGACTATTCCAAGTAAACAGAAGCTTCACATCTTTGACCTTGCTCGATTCACATAATTGTAGTCACAATATTTTGTAGTGCTACATACTACAGAAAGCAGTATACAGTTTTATACTAATGACACTACCTAGCCTGAGGCCAACGTTTCCTGCATTTTAATGGGAAGTTTAAAAATATACAAACCTTTTTAAAACAAACTTGAAATAAATGAGACAGATATAAAAGGGTAAATCTGTTTTTTAGTTATCAAACTCCATGCATAAAACTAATGTTTCGGATTTTTATCTTTAACTAGAAAATAAGACTTTCTTGTTTTATTGTTCAACAAAGACGGAAATTATTTATCGTAGCTACATTTATCTAATTTGTTCGCGAAGATCTACAGGTGGTGACCTGGTGACATGAGATACAGGTTTTACCTGGCTTAGGCACCAGTTATTCTCTTGTCAATAGTGTTGTTACAGTTGTACGCATAATATATTCATTGCTGTTCTCTTTATATTGTATATTGTTGGTGGAAGTAAACTAAATACATTAATTAATTAATAAGAAATAAATAAAACATACACCTAAAACGCGTAGCGGCGCGGTTGGGCTTTACTATCGACTTGGCAAGGTCACGCTAACCGCTCCTCATAATAGCTCTCCTCTCCAACCTGACCATGGGTGCTGTAAAGCGTACGAAACATCAGTAATAAAACGATAAATCCATGAATTTCGTTCAAAATATAGTTCTCTGACGGGGTTTTGGGGCAAGAAAATGTCCGTTACGCTGCTCCAATACATGTTGGTGGACTTCACATGACTTTGAAATATTTTTTTCTTATTTCTCAGATATGCTGGTTTCCTCACGATGTTTTGCTTCACCACCGAGCACGTGGTAAATCAGTACTTAAAATTGCAATTAACAATTTCATTGATGCTGAAATTTACAGCGAGCACTTAACCCTTGAGCTACCACGGCTATCGCTTCACATCGTTTAATATATCTTTTGTAATATTTTTAAGGGTATGTATAGATCTCTTCTCTTCTCTTCTCAAAAATAATCGCCTCCTGAATCATTTTTGTCAGTTAATGCTGAGTCAGCCGATACAAGATTTAAACTAATTTTCCTTAACAAAGATGAAGAACCAATGCTTTGATGCTTATGTTATTATTACCGTTTGACTTCTTATGATAAGGTACTTTCTTTTTCTTCTTCATCGGCATGTAGAAGTTAATTGTTGAACATAAGTCACTCCCGTTTAAGGGGGATTTGTTTTAATCGTCACGCTTGGTATGTGCGCTGAGGACCGCAGTACCAGACGCTTGGCACTCTTGAAGCTGCTGCTAGTTGCTGGTCTCAATTTTTTACGTCCGACTTGAGCGAGGATTGCCACCATCTTATTTTTCTAAATCTCATGGCTTCCTCAGATTTTTTGGCATTTTAATTTATAAGCTTCAAATAAAATTCCATATTTTCAATTTTCAAGTTTCTAAGACTCATTAATAAACATCACTATTATTTACATTAGAACAACGACTTAAATTGTATTGTTATTCAAGAAAAGTAATATATAAATTGTATACAATATTCTATTATTATATTTATACTCATTAAATATCCAGCAGTAAATTAGTGGCTGGGCAAATCCATAAGGTCATTTCTCTAAGTCGCTTCTTACGACACCCAAAGGACGAAATGAGGTTATGAAACTCACAATTGCTTGCCGTGCCGTATTGGCCCGGCATATTTGTTATTAAATCTCCGTGCATAAAGATGACAACAAATTAGCTGACCCGAATATAAATGCTTATTTTATAAACTTCATTCAATTAAGACTTGTGGACTATTCAATACCAGTAAAAATCGTTAATGAGCCAGCCTAATAACGTAAATTGCACAATAATATAAAGTTTACTACGTGGTAGGACTTCTTTTTTCTGTTCAAGAGTTCATATGGGTAGGTATAACACGCTTACCTATTCCCGCAGCTAAATAGAAGTGCTTGCACTTCCGTGTTCGGTTTTGACGAGCCAGTCTAATTACAGGATAGGAGACATTCCATCTTAATCCTCAGAGGTGACAACGCATTTGTAGCTTTCTTCGCTTAAAGTTGGTCGTCAGTGTCATTAGACAGCTGTAGCCACTTACCACCAGGACGACGGTAAGTTCATTTTCCACTATAGTTTTATAAAAAAAAAAAGAAAAAATATTTATTATTTAATAAAGTTGAATTGATATAAATATTACGTTATATATAAAAAATGAGGAATCCGTATGAGGAAGCTCAAGTTCGCTCAGCGAGCTATGGCGAGGGCTACGCTCGTCACGTTTCTCTGCGTGATAAACTTAGAAATGAGGATATCCGCAGTAGAACCAGAGTAATCGACATAGCCCAACGGATTAGTAAGCTGAAGTGGCATTGGGCCGGCCATATAGCTCGAAGAACCGACAACCGATGGGGAAGAAAGGTTCCCGAGTGGCAGCCTCGTACCGGTAGGCGAAGTTAGATGGAGTGAGGACCTGGTGAGACATGTAGGAAGTCGATGGATGCAGGTGGCTCAGGACCGTGCTTTGTGGCATTCCTTGGGGGAGGCCTATGATGAATGATGATGATTTAAAAAATAATTTGATTAAACTTTACTTCCTTACATACCAATTTAATATTATATGGTTGCTAATACTATTTAGCTGAGAAGTGCTGTTGTAAGTGACGACAGAAGGAAAGAGCAGCATCTTCTTATAACGACTAAACATAAAAATAAACTAACCAATAAAAAAAACCAAGCGTGGTTACTTTGTCAAATATCACCAATCTGAGGCAATCTGTGGGGGAGGCCTATGTTCAGCAGTGAGCTTTAATAGACTGATACGGTAACGGATCAAACTACCTTTGGTTCATTAATAAACTTCCATAAAGTGATATTATATGTACATTTTATGAAATAATAATAGTAAAATACTTTAAAAAAATTAAATCTGACGAAATAAAGAAATCGTACCTATGAAAAAAAGTATTAATTCAATTATTAAAGCATCAACTCAGTTGATCTACTGCAAATATTTATACTGTGGTGTGTATTTGCCGCACGTAGCACAGAGTATTACCGCATACTCGTATAGTACCCATGGTTCACGACGCATTGTGAATAAATACCTCTTGCGTCGTGCTAAATGGCGTGAGCTGGGAAAGCATTATAATTGCCTACAGGTTTAGGATAATCTCTCCTTATGACATGGTGAAAGATTTATTTATGTATTTATTTAAAAACTTAAATGTAACACCTTAAGGTAAAGGGTACGTAGGGCGTACTTAATGCCATGTGGCATTCTTTTCCAGTCAACCCTGGGTGCCAAAGACAATTTTAGGCAGTTGAGAAACATAATACATAAATAAAGTATATTAAAATATAATATATACATATTACATACATACACAACATATATTTACATACAATACATCCATACATATATGTAATGTGTATACATGCTTATAAACTTTATAAATAAATATCCGTATTAATATATAAATAAATAAATATTTGAAGAAACAAAAATGTCAGTTAGTAAGTGCCCTCAGGTAATGTTGTCGTAGAAGTAATATAAAGGAGTTTCTATTTGTAGAATTCTTAATATCATCTGGGAGGGTGTTTCAGAGATGTATAGCTTGTATCGTAAAAGAGGACCTGAAAAAATTAGACCTATGTTGTGAAAGCCAGACGGTTTGATTGTCGTGGTATTCGACCGTCAATCGAATGAAGAAAATAAAAGTTATCCTTAAGATAAGAAGGCGACCTTGGATCGTTTAAAATTAAATAAAGTACAAGTAAAATTCTAGAGCATCGCCTTTGACGTATAGGTAGCTATTTGAGCTTTGAACGATAAGAAGATTTATACAACATGTAACAAAATTCCTATGGTTTCCGTGTGGCTCTGCATTAGCCCAGAAGTAAGAGTAACTGCAGAGACCCCTTTTTACCAGTACGTGTCAGCTAGAGGCAATAAAATTACGTACAATTTCCAAATAAAAATTGATTTAAATTTAATTTATAAAAAGTCGAGTTTTCTGAAGTAAAATTATTGTGTCTATACATTTAAATATTAATTCTGATAAGGCACTTAACTCTCTCTCTCCCACTCCACAAGCTTTTTATAACATTTTGTATACAACATGGTACATGGAATAACACTATCATTGAATCGTGCAGTTTCAAAAATATATAACAGACTTACTCAAGCACCGAAGGATAAAAATAAAACACGAAGAATAATTTATCAGTCTGAGAGACACACAGGGAAGGAAGGGGAACTGAAGCCCGGCTACTTTAACTAACCACCAACCCTTTGAGTTCCAATAAGAAGGGGAAGTTGTTCACATTAAATATGAAAAGGCTAAGATGTCGGCCGCCTTACTCTCTACGAAAATGATTCTTTTAATTATGTTACATTGAAATGCAAAAGTATTTTTGAAAGGTATAAAGTAGAAAATAATTAAGGAATAATCTTGTTGTGGCGGTGTAAGAATATCCACTACCCCATATCGTACCATGGGTGCCGTAAAAGGCGGCAGTGCGTAACTAAACCGAAAGATAGGCAGCAGCGTGATTCTGATAATAATTCAAAATTGTATAATATTACTAAGCATGGAAACTATGGCTAAATCTTCCCTATGACACAGTCCATGGGGAAGGCCTATGTTAAGCAGTGGACTTTTATAGGCTGTAATGTAATGAAAAATAAATCTATTTATGTCCCAATGCTGGACATAATTATCTCTTAATTTGTGAGAGGGGAACACTGCACATTTAAATAAAACTAATTTTACGGATTTTATAGCGTATATTAACTTATTTTAAATTCCCGACTTTTCGAACACTTTAGAGCACATGTGGTCACGGGGAGTCTGAGGTGTATGACGTCCAAATGTCATAGTTAAGTTAACACTTGACTGATGGTAAATACTGACTAATATTCTTCGGCGGCTTGAAGTATGTTGTAATGGAAGCACGCTTCAAGATATAGCTAACCTTGTCAGTGACATCTTGCAGAGGTACATTATCTAAGACACTAAGTGTAATGTCCCTCTGCAAGATGCAGGAGTGTACAAGCTTGATTGTTAATGTGGTATCTCTTATATAGGACAAACCAAAAGATCCATAAAAACCCGCGTTAAATAACACATAGCTGATGTGAAGAAACGACGCTCCGGGAAGTCTGCAGTCTGTGAACACGTACAGGATCGCCCCCGTCACTGCATTAAATTTGATAGACGACAAATCCTCGTTAAAGAACACCGATTCCTTCCAAGGATGACTCGCGAGGCTATTGAAATCAAAAAACATCCTAATTTCAATAGAGAAGATAGCTGGGTGCTACCATCTGCTTGGGATCCCATAATTAATAAAATGAAATCCCAACTCAAGCTGTATGCTTGAGTTGGGATTTCACTGCAAGAAATACTATACTGTAAGTTCATACTGCGTAGATCGGAACAAAAATTAATTATTTTTAATCTGTAGGTAACCGTGGTGAACTATGACATTAGGACGTCATACACCTCAGTCCCCCCTTGACCATGGGTGCTCTAAGGTGCTCGAAACGTCGGGAATATAAAATAAGTTAATATACGCGATAAAATCCGTAAAATTAATTTAATTTAATTGTGATAGGGGTTTAGAATAAGTCGCAGCACCAGTGGGTCGACGGAATACACAACTACGAAATATTTTATTTCTCAGACATTCAAGTTTCTTCACGATGTTAAGCTTTATAGTTTAGGTCGTGATAAATTAGCAAATTTAACTTAAATTAACAATTTTATTGCTTGTCACATATTGGTTGTCACGATAAAAAATATTAAATACTAGCTGTGCCCGCGGCGTAGCTCGCGTATATAGATTTTACATAAAGAATTTGTCGTTTAGGTAAGAGAATATTAAACGATTTATATCATTACTGTATCAATAAGTGGTAACAAATAAATCATTATCATCAAAGTTCTAAGTAGTTTATGATAGAGCTTCGGTGTAAACTACGTTAGAAGTAGACTTAGACGGGGTATACACAAAAAGGTTACGGGGGCTACTAACGCGGGAAAAAGCAACATAGAGTTGGCCATGTGCAAAACAGTCAGTACTGAGGTCCACTCTTACAACGCGTAAATTTTGACCTTGCACTTTATTTACGGTCATCGCATAACACACGCTGACTGTAACTGGGAACTTAACGCGCTTAAAACTGAAGGGAAAGTTACTTCTTAATAGAGGGTTTTTTGGCAGTGCTGCCAGATCAAAAAAACTCATTCAGCGCTAGGACAACACAAAAAGCGCTAGATTTCATGAAAACAGCGCTTTAAAAAAGCCCTAGATTTCGCGCTAAATTAGCTACAAACAAAGTTTGTGTTTTTTATTATAATTTATAATTCAAGAAAATATAATCATAATAAAGAAAACAACATTTAGTTTTTTTCTGGCAATATTTTTTGATGTATCAATACTTCGCAGGACATCGACTTATAATTATGGCAATTGCTGTCAACAGTAGTTAGTACTAAGTAACTTTTAACTTAGCTGTGCTCTAAACAACTTTTTTTTTTTTTTTATAGGATCGGGTGACAAACGAGCACACAGTCCACCTGATGGTAAGTGGTTACTGTGACCCATAGACATCTACATCTATCCTCAATAAAGACTCAAGATGCAGATGCGTTGTCACCCGTGAGGACTAAGATGGAATGCCTCTTTGCCAGTAAAAAGGGTCTCCGGTTCTCTACACTCACCATACGAAACACAACAGCGTTAAGCTGCTATTTTACGCTGGTTTTCTGTGAGAGCGTGGTCCTTCCCCGTTCGAGCCGACCCATTCGAGCTACAACCATAATATAGCTGCAGCATGGCTCTACCACGTAGAAGACGTTATTATGGAACGTTTTTTTTACACACTACAACTGACTAAAACTGAATAAAGCAAAATAAATGCGTTGCCAAAACCATGAACGAAAACTTTAATGAAGGGGATTTCCCCGCTTATAGTCGTCGGTAAAAAAAATCAAGTTGATCATCCTAAAGGGGAAGCCGGGAGATCCATAGCACAGGGTATCCTAGTTTGGACTCGTCTCCCATGCTCTTTGTTTTGTGGAAAAAATATGTTTGAAAAAGATAAACTGCAATGTACTATTTGTGGAAAAAAATAATAAAGGTCATTATTATTATTATCGGTAATGTGGACTAAAAGTGCTGCTATAAAAGAGTTAATAACCCGCTAATCGCTACAATTTTGAAATGTGTGCTAAATACACCAAAAAGCGCTGGATTAAGTGCTAGGTGCTAAAATTTCGAAATGCGCGCTATACATTCCAAAAAAGCGCTAAATCTAGTTCCCAAAGCGCTAAAATGGCAGTACTGATTTTGCGTATATTATAAATACAATATCACGACATTTCGTTGCAATTTTGTTATTTTTGTTCGGGTTCCGTTGTATGGCTTCGATAGATACTAATTTCTTCAGTAAGTCTCAATACGATTCATCGGCGAAAAATCTCAACACAGCAAATCAGAAAAGTTTGTAATTTGTATAACTCCATCTATTACGTCCTTTGTGTGAGAAAACATCCTTTTTTAAGTCTCTTTTTATGTTTTAAGTATAAATATATTAATTATTATGGAACGTTTTTTTTACACACAAATCTTTTTATTACTATTTCTGAGATTTTTATGGCGCCATTGAACAAATTCGAACCTACATTTTAAAATAATAATCATTACTTTCGATAGAATTAACCAATTTCAATAAAACAAAGATTAAATGTAACTTGAAGATACGCTTTATGATTTTCTTAACGATTTCTTTGAAAAATAAAGATGTTTATTTTAGACGTGATGCATTCATATAAAAACAGACAAACAGACAGACAGACAATTCTAAAAATTATAAAAATGTACTTATTTAATTATTTTTAGTTCCCCATAATGATTTTAGTCACCAAAATAAATATACAATGTACAGAAAGAGACACAACATGTTATCATCATTTTTATTATATGTATATATTTAATTGAAGAGAGATGGCGCTGCTAACATCAACTTGATGACTCAAACAAAGCCACCGTTGAGCAAATTCCCTACCCATACTTCAGAATATTTTTCATAACTTTTGATGGAATGAACCGATTTTAATGAAATAAAGACTAAATGTAACCCGAAGATACACTTTATAATTTCCTTAACAATTCTTATGATATAAATTAGTACTTTAAACGTGATACGTTAACAAACAAACAGACAGACAGACAGACAGACAGACAGAAAATTCTAAAAATGGTAGAAATGTATTTAATTACTTATTTTTAGTACCCCTCAATCACTTTTATTACAAAAATATAAAATGTACAGACATCTGCTATTTACAGTTTTATTATATGTATAGATTAAATCACTTTTTTTTGCACTACTGCCACGCTGTAGCTATATTATGGTTGTAGCACAAATGAGTCGGCACGAACGGGGTAGGACCACACTCTTACAGAACATCAGCGTAAATTAGCAGCTCGATACTGCCGTGTTTGATATTGTAAATGTAGAGAACCGGAGACTCATTTTACTGGAAAAGAGACATTCCATCTTAGTCCTCTCGCCTCAGGGGTGATAACGCATATGCATTTTAATTCTTAATCGTGGACATAATAATATGTAGATGTCTATAGGCTAGAGCATCACTTACGATCAAGTGGAATGTCATTTTTCATCCTTATTCCATAAAAAAGCAGATGCCGTATACACCTTTGACATTGAAGGAGAATTTTCTTGAACACTAGTCCATTAAAGTGCACTGCTTACCTTAACTATCCCAGGACATGGGATGTAGGAAGAATTTTCCTTAATCGTAACGCTTAGCAGAAGAATTGAAGATAATGACTAGCATATCTGACGCTGCTGTCTCTTGCCGGTATTTAAGGTCTGATAAAACGAGATAGTAACACTACCCCATGCATTCTTATAGGTTCTTATAGATTCATATAGAGAGGACTGGAATGAACGTTTCAGTTATACTACTCTATCACTACATGGGGAAACAGAATCATAATTCAATAACTATATACAATAAAACAAACGGCAAAGCACGCTCTCAGAGCATACTTAGCTTAATTCATACAATAAGTTCCCCTATTCAAAGCAAATCGTTAATCATTTCACTGTTATTTTCATTTCCTCCAGCGCCCGCTGTGCTAATTTGCTGCATAAAATTGCAATAACGTGGATTTATTCGGGAGTTACGTCTAGAGTTGCTCACTTATTGCACCCCAGTCGCGTATTTTTAACAAATGCACGAATTTACTCACAAACGACTAAAACGTGGTCGTATGTTACACGGAATAGATTACAGAATAAAATTTTAATGCCATAGTAGTTGCATATATCGTAATATTGTTTATTATGCGGCGGTGTAAGAGAACCCACTGCCCACACATCATCCCTTGGACGTCGCAAGGGGCGATAGAAGGGAGTGAAACAGGAGATTTCATACTTGTGGCAACTTTGGGGGACTACCTATGCGCTAAGCTGTTCAGCTTCGGGCAGGCATTTGTTCAGTTGAGCTAATTCTTGATAATATTCAATGAATTCATGACAATTGCATGGTTGATGGAGAAGGCTGATTACTTTTCATATATTTGGTAATGAGCCTCTCCCTCCTAAAGTACGATTTTTTAAGTATTGTAGCAGGCCTACAATACAGTCTCATTTGATGGTAAGTGGTGATGTAGTCGAAGATATTAAAGCGTAGTGACTCAGCTTAGCAAAAGCCTATTCATTCTTGCCTTGAAGACTCTATTATTGTGTATATACGTGGTAGAGCCATGCCGCAGCTATATTAGTAGTATAGTTGTAGCACGAATGGGCCGGCTCGACCGAGGAAAGACCACGTTCTCACAGAATACCAGCGTAAAATAGCAGCTTATCGCTACTGTGTTTCGTATGGTGAGTGTAGCGAACCGGAGACCCATTTTACTGTAAAAGAGGCATCTGCATTTTGATTTAAAATAGAAGATAGATGTAGACGTCTATGAGCCGCAGCAACAACTTACCATCAAGTGGACTGTGAGCTCGTTTGTCACGCTTATCCTATAAAAAAAAATGTAAATAGATGGGAGACAATTACTGTTAATATATTATTACTATCTATGGCTGGTCGCATTACGAACAGCGCAGCAAATATGTTGGTATACACAGTAAATGAAAATGATAAACATACATAAATATCAATAAAATAAAATAAATATATAAATAATGCATAAATAAATAAAAATCCAAGCAGATGCAAGCCAAACAGGGGAGCAAAAGGCCGACGGTTAGGGGGAAAGGGAAAAAAACCGGCAGAGGAAGTGGGCGGTATCGAGGAGCACCGTCGTCTGCATTTGAGCTTGGAGCGGTCCGTCACGGAGTCCCAGTTGCGTCAGATGACCCAATAGGCTGACTGGGATTAAACTGTTCCGTTCGTTGGGATTAATCCGTTCCTGGGATTAACCGTGTAAATACATAAACAATAAATATACCTACGTTTTTTGGGGATAGTTCTAGACCCTATACGAAAACTTATTGGTTAAATATTTTTTTTTGTAATTTTTGTTTGATGTTATGTTCTCCTATTCTGTTAAGAAATACAAAGAGTTTAATTAGAAGTAAATTTTTTACTTTTTTTATTTTTATGTTAATTATTGTGTATATGTATATATGTACCTTAAAAATAAAACAAAAATGACTTTTTTTTTTATAAAATACTTAAAACTTACTTTTAAGGCTTATTTTTATAAGCACAATAAATTATTTAGATAACACAATAATGTACCTACTTTTTTGGTGATAGTTCTAGACACACGAAAATAGCGCGTATACTTAAAGGTTAAATTTTGGTTTTCAGTATAATTACAAATTTTTCTTATATTTATAGTTAGTATAACGTATTTTTTGTATATTTTTCATTTAAGAATGTTATTTCTACCCTCTTGTTTCTTGCAATTTAGGACTCAAATCTAATTTATATTGTATTATATTAAGCTACCAGTACCTTTTATTACGTTAAATACGTAAAAAAAGGTAAATATATCTTTTTTCTTTATAAAATTTTATAGCACGCGATTAGACCGATCCAAGATTTTGATCCATGCCCGCATCACTAAATTTTCAACAACAATTTCATATAAAATGTAAATAGTTAGAAGGCACGTGAACTCCGCATATTGCGAAGACACCTATCAAAATGGAACATACGTAGACTGTTGTTCCACTTTTTCTTGCCCTTTCACATTCTCCATATTATGAATAAATAATTTTAATCTTGGAATCGTTGTTTTTATAACATGTGTTTGGACTTAATGATATATTTTTTTTTAAATTTGCTTTTTATTTTAATGATACCTTTATTGTTTTAGATATTTCTATGTAGACGTCATAGTATTGGCAACCGCATGGATTATTATATTTTTAAATTCTTATGTATTGAGTCGCAGGTCTTAGTTTCCAATTCTAAGGAAGGCTTCCGACGCCGCTTGTTATTGCGTTCTTATCCTTGCACTGAACCGAAGCTCTGCGTGCGTTCCAGTCTGTGTGGGTCTGAGATTCGAAGCTGTTTTGTCGTTCCGAAATACCATGGTAAATAGAATGGCAATTTGCAATAGAATGGCAAAGGCAGCTGCAGTAATGCTGCTGCAGCTGCCTTTGTGGTATTATTAATTAAATATCATTACATTATGTGTAAAATATAGCAATATAGTATGATGATTCCATAACGTGTTCTCTTAATGATATACATTTAAAAATGCGATTCTAAGAGCTTGTCCGCGTCTGGGTGGTATATCAAGAGCATAAAAGAGTGTAAATAAAAATACTCCCTATGAAGAACGAAATGCAGCTAATGTTACTTGAACCGTATCTTTCAACGTTGTCGGCTTCAAAATTGCATTAGTAAACAAGACTTTTGATAAGTAATTTTAATTAACGATGAATCTTTACTGAGTGGACCGACATGAAAGTACGAGTTTATCGACGTGACAGGTGAATTGCTAGGTAACTTTGCTAATAGTAAATCTGTATTATTTAAATACTATCAAAAAGAAATAGTAAAACTGAGAAAATTAGTGAGATGAGATTCGCGAATGAAAACAATTAATGTTATTAATTGGCTTGAAAAAAACGTCTGTCACACAGAAATATTATACAACAAATTACAACACCACTATACCTTATATCACTACTGTAAGCACCACTATAAGCTTTACATTAAGAAATATACAATCATACGTCGATATAATACGATACGTGTTTCGCCTTTAAACGAGGCATCATCAAGATAAATAAACTGCGACAGTTAACCGCATTGCGGTTCTATACGTACTGTTTTATTTTTACACACGTATCCTAACTTAATTTTTTCTCATGTATATATTATTTTTAAAGATAAAATTTAAGTGTCTGTCTGTAATATTGCAATTAATGCATGCTATTTAAACATACAGCAAGGGACAGAAACAAGTGGAAAGCCTTAGAGGACGCATTTGTCGAATGACAAGCTGTTATGAGGGAAGACCAACCGAATGCCGAGAACATGATTTAGTTAGTTAAGTTGATTTGTTTCCTTACCTCTCCACTTTTAAATAATTATTTTGTTAATGAGTTTAAACCAACGGCAATAAAGGCTTATTTTTTTTTCATTTAAACATTAAAAAAAAAAATTTATGTCTTTCTTTCTGCCTGTCTATCGGGGCTATTCTTCAAAATGGCAGTACCGCTTGCGATGAAATGAAAATGTACAGAATCGCCTGTGCAATAAAAGCATCGGAAATACACGATAATTAATTGTCTATTATATTGTATGAGTTAAAAATACTTTTATAACCAGGAAATGCCATAATGAACATAAAAAAATATTTTACTGGATTTATAACATTAATCGCCACCATATTCGTCAAACATCATGTAGTGTCGAAAAATTATTAAGGATACTAAATCGATTGAAATCGATCTTTTGACTTTTTAACGAACTGTTGCATATTTTTTAATCTGAATCACATTTTGAATTTATTTCAAATAAAATTCTATATATTATTCCCTAAAAGAATAATTTAAAAACCTACTATGTATATCTAATGAATGAGTTTTTACTTGAATTTAAATAAGCAGCTGGAATAATGCAGAAAAAAACATTAATATAGATTCAGGCTTTTCTGACGATCGTTTAGAAAGATGTGGAAAAGTGCTTTACTTCTAACTAAACGATACCTTACGATTTCACGATAAATAATTAAAAAAAATCAATCCAAAAAAAGTTGGATACTTTTTTTTTGGATTCAGCCATCAGATTTACTTTGTAATAGATGCTTCCAAGGAGCAAACACTACAGCTGTTAATGAAATATTACCTGTATCAGGAGTCAATCCAGTTTCACAGTATACTGAAAGAATAACCTTGCCAAATTACTCTAGAGCATCAGATACACATAACAGATGTTGTATATTTTTGAAAAGTAATAGTACATTACAGCGCGTAGTTCCTTTTGCATTAATAATAATAATTTATTTCAGATAACCATGTGATCCATAAAATTTTTCAGTAAGTGCCATATTAACTAAACAGAGGTGGTAATATTGCTTAAGAAGAAATGGGCAAGGTTCTTTAAAGATCACAAATACCATATACCACCAGATTGCCGTATATGTGAATTGCATTTGGTAAGGCAGTCATGTTCAGAATTCTTCTAAAATATAGATCTTAAATCTGAATAACGCCACATTAATTTGTCCTATCAAGGCGAAGCTGGGCGAGTCTTTGGTGGGTATAACAAAACGCCAAAGATTGTAACGCCATACGTAATCATTCTTTCACAAGTCCACTGTTGAACATAGGCCTCCCCCATATAATGACGCAAAACACGGTCCTGAGGCACCAGCATCCATCGACTTCCTGCAGGTTTTACCAGGTCGTCACTCAATCTAGTTTTTTTTTATAGGATTGGGTGACAAACGAGCACACAGTCCACCTGATGGTTAGCGGTTGCTGTGGCCCATAGACATCTACATCTATCCTTGTTTGCAAATCAAAATGCAGATGCGTTGTCACCCTTGAGGACTAAGATGGAATGTCCCTTTTCCAGTAAAAAGGGTTTCCGGTTCTCTACATTCACCATACGAAACACAGCAGCATTAAGCTGCTATTTTACGCTGGTATTCTGTGAGAGCGTGGTCCTTCACCGGTCGAGCCGACCCATTCGTGCTACAACTATACTACTAATATAGCTGCAGCATGGCTCTACCACGTATAAAATCAGTTGGGGGTCGCCTTTCACTTCGTCCGCCAGTACGAGTCCGCCACTCCATAAACTTTTTCCCCATCGGATGTCGGTTCTTCGAGATATATGGCCGGCTCATTGCTACTTCAGCTTACTAATCCGTTGGGCTATATCGATCACTGTTTCTATCGTAGATATCCTTATTTCTAAGTTAATCACACAAAGAAACCCCGAACATAGCCCTCTCCATAGCTCGCTGAACTACCTTGAGCATCCTTATACGGCCAGCAGTGAAGGACCACGTCTCAGATCCATCAGTCAACACTGGCAACAGGCACTGGTTGTACAATCTCGTTTCCAGGTTTTGAGGTATACCTGACGAGAAGAATTGTCGTAATTTCCCAAACGCTGCCCAGCCGAGTTGCTGAGCCGAGCCATTTAAGAGTAGTGGGGTCCAACCACATATCCCCCCCCAGTTTATTTGTGTAATTCGCAATTGGAGTGGGTAACGACGTTTAAATACTTGAGTCATATTGTTACTCAGGATCTGTGTGATGGTTCCGATATGGACTGCGAGCGACGTTCCTTGTCAGTGCATGCCAACATGATTGCTCGACTCTTTCAAAGGTGTTCTTAACCTCAAAACTGGCGTTGTTTTCAGCTTACTGTCAGCCACTTTACACTCCTCAGCTGAGGACGAATTACACTAAAGAGGAATATCGCAGGCTGAAGGTGCAGTATAATGATTCGTTTCGCAAATTATTCCGTCAGCTACGATACTGTAGTGCGTCCTAGATGTTCGCTGAGACCCGTGTCGCTGGTTTAGATGCGCTGATCCGTCACCGTATCGCGCGTTTCATAAATTATTTTTTTTGGGATGCAGAATAATCTCATCTGAATTTTTTGTAATATTTGTGTATTTACTGAAATTTTTAGTATGTGGCCAAATTTATTAATATCTACATAATAATATTTGATAATATCATTAATTAACCAATAAATAGAATTAAAATTTTAGGTATAATGTAAAAAATTTAATTTTGTAATGGATCAGTGTTGTCAGTATCGAATAAATTATTATTATTAAGTCGGACTATTAGTCCCATGTAAACATACCCGTCAACTACTTCGAGCTTAGTGCTCCCAACATCTACCGGTATAGGTACGACATGGACATTACTCATGATCTTTGCTTTGTTCATGTTCATCTTAAGATCTATCCTTAAACCTATCCTGCCCATAGAACCTCTTAATCTCACTCAAAATCTCCGGTGTCCCGGAAACGATACTGCCACACTCGGTCTTCAGCTTTGACAGTTGGCTTTTTATGGCAGATAGATTTCTGTCAATGACTTTGGAGCCTTGGTTCCGCTCGATGACTTCTTCAATACAAATTGTATTGAAGTTGCGTATGTTCCGCCGCAAGCATTTCGAAATCGGTCTGTTAAGTTGCCTGTATACTGTTCTTTTGAAGACAGCAGCTTCATTTCCCGTCTAACAGGCATGAGATTAAGAGTGTGATCAGAAAGTTTTTGTGTTCTTCTGCGGCGGGTCTTGCAGAACTTATGTAGCTCCGACCGTATGAACAGTTTCCATAAACTTGTCATTCATATAGTCCATTTCATTGAAATCTTCTACTGAAAATGATTTTGTAAGCCGACCTGAATGTTTTCAAGTTTTTGAATTAGAGCACAAAGGGGACGGAGCGTTGATTTCATTATACGAGACCTCTGGAACTCAACTTTTTGGTTTAGTGTGCCTGTAACCATTCGGTGATCACTACCAGTGTTCTAAGTTCTTCACTGAGACATCACTGAACTCTAGTCCGTCTAGTCGTCATAATAAAGTCAATCTCATTTTATCTCGAACTGTCTGGGCTCGATCAGGTGTGGTCCTCCTGGGGGGCCGCTTCTGGATGAAAGATTTCATCATAAAAAGTACCTCTTTCTCAATGAAGTCGGCCAGCTACTGGCCCCTGGGTTTCCGTTGCCCTATTCCGAATTTCCCTACTTTCAGATCACCGTCATCATTAACACCACATAGTGAGTTTTGGAAGAATTCATGGCTCTAGATATATCGTCATACATTTAATTCACCTCCTCATTGGGATGTGCCTAGTTTGGTGTGTAAACCAGAATGACCTTCAACGAATACTGTTTGGTGATGCTGAGTATAAGGTACGCAACCCTCGTTGAAACACTCACAATCTTTACAACGTTGTTAACGGGAGACTTGTGGACGATAAATCCGATACCTCCTTGGGACAGATGGTCGTCCTCTTGGTGATAGAACAAGCTGCCATATTCAAGAATTAGCGTGTCCTCCCCTTCACGTCGGACCTCAGATAATCCTATAATATCCCAGCGCAACTTGGTCGGGTGGTCTTAGGTGGCAACCGAAACTCCACTGGAGCTTATTTACACCCGCTAACGCCATAAGTATCGCTTTAATAATCAGAAATACGACAGAAGTTTATTAATGACATAGAAGAATCCATTACCATATATAATCCCATAAGTTTGTAAGAGACAACAGAAATAAATAAAGCAGGAGGTGCGCAGCAGCATTTTCGTTAGCGCAACTTAATATTTAATATTAATAAAAACTGCGGTTGGCAACATTGCGGTATGCCATTCAAGTTTTTGTTGCGAATGTGTTTTGAACCTGCGTTTCCAGAGTGTCGCAACCAAATGCTTCGCAACTGCGTTACTAAGCCGCCACTGACTACTTTAAATCAGAGAATTTTAAAAATGTTTTTCTCTTTAGAGACTACGATCTCTACTATCATTTCCTTAAGCTTTGTGATCTCCTTTGAAATATAATGGTTTGCTGTATTCTCTTACACTGTAAAAATAAGAATACAAATATATATTTTAATTATAAGATTGTATAGTGGAAAATATTAGAAATTCTGGAACTTCATAGCACTTCAGTAGGAACCTCAATTGGTTTGATGTATTGGATTTTGCTGAGAGCTTGAAGCCAATGCAAAAATGAATAAATAATTTTTGTACTTGCACATGTACTATACACTCTTTGGTCATTTGGTCTTATCATTGCACTACAAAAATGCAGTAATAAAGAAATTAAATATAAACAACAAGACACCCCTTGTATTACATTGGATACCGGTATTAGTCGATGTGAGTAACAATAACGTTAAAGTAAATCTTCCTTTGCTTCTAAAAGTTTTCCCTGAGCGTGCTGACATGGTACGTGAGAACATTGTTAAATACACATGAATTAATAATATTTATCTTATGGCGCCGTTTTCTCTTTCCTGATATAAGTTTCATTTTTGGTTAAGAAAATATTATTTTAAACATTACGTCACGGGAATATGCCGCCTCTTTCCAAAATGCTTCAGTATGGTATATTCTGCGAATTGATAAAAAGGGCGGGTGATTTTTTGACAGCGCAAAATAAAAATAATACTGATATCCAATGGCGGTGATCGCAGTGGTCAATTTCTTTTGCCAATCTCTATTTGTCTTTATTTTCTTCTTTATCGGCCCATGTATGACAACCTCTCTCTTTGTAGAGGGGGGGGGGGGAGGTTTAGCTTAATCCTCATACTTGTTAGGCAGATTGACGACCACAGTGCCAGACATCCCACACTTTGCTGCTAAAAGTCGCCGGTCTGATTATTCTACGTCTAATATAACTTGGTATTTGTAATTCCGTTATTGTAATTGTAAGAATTATTGTAATTTAGCTTTTGGCGGTATAGCTATTTCTATTGGAATAGCTATTGCCTGATGAAAATGATATTTTACCGTCAAAAGTGCACGTTCTTTTTAATTAAGTGCACGTAGGTCGTTCGTCGTTCGGGGGTGCTAAGAATCTCCGGTGGAGGTTCGGTTGCCACCTTAGACGACTCGACCTGGCAACGTACAACGCACGCACCCTGAGGACTGACGAGAAGATCGTGGAGCTGGAAGAAGAGATAGACAAGTTGCGCTGGCATATTATAGGATTATTCGAAGTCCGAAGAGAGGGGGAGGACACGGTAATCCTCGAATCCGGCAACTTGCTCTATCACCGGGAGGGCGACCATCTGTCCCAAGGAGGTGTCGGATTTATCGTCCACAAGTCTCTCGTTAACAACGTTGTAAAGATCGGGAGTGTGTCGACGAGGGTTGCGTACCTTATACTCAGAATCACCAAACGGTATTCGCTGAAGGTCATACAGGTTTACGCACCAACCTCGACACACCCCGATTAGGAGGTGGAGGAAATGTATGAGGATATCTCCATGCATTCCTCCAAACCCCAATATACGGTGTTAATGGGAGACTTCAATGCAAAACTAGGCACAAGAGAGAACGATGAGCTGAAAGTAGGGAAATTTGGAATAGGGCAACGGAATCCAAGGGGCCAGCAGCTGGCCGACTTCATGGAGAAAGAGGGACTCTTTATGATGAACTCTTTCTTCCAGAAGCGGCCCCACAGGAAGTGGACCTGGTCGAGCCCCGACAGTTCGACAAAAAATGAGATTGACTTCATTATGACGACCAGACGACAACTGTTCAGTGATGTCTCCGTGATCGCGAGGGTGAAAACTGGTAGCGATCACCGAATGGTTAGAGGCACACTGAACCTAAACGTTAAGTTGGAGAGGTCTCGTCTAATGAAGTCAACGCTCCGTCCCCCTCGTGCTCTGTTCCAAAGTCCCGAAACCTTTCAGCTCGAGTTACAAAACCGTTTTCAGTGCCTAGAAGACTGCAATGAAGTGGACGATATGAATGACAAGCTCGTGGAAACTGTCCATGCGGTCGGAGCTAAGTTCTGCAAGACCCGCCGCAGAAGAACACAAAAACTCTCCGATCACACTCTTAATCTCAGAGATCTGTCTTTGCCAGAGATCTGTCTGCCAGAAAGAGCCACCTGTCAAAGCTGAAGACAGAATGTGGCAGCATCGTTTCCGGGACACCTGAGATTTTGAGTGAGATTGAGAGGTTCTATGGGCAGCTGTACACGGCATCGTTGGAGCCACACGCAAGTGTGAGTAACGATCCAAGAGCGAGTCTCATCCGACACTATTCCGAAGATATCCCGGACGTCAGTCTGAGCGAGATTAGAATGGCTCTCCAGCACCTTAAAAACGGTAAGGCCCCAGGCGAGGATGGAATTACAGCGGAGCTTCTGAAAGCGGGTGGAAGACCGGTACTTGAAGTCCTTCAGAAGCTCTTTAATTCCTTCCTCCATGGTGGCATTACACCAGAGGCGTGGAGCAGAAGTGCGGTGGTCTTGTTCTTCAAGAAAGGTGACAACGCTCTCTTGAAGAACTACAGACCGATTTCCCTTCTGAGCCGCGTCTACGTGCTGTTTTCGAGAGTCATTACGAATCGTCTCGCGCGCAGACTTGACGACTTCCAGCCTCCCGAACAAGCCGGTTTCCGAAAGGGCTTTAGCACCATAGACCACATACATACCCTTCGGCAAATTGTACAGAAGTCCGAAGAGTACAATTTGCCACTTTGTCTGGCGTATGTGGAATATGAGAAAGCCTTTGATTCCGTCGAAATTTGGGCGGTGCTGCAGTCCCTTCAGCGGTGACAAGTTGACTGTCGGTATATCGAAGTGTTGAAGTGCTTGTACAGTAGGGCTACGATGGTTATCCGAGTACAGAACCAGAGTACGAAACCTATCCAATTGCAGAGAGGTGTAAGACAGGGTGACGTCATATCCCCGAAACTCTTCACCGCTGCATTGGAAGACGTTTTCAAGCTTCTGGACTGGAAAGGATACGGTATCAACATCAATGGCGAGTACATCACTCACCTTCGATTTGCCGACGATATAGTCCTTATGGCAGAATCGCTGGAGGACCTAAGCACTATGCTCAATGACCTCGATAGTGTTTCCCAACGGATAGGTCTTAAGATGAACATGGACAAAACAAAGATCATGTTCAATGTCCATGTCACACCTATGCCGGTAGTTGTTGGGAGCACTAAGCTCGAAGTTGTTGACGAGTATGTTTACCTGGGACAAATAGTCCGACTAGGTAAGTCCAACTTCGACCGAGAGGTCAATCGACGGATTCAACTCGGCTGGGCAGCGTTCGGGAAGCTACGACACATCTTCTCGTCAGACATACCTCAAAACCTGAAAACGAAATTGTACAACCAGTGCGTGTTGCCAGTGATGACTTATGGAACTGAGACGTGGTTCTTCACTGCTGGCCGTATGAGGAAGCTCAAGGTCGCTCAGCGAGCTATGGAGAGGGCTATGCTCGGAATTTCTCTGCGTGATAAACTTAGGAATGAGGATATCCGCAGTAGAACCAGAGTAACCGAAATAGCTGAACGGATTGGTGAGCTGAAGTGGCAGTGGGCCGGCCATATAGCTCGAAGAACCGACAACCGATGGGGAAGAAAGGTTCTCGAGTGGCAGCCTCGTACCGGTAGGCGAAGTGTAGGGCGTCCCCCCACGAGATGGAGTGACGACCTGGTAAGACATGCAGGAAGTCGATGGATGCAGGTGGCTCAGGACCGTGCTTTGTGGCATTTTTTGGGGGAGGCCTATGTTCAGCAGTGGACTTGTTAAGGGCTGTAATGATGATGATGATGATGAGGTCGTTCGTCTCTATAAAATTGTTAAAAGAAATAAAAAGATCTTATGCCAACCACTAATCTACTTAAGTCCGAATTATATAAAAAAGCAAATAAGTATCTTAAATTCTTTTAGTTTTATAATTCAATCAATAAAAGATGCAGAAACAATAACCGTTTTCGTCTCCGTCGTTACTCATTGCAATAATGCACCGCATAAAATTGCATAACTTGAAGTCATTCATGAATAATGTCTGCTTGCATATTGCAATAATTCTGGATATTTTCAACTGAGGTAAATGGAGAGCAAACTTTGTATAATGTGATACTAAAGAAAGTTACAGATGTGAAAGGCATACCTAAAAGTGTTTCTTTATAGAAGGACTAGTAGAAACTTACTTAACTCTCACGTATACTTCCCTTACTTTTTTAGATTGTAGAGATCTTTTTCTAATTAGAACTCCTCCTAGACAATTTTCAATCTCTTCTCTATTTCTTTAATAATAATGCGGTGCCGTAACTTCTGAAACCGTACTAACCTAACTAACCACTAACCAATAACCCACCTGATGGGAGGTTGCGGTATATGCAACTAAATGTAAAGAAAGAAGGTTGAAACAGATCTGTTAGAATCCCCGTTATACATTACATACATAAACACTCACGCCTGTCACTCAGAGGGGTAGGCAGAGACTACGGACTTCCATTTGGCGCGATCCTGACACACCTCTCTCGCCTCTTTTACATCCATATATCTACGCATACACGCTCGTCGGTTAAGGGTACTCCTAATCTGGCCCATTTTTAATGTATCGCCGATTTGGTCGATAAACCTTCGTCTAGGGCGTCCCTTCCCGACCCTGCCGTTCACTTCCGCAACATAAATTTGCTTTGTCACTCTTTCCTCGTTCATTCTTTCTACATGACCAAACCACCGAAGCATTCCTTTTTTAATCCTTGTCACAACGTCATCTTGCAAACCACACTTTTCTCTTATAACACTATTTCTCACCCTGTCATTCAGATTCAGCCCTAGCATACTCCTTAAGGAACGCATTTCTACAGCATTTATTCTACTCTCATGCTTCTTCTGCCAGACCCAACTTTCACTACCATACATTAAAGTAGGGACTAACACAGCATTATGAATTGCCATACGTGCCTTAGTTGACACATTCTGACTCCTCATAATAGCGTGTAGAGCCCCATTCACTCTATTTCCTGCGTTCACTCGTCGTTCTATATCCTTATCATATCTACCATCCCTGCTAAATAAACATCCCAAATATACAAACTCATCCACTTGCTCAATCAACTCCCCTTCTATTCTTATTTCACATAAAGTTTTACTTTCTTCTCTTTCAAAAACCATCACTTTCGTCTTACTTGCGTTCACTTTCATACCCCTTTCTTTCAATGACCAATTCATTAAAGTAACCATCATTTGCAGTTCGGCCGCCGACGATGCAAATATGACTTGATCATCGGCGTACAAAAGGCATTTGACGGTTGACTCACCTATTCTCAACCCACATTCTTCAACTTTCAAAGTTTGCAAACAACTGTCCATAAATAAGTTAAACAGCCACGGGGAAGCCACACATCCCTGTCTGACACCTTTATGAATGCCAAACCAGTCAGAGTAGACCCCGTTGATCCTGACACAAGCATTAGAGTCCCTATAAAGAGATCTTAATGCCTGTATCAAGCCAGCGCTCAACCCAAATGTGTTCAGTGTTTGCCATAACACACTCCTGTCCACTCTGTCATAAGCCTTTTCCAAGTCCATGAACGCACAAAAAACTTTCTGGTTTTTAGCCAAAAACTTCTCCGCTATCATGCGCATGGAAAAGACTTGATCCGTACACCCCATCCCCTTTCTAAATCCAGCTTGCACATCCCAAATTTTTCCATCAGTTTCTTCCATAACTCTTTCAATTAACACCTTAGCATACAGTTTACCCACAATGCTAAGCAAGCTGATACCACGGTAGTTTTTACAGTCCTGCTGCGACCCCTTTCCCTTATATATTGGGACTACAACGGCTTTGCACCAGTCTTCCGGTACCCGTTTCAGTTCCCAACATAAATTAAACAAGGTGTGCAGCAGGCCTGCAACCACACCCTCACCAGCCCTTAGCATTTCGAGTGATACTCTATCATATCCGGCTGCCTTACCTGCTTTCATGCTTTTCATTGCTTTCATTATTTCATCTACACTTATCTCCCTACCTCTCTCTACTTCTTCCGGAATTTCTATTTCACTTATTCCAGACGACTTTTCACTCTTAAACACGCTTTCAAAGTATTCCTTCCATCTCTTTAAATTCGAAACTTCATCATTCAGCATGCAGCCATTCTCGTCTCGTATAGCATTTATTCTAGGCTGTTTTGAATTTCCCCTGGCAGTTCTTACGAGCTTCCAGAACATTTTAATATTTGCCTGGAAGTTATCAGATATCCTTCTATCATTCTTATCCATCCTTTCTTGCTTTTTCCTTTCAACAACTTCTTCTACTCTCTTATTTATACGTCTAAAGTCTGCCTTTTTTCTTTCAATCTCATCATTCATACCGCCAGAATTACCAGCTTTAGTTGCTAGTAAATCTAGCCATGCTCTCTTCTTTGCTTCAACTTCCATCCGTACCTCATCATCCCACCACACCGTATTACTTTTCCTTTCATTCGTTCTCTTACTTACACCGCATACTTCGGTGGCTGCATCCACCAAAACTTTCTTAATATTATTCCATACATTCTTCAATTCTAAATCATTCATACATAATTCGTTCAACCCACTTATATTTTCCCTCAGTCTGCATTTATACTTCTCTTTCACACCTTCATCTTGTAACCTCTCTATTCTTATACGCTGTAACGCAGTGGTAGACACCGATGTCCGATGCCGCCAACGTCTGAATAGACCATTAATTCGGCATAAGACCAAGTAATGATCCGTCCCTACGTTGGACCCCCGGTAAACCCTTGTATCTACCACTGTGCTCCTCATTCTTTCATCGACAATTATAAAATCTATCATGCTTCTATCATTCCCTCTTTCCCATGTATACATGTGAATCCTTTTATGGCGAAAGAAAGTGTTCGCCACAAAAAGATTCTTTTCCACACATACGGTGAGGAGGTCTTCACCATTCTCATTTATTCTTTCATCGCCAAACGTTCCTAATATCCTTTCATAACCAGACTTCTTCACCCCAACCCTTCCATTAAAATCTCCTAACATAATAATATTTTCATTTTCCTTACATTTCATCAACAGCAGCCTTACCATGTCCCAAAACTGCTCTCGGATATAAGTGGGCTTAGACATATCTGGGGCGTACACCCCTAAAACAAACAACTTCTTTAAGCCCACTTTCATTCGTATCCACAGCAGCCTTGGGCTAACACATTCATACTCTTTCACACATTGACCCATTCTTTCTGAAAGGATGACACCGACTCCCTGGCATGCCCGCTCGGTCTCGTCTACTCCAGACCAGTAAGCGGTATACATGCCATGTGCAGTGACATCTCTTCCCTTTCGTTTCGTCTCGTTTACACATAACACATCTATTCCTCTATCATTCATCATTTCGCATACTTCATCCATCTTATCATTCATTGCTCCACATACATTCAGCGTGGCCAGACGGGCCTCCGCAATCCACTTTTCGCCCCCCCGGGAGACAGGACGTGACGGGTGGCGAACCTCGTCGCCGGTTTTTCTCCCGGAGATTCTTCGCACCCCTGCCCCATTAAAGGGGCGCCGGGAACTCGGGGCCATTTCTCTTTCTTCTTGGCTCATGGTGCGAACTAAGGGGTGGTAGATTTTATGCCGCTACCATATGGCGAGGAGCCGAGTCTGTCGTTTCGGCTTTGTCGCTCGTTTAGCACCACCCGGGGGACACGTGTAGGGTGGGCCTAGGATTAGGTGGTCGAAGCCTACGGACGCGAGCGACTCATCCCCCATATGAGATCTCCGTTATAAGAGAATTAATTTATTTATGAGATCCCCGTTATAATGAGAAAAAATACCTCATAACGTTCAATTTTACTGACTTTTTTAAATTTATATACATATTTAAGTAAAATCATTTTTACGGATTTTATCGCATATATTAATTTATTTAATATTCCCGCTCTTTCGGATCCTTCATAGCAGCCATGGTCACGGGAGACTGAGGTGATTGACGTCCCGATGTCAGAGTTAGCCCTATTTTAATTATTTAATTTTGGTCCGATCTACGCAGAATGAACTTACTGTGACTTTAAGTCTTGCAGTGGTATGCATGCGTTCAGTTTTAATTTTATTAATTACAGGATCCCAAGTAGGTGGTAGTACACAGTCTCCCTCTCTATTGAAACTAGAATGTTTTTTATTTCCAATAGCCTCGCGTAGCATCCTTGGCAGGAATCGATGTTCTTTAGCGAAAATTTGTGGTTAATCAAATCTAATGTAATGGCGGGAGTCGTCAAGGATATGATCACAAATTGCAGAGTTTCCGGAAAGGTGGTGTTTCACTTCAGCTATGTGTTCTTTTACGCGGGCTTTGATAGATCGTTTTGATTGCCCTATAGAGTGTAGAGACCACATTCATAATCATGCTTATGCACTCCTTCATATTGTAGAGGGATACTGCACTTGACGGATGGTAAGAACTGACTAATCTTCTTCGGTGGCTTGAAGAATGTTCTAATAGATGCTCGCTTTTCGCGTTTATATGGGTCTTTTTTCTATACACAGTATGAACTATGGGGTTGTTAGGATTTCGAATGATGAATCTAGGAAAACTAAAGAATTATTTGTCTCTAACTCCATAGTAAATCAAATTTTAGAGTTTATGGAACTAAGATATTCTAAAAATGCAGTTACTTTGTCTGATGGTATAATTGTGAAATTGACGATACTTTACGTACATGAAACGTACCTACTAGAATCTTGGAGTTACACGTGCAGTTAGCAAGTATTTCTCTTAAAGTCCTCCAAGAACATATCGACTACAGTGGGAGATACAGGTGAGCCCATCATTGCGATGTCATATAATGGAGCGTTCGGTTTGTGTATTTTTGGTAAACCATACGATTTCAGTGGTTTGACACATACAGGTACTATCGAGTTTGCGTCTAGATTCAATTTCTCGGAGTATTTCTTAATTAGATGGCTTATTGTTTTTAGCATTTTATTTGTAGGGCCTGTTTTGACCCGTCTGTACATATTTTCATCCGATAAATGTTGGTGTATTTTAAAATTGTAATCTGGCATATCCATTATAACCACAGCATTACCTTTATCTGCGCGCAGAATAGTGAGATCTGGTCTGTTGCATAAGTTTTTCATTTCTTTAAATTCGCCTTTGGGAAGATTTAATTTCAGCGGTGAGCTTCGACGTAACATAGACCTCTAAATCTTCATTACCAATATTATTTTTATACAGGCAGTCCTCAGTACTACAGACAATGAGTTCATACGGAATTTTTTGCGGTGTAATTGCGAAATTCATACCTTTGGCGAAATCTTTTACTGTCGCATCGTCCAGAGATTATTTTGACAGGACCGCGCGTTGTTGGCAGGTTATAGACACATAAAGTTCAGTCTGCGTAGATCAGACCAAAACTAATAATTAAAAAATCTGAAGATACTCCGGATTAACTCTGACATCGGGACGTCAATCACTTCAGAACCCTGTGACCATGTGTGCTGTAAAGCACACGGAACTTCGGGAATATAAAATAAGTTAATTTACACGATAAAATCCGTAAAACTAGTTTTACTTTAATATGCAGTATTCTCGTCAATAACATATATATATAAATATATATTAATTGCAAGTTCATATAAGAAACAGTTAAGAGGGTTGGTGGCCCCACCCATACCTATTTAGAAACCAGGAAGAAAGAAGCGTTACTAAGCTGTAACACACAAAAACTTTCAATTAGTAACACGTCTTAAAAACTGATTTTTTTTAATAGAGCTTAGGAAAACGTTCATTTTTATGTGAATTATGCGTAATGCATTTCGAAATTTGTGTAACTATCAATAAAAAATAGTGCACTATGTAATATTAACGTACAAATCTAAATTCAACCTACTGTAATATTTTAATAGGCATTTAGCAAAGAAACGCAAATGTTTATTTTAACAGCATAGAAATTATTTTATTTATGTATTGACTAAGAGATCCTTTGAAGCTATTTAAGTTCAAGGCTTTATTATATTTTTATTCAGACCAAAATGATATAATCACATATTATTTGTATGCTTTTTCATTTCAGTCCAATTTATTTTTACGGAGATGTTAGTTTTGAGTTTAATAATGAATTTCAATAATGTTTAATATTTCTTGATAGATACTCAGTAATTCTGACGACGTATTTAAAATAACTTGGTAGATGAATGGTAACGAATTGATACGACGAATTACCTTTATCTAATGTTCTTATGTTAAGAGCCGTGGTAGCTCAGATGGTTGGCGCTCGCGGTAAATTTCACAGTACGCGAGCAACCTTGGTTCGATCCCCGCCGGCACCAATGAAACTGTTAATTGTAATTATAAGTGCTGATTTACCACGTACTCGGCGGTGAAGAAAAACATCGTGAGGAAACCTGCATGTCTGAGAAATAAGAAAAAAAGTATCTCGGAGACAGGTAAAGTTCGCCAACACGCATTGGGGCAGCGCGGCGGACACTTCCTTGCTCTGAAACTCTCTCAGAAATGAGAGGAGGCCCGTGCCCAGCAGTGGGACGTGAATAGGATGTAACTTTAATGTTCTTATAAGAAAATGAAGGTCAATTCTTTATCATTATTATTTAAACCAAAAGTTTTAAGGCTTTGTCAGATTTAAAGCTTTTTAAACGTTCGCAAAATCATAGTGCATTCATTTAGGCGAAGATTTTTACAAATTGAATTGACGAAATTAGATCTTAATAGCTGGAAGCTCTCAAGTGATACAGAAATAAAAAAATAAATACATTAAAGATTAAAACATACACATCATACATACATAGCATACGCTAAAAGATCGTGTAATGGCGGTGTAAGAATATCCACTAACGCATATCATCCCCTGGTGGTCGTAAGAGGTGTCACCCCTGACAGCTTACATAAAATGCTTTTTTGGTTTTGAAATTGTTACTAACCAAATTAGTCTCCGGGTTTTCGTTCCAAAATTCGCGGAGTAAACTGATAAGTAAAATATCTTATTAAATTATTTTGTATTCGAGAAGGTGAAAATCTATCATTATGTAGATTATCTCAGTAAAAATAATTAAAATAATCCGTTTTGCAGTTTTTAAAAAATTCCGCACATAAAAACATACAAACAGTTAAAATTTTTATTCCTATTTTTATGAAACTAAATCATAAAACACTATGCAATTTGAACGTGCTTCACCTTGCAGTACACAATTCTCGAGGACTTTCAAGTAACAGTAGAGAATACGGATTGTAGAATTTGCGTCGGATTGAATTTTGTCTTGTTTTGTAACATTGGAGGGAAGTCGAAAGTTTTAGAATTTTGTTCTGCAGTTTTGACCATTGGTTCTATATAAGTGTTATGAATACTACACAGTTTTATATAACTATAGCCTAAAGCTTTGTTGTTTGATTTTTATAGAAATAAAATTTCAGTGCACTTCAATATCTGTGGTAAAAACAGTATCTGTGATTTTGTTGTTTGATTTTATAGATATTCAATTCTAATGCTCTCAATGTACGTGGTAAATATTAAAGTTAAGTGTACGTAGAAAATATTAAACAGAGTAGTCAACCAGGTAAGCTGGGAAGCCTAGAAACGGCCAGTCATGAAAGGTTATTTATATTTGGAGAAAAATATGACAAATGCACATGCGTATAATGGTTGCAGCATAAGTGAGATGGCTCGCCTGATAAAGGACAGCGCATGCAGAATACCGGTATACAAAGCAGCACAATGTCACTGGTATTTACTTATTTCTTTTGCTAAGTGACGGGAATCGGATGCCCTTTTTATGGGTAAATAAAAATTCCACACATTTTCCACACATTGTCAATTCCACATCTTATCGAAGATAAAGCATTCTGTGTCTACCTGACGGTAATTGAATGCTTCATAAAATGTGTCTCGTGATACGTGTATATTTTATGTGGGTCAGAGCCTAGAGCATTCACTTACCATCAGGTAGACGGTGTGCTCTTTTGTCCCCCTTCCCTTGCTTAATAAAAACGGTAAAACTCAGAGCAAAAATCGATGTAAGAAAATTCATCCAATAGTTTTGAACTTTTATATCATACAATATACCAACAGTGCAAGGACATCGTATAGGTGTTCACCAAACCGCCTGCTCAGCGTCATGACTAAGAACAAATTATTCCAGCAATGCATCCAGGCAGTCATATTCTTGAAAACGATAAATATAAAGTAAACCTGAACATTCAGAGGCTATTTGTTATGCTAAGACAGTGCGATTTACCATCTAGGGCTGCATAACCACTTACCACCAGGTGGGATTGTTGTCAAGCTTTAGCTTATAATAAGTAAAAAAAAAGTATAAAATTATTTTTGCAATAAGATTGAAAAATTTTGATGATAAAATTTGTACTAAGATAAAAGGGACATTTACAGATCGATAATTCTTCATTAGCTCGCAAAGTACAGTGCTGGACTGCTGCCTCTTCCGTTGGATTTTCGTCAAGCTTAGCAGGTGAATTGACGATCGCAAAATTATCATTGGTTTAAATTATTATTGGAGTGTTTGTGCATATTGCTACAAAACTAGCCATATTAAAAAGTAGAATATTTTTTTTAAATAAATACACTTTACTAAATAATCTTCTTTATAGAAAATTAGTAAGATTTTCTTGAAATGAAACAGTTTAATACTTCGGTTTATGAAAATCAATTATTATTAAGTGCATTTCGTAGCAATTTATATTTTAGAATACACTGAATACAAAGAAACCGGTTGATTATTTTTACAAAATTTATTAATATAACTAAATGAAGTTAAAGTATTAATATTGAGTTTTATATTTAACTCTAAGCGACCCTATAAGTAAGCTCAGTGCAAGTAATACGAAAAATGTGAGTCGAATCCTTGCAGGTTTCCGGCCGCTGATTGCTGTCACCTCAGATAACAACATGTTATGATGTCTTAGCTCAAAACTTTCGACTTTCGATAAGCTACAAATATTATTCTAAGAAAAATTTTAAAACATCGGCGTTGTGGTTCGCAGTTTGATATCTGGGTGATTGTCCATGAATAGTTTATTTAAACACTCACTCACTCCTGTCATCCAGAAGGGTAGGCAGAGAAAGTGGACTTCCATTTGGCACGATCCTCGTAAACCTCTCTTGCCTCCGCCACATCCATATATACCTACGCATACATGCTCGTCGGTCAAGGGCACTCCTAATTTGGCCCATTTCCAATATATCGCCAATTTTGTCGATAAACTTTTGCCTAGGATGTACCTTCCCGACTCTGTCAATATTTTTGCAACATAAAGAACAATGGCAGACTTTCATACATAAAATTAGTTGAGAAGAAATGGTAGCGTCTATTTATCAAAAATATCTTAAAGTGTTAAGCGTCAGTCCCTTAATAACTCTGTCAAAGAATTTTGTCCAGCGAAGGCGTCAAAAAAAGATATTAAGATTTGAACCTTTTTAGGTTACCTGTGGTTGTTTGATGTTAGCTGAATACATAATACATAATTGAGAGTTTTTAGATTATTGTATCTCTATTATGTATTTGCATATTATAAATGTATATTTCTGGCATGTATGTGTATGGCATGTACGTGTATGACCTTTGCAGTATAGTGACATTCTCATAAGGGCTAGAACCCAGAGCCGTAAAGCCAGTAAAAAAAACAGTGACATTTTGTTTTAGCTAGTGTTGGCATAAAATTAAATGGAATTGTTACATAGTACTATGATTTAGATAATGTATTATTATGGGAAATTCTTTGTAAGAGACTTATTCTCAGCCATATCATTTTTATTTTTATTATTACTGATATTACAGTTATTACTAATAATAACTTAATATAAAAATATTTTGTGTGTTGTGTTGGTAGTCTTACGAAAATAGTATGAATATATTAAATGGCAACACTTGAATAGAGTAAAATGATTTAAGTCATTTGATATTTCCAAAAATGTTTGTTTTTTACTGTGGCTTTAATTAAAATACATTTGTATTTGAAAAATCATAGAAAAATAATAAAACTCATTATATATATATATATATATAACTTATTTCTAGACGCGATAATTTTGTCAACTGTTTTTCTGCCATTGCTCTTTGCTTTGTCACTCTGTCCTTATTCATTCTTTCTACATGACCAAACCACTGATGATCAAATTTTCGCTACAATACATTAAAATAGGGACTAACACAGCATTAGTTATTTATGTGTATAATGTGTCTAACATTCTCATTCAATGAAAAAAATTTGAAAATATCATCCATGACAAAAAAATTGATCCTACTTACTTTTAGTACGATTAATAGTAGTATTATTTATAATGTGCTTTTAAAATATTGTAATGAACAAAATCTCTCATTATTATTATAATTCAGTATTTAAGAAATTTGGTTATTCGAATATCGTGTATTTGTACAGCGATCTTTTTGATCCGCTGCAAACAACCGAAACAAAGTCCACTCACGACGGCGGCTTCCGCCTGTTTACAGAAATAATTTACATACAAGGCTACCAAATCAACGAAAATTTCGCCATTTTGGAACCGAAAAAAATTAATTATAGCTAAGCAAAACAAAATTACACTGCCATTTATATTCAGTGGCTTCCCACATGATAGATGAAGATATTTAAAAATAGATTGAGTTAAATAATTGATATTTTCAAAAGTTATCGTGTTTAAAAGCCTTGGGGCCTTGATAAATTCACACAATTAGCCACTAAAACCCCTTTTTTTATTTAAAAATAGCAATTAATCAATTAAAAAAATATATTAATAAGTTTTCTTTTTATCATTTATATTTTTATATCATTTATATGTATAATATGATTGCTAGATACGATTTCATTCGATAAAACGTTGGAATCTTAATTTTTAGGCGATAGTAGAACATACCTTGCTTCGCTTAAGGCATGCAATAAGGGTTGCACCCTTATTATATATATATATATATATATATATATATATAAATATATATATATATATATATATATATATATATATATATATATATATATATATATATATATATATATCTATATATATATCTTACAGTCCACCATCAAATAGAAATCAAAATGCAAATGCATTGTCACTTCAACTAAGCGGAAGTCCTTTCTTCTATTTAATAATGAAAGAAGTATCAAAATTGGTTCATAATCTGCGAAGATATCGCGTAACATACATACAAAAAAATATATGCACACTAATTGAGAACCTCCTCCTTTTTGAAGTCGGATAAAAAGGAGTATAGTGAAGTGTAAATGCCAGAAAAATTGTCGAAGGTCATGTATTTATATAAAAGGTTAAAAAAAATTAAAAATAATGATTTTCCCGCAATTGTGAAAAGGGAGCCTAGTTCGGAACAGACGACGTTCGCGGTTGTGGAATGTGCCAAGCTCCATAGCAGTTCAAGAACTTTGTACATTCCTGTAGATCCTATAATTTAAGCAACTATTCCTTTTTCTACGACAAGACTAACGGAGTGTGCGCTGCCGTGTTCCGGTCTAAAGGGTGTAGAATGGCAAATATAGATACAGGCTTTGAGGCGTACCATCTTAACTCCCAGTGGTGACAACGCATCTGTAGATTTTACGTTAAAATTTGGTTGCAGATGCCACTTACCATCAGTTCCACTGAATTCCCTTGTCACTCCAATTGTCAAATTAAAAAAAAAAAACCTATTAAAGACATTATATTAGGTTAAAATAAGATGATTAAAGTAAATTATTATTAATTCTATTATTAACACATTCTATATTAATTAGACACATTCTGACTTCAAAAAAGAGTATAAAGCCCCATTTACTCTATTTCCTGCGTTCACTCGTCGTTCGATATCCTAAAATACATATTTCAAATATAAAAACTCATTTACTTTTTCGACCTTTTAATTTTTAGGGTTCCTTGCCTCAAAAGGAAAAAACGGAACCCTTATAGGATCACTTTGTTGTCCGTTTGTCTGTCCCTCAAGACGCTTTTTCTCAGGAACGCGTAAAGGTGTCAAGCTAAAATTCATATCAAATACTCAAGTCTACTATCCCTTCGAGCTGTGAAAATCAAACTTCTAAGCCAACGCAATCAAAAGATACAGCCGTTTATGCCGCAAATTTTCGACATTCGCAAGGGAATCAAAACCTACAGGGTACTTCCCGTGAACTCAGAATCTTAAAATTTCGTACGAAGTTGTGTATTATAGCACAGATAAAGGAAAAATTGCGAAAGCATAAATTTTGAGTTACATAATGTAATAAAAATATTTTATACATATAATTTTAAAATTATATACCTACGGATTTGTTCGAAACCCTTAGTGCGCGAGTCCGACTCGCACTTGGCTGGGTTTTTATTTCACATATCGTTTTACTTTTTTCTCTTTCAAAAACCATATCTTTCGTCTTACTTGGGTTCACTTTCATTCCTCTTTCTTTTAATGATCTGCTAATAAATGTAATCATCATTTACAATTCGGCCGCCGACGAAGCCAACATCAGCGTACAAAAGGCATTTGACGGTTCACTCACCCATTGTTAAGCCTCATTCTTCAACTTTCAAATTTTTTAAATAACTGTCCATAAATAGGTTGAACAGCCACGGGGAAACTACACAGCCTTGTCTGACACCTTTATGGATGCCAAACTAGTCCAAGTAGACTCCGTTGATTCTTACACAAGCACTAGAGCCAATATAAAGAGACTTTAATGTCTGTGTCAATCCAGCGCTGTACTCAAATGAGATTAGTGTTTGCCATAACACATCCCTGTCCACCCTGTCACAAGCCTTCTCCAAGTCCACGAACGCACAAAAAGTTTGTGGAAAATATCCATACGGTCTTAGTTAAGTTCTGTAAGCCCCGTCGCAGAAGAACAAAAAAACTCTCTAATCACACTCTTAATCTCATAGATGTTAGACGGGAGATGAAGCTGCAATCTTCAACAGATTTGACAGCATACAAACAACTCAACAGACAAATCCCCAAATGCATGGACTAACGCATCTTAAGACTGCTTGTATGAAAGAAGAGATTGAGCGAAACCAGAGCTCCGAGGTTTTTGCCAGAGATCTGTCTGCCAGAAAGAGCTAACTGTCAAAGCTGAAGACCGAACGTAGCAGCATCGTTTCCGGGAGACCTGAGATTTTGAGTGAGCCACACGCGAGTGTGAGTATCAATCCAAGAGGAAGTATTATCGGACAATATTCCGATAGTATCGCAAACATCAGTCTGAGCGAAATTAGAATGGCTCTCCAGCACCTTAAAAACGGCAAGTTCAGGGCCAAGAATAAAATAACAGCGAAGCTTCTTAAAGCGGGTAGATAACCGGTACTAAAAGTCCTTCAGAAGCTCTTTAGTTTCAACCTCCACGGTGGCACTACTCCAGAGGCGTTGGACAGAAGTGTGGTGGTCTTGTTCCTCTAGAAAAGTGACAAGGCTCTCTTAAAGAACTACAGACCGATTCCCCTCCTTAGCTGAGTCTACGTACTGTTTTCGAGAGTCAATACGAATGGTCTCGCATGCAGACTCGACGCATTCCAATCTCCCGAACAAGCCGGTTTCCAAAAAGGCTTTAGAACCATAGACAACTTACATATCATTCGGCGAATTGTACAGAAGACTGAACTGTACAATATTCCACTTTGTCTTGCGTATTTAGACTATGAGAACGCCTTTGATTACGTCGATATTTGGACGGTGCTGAAGTCCCTCCAGCGGTGCTAAGTTGACAATTGATATATGGTATTAATAAAACGACCGTATGCTAACAAACAACAGACCACAGACTAACTGTTTTATTGATAAACTCACATTCCATACATAGTTACGCCACATGTACACAGATGTCGCTGCTTGTAGCATACATGAACAAATTATATTTTGATATTCCTACATAATATTAATATTAATAAACCCATTATATCAAAATGTTACACAGTAAATACAACGTACTAAGACACTAAATTAATTACATTTATATTGCACCCCCATCAGTCTCAGAAACATAATGTTTAACACGGTTTAAAGATTTTGTAAGAAAATCTGCAGCCATATCAGCTGTTGGTAGGTACTCTACTTTAACAATGTTGTTATTAATACACTCTCTTCCAAAATGATATCTAATATGCATATGTTTTGATTTACAATGAAAAATTGTGTTATATAATAATTTATGGGCACTTTGATTGTCATTAAATATAAGAATAGAATCAGAGCAATCAGTTATTTCTTTATACAAATTTCTTAAGTAAACAGCTTCCTTACAACTTTCAGAAATACCAATATATTCTGCTTCTGTGCTAGAGAGAGCTATATTATTTTGCTTTTTACTACTCCAAGAAATTACACCTCCTGATAGATTAAAACAAAATCCGGTGTATGATTTTCTATGTAATGTATCACTGCCCCAATCTGCATCTACATAAACAATTATATCTTTATTACCCGTACCACAATATTTAATGCAATAATTTTTAGTTTTCAAGATCCGCTTAGCATGAACCCAATGCTCTCTACTATAGCAATTGTTAAACTGACTTAGATATCCTACTGAGAATGCAATATCCGGACGTGTAAGTATGGCGAGATACATTAAACAACCGATTAACTGCTGGTATGGTAAACTCTTATCACAATTACTATGTGTAGCCAACTACAGTCCACTTTCCATAGGAGTATCTACAGTTATACAATTTTCTAAATTAAATTTTAACAATAACTGTTCTATGTAATGACTTTGATCTAATGTTAACACTTTACTTTCTTTATCATAATACACTGACATACTTCAGTTCATCTTTGACAGCCTGTAACCACTGGTTTGCTTCAGTGTAAGATCAGCTCCGCAAACCATATCATTCTCCGAGTAACAGATTCCACCAAAACCATATCTATCTGGAGCACGGTGTTCTCTTTTGGGTCTGACTCTGACAATCATCATCTATAGTTTCTACAGAATCCTCATACTCACACGGTATGTAGTCTGAAATGGAATCATCTTCTGATACTTCTTTTAAAGTTGAATCTGTGTCATCCCCCACTGAATCTTGTAGATTCGGGCTTTCCTGTGGCATGCCATCATTCACAGATTTCTGATCCTTGCTTTCAGATGCAACCTTCATCATGATTGATTCCTTTTCCATTACAATCACATCTCTGCTAGTGGTTATAATTCTTTTCACAGGAACATACACTCTGTAGCCTTTGATGTTCTCGGAAAATGCAACTACACTCAGCGTCACAAAAATCGCACCTCTCTGAGTTTGCGCGAAAAATGGCTGTTATGGCTAGAAACGAATTATATTTATATAAATATTGGTACGTTTGAAATGGGTATTTGAATAGTTTTACATTATTAATAAAAAAAAAATCATGAAAATCATTAAAACATTTATCATTATAGAGCGTCAAAAATAAACATTATCAAATGCTCGTTAGTAAGGACGCTAGTTACACCAACTAAAAAGGGTATAAAAGGGTCGATCTGGATGTAAAATGGGTCAGTCGTAATTTAGACTTTGCAGTGAACACACGTGAACAAGTAACCCAAGTAAGAACAAGTAAAGATGGACACCAGCTCTGAAGAAGCCGCTCAAGTGATTGCCCTATTGCAGTCGGGGATGCGGCAGTGTGACGTTGCTCGACAGTTGAACCTGTCCCGTTTTTCAGTTCGATGGGTGTTCCAACGTTTTCAGCAGACTGGTGGTTATGTTAGAAAACCGGCATCTGGAAGAAAACGGTGCACACCAGAAAGAGATGATCGTTTCATCGTTACGACATCTTTACGAAACCGTTTTACAAATGCTGTTGAGTTGCAACAACAGCTTCGATCAACTCGGAGAACATCTGTGAGTAATTCTACGATAAGAAGAAGGTTACACGAAAAGAGTTTAACAGCCCATAGATCTGCTAAAGGTCCAAAACTTACTGCACAGCATCGCAGAGATCGCCTAGAGTTTGCTCGCAATCATTGCGAGTGGATTCTAGAACAGTGGCGGACCGTACTCTTCTCTGATGAGACGAGGGTCTGTCTCTTCTGCAATGACAGACGTAGAAGGGTCTACAGAAGAAAGGGGGAGAGGTTCACATAACCCTGCTTCGAAGAATCCGTCGAATACGGGGGTGGCTCGTGTATGTTTTGGGGCGGCATTTCCGTCGACGAGAAAACGGAACTTGTGTGCGTTTTCCGGACTCGGGGTGGCCGTGGGCAAGGATCATTAAATGCTGGTCGGTACATTACTGAAATCCTGGAGGAACATGTGGTCCCGTATGCTGGTTATGTCGGTGATGGATTCATGTTAATGCATGATAATGCTCGTTGCCACACCGCGGCTATTGTACGGGATTATTTACAGGAGGTCGATATCCCTGTTGTGCATTGGCCAGCTCGAAGTCCAGACCTTAACCCAATAGAACATCTCTGGGATGACCTAAATCGGCGCGTGCGAGCTCGAGATTCAGTTCCAACCACTCTTCAAGAGCTCCAAGATGCGGTACTTGGAGAGTGGGAACAAATACCCCAAGAGGCTGTTGCGACCCTTGTAAGGTCCATGAAAGATCGCATGGAAGCATTTATCAAGGCAAGGGGGGGTTAACACTGGGTTTTAAGAACTTTTATTGTATTAATTAAGTTTTGTTTAAATTATTAATTTGCAAATTTGTACATACCCTGTCTTTTTCTTTAATTTCTCTTTTGTCTCGTTATAAAAGTAAAATTGAATTAAAATTCCTGAAAGCTAATGAAATTATCTTTCGAATGATACCCTCAAACCACAACATTGCCATTGGCCTGTTGTGTTAAAACAGTATTTAAATTATTTTTTTCGGATGTGCGATTTTTTTGACGCCGAGTGTAGTATACATTCAGTGGATTTCTTACCCCATTTTGACCTTTTCTCTTTATTGACATGGACCATGACTGGTGAGTCAAAGATCCTCAGATTGCTAAGATCTGGTTTAACACCTGTCCATAACTCATATGGCGTTTTACCATCTAAAACAGATGAAACTGTCCGATTATGCAAATATACGACTGTATTACAGGCTTCAGCCCAAAACTTTTTATCTATCTTGGCATCATATAACATACATTTCGCCTTCTCAATTATGGTTCTGTTCATCCTTTCGCATAAGCCGTTCTGCTGTGGTGTATATAGATTCGTTTTTTGGTGAACTATGCCATATTTTTTTAAGTAAACATCAAAATCTGAATTACAAAACTCCTTTCCATTATTACTTCTGAAGAATTTTACTTTTCTATTAGTATGATTCTCTAACATTGCCTTAAACTCTTTGAAATATTTCAAAGCTTCATTTTTGTACTTCAAAAAATGAATAAAGGCCATTCGACTGAAGTCATCAACAAATAAAAGAAAGTAGGACGAGCCTCTTAGTGATTTCTCTTCCATGGGTCCACAAAGATCACTGTGCACCACATTTAATAGTTCTGTGCTTCTCGTACCAACAATTGTGAAAGGTAGCCGACACTGCTTGCCCTCACAACATGTCTTGCATGACGATTTGCTTATCTCAATTTTCTCAACGAAATCCATTCCTGTTACAGCATTCTTCGTTTTCATCAAGCTATCACTGTTCACGTGACCTAATCTGTGATGCCACATGTGACCTGAGGTGGTGGCTGCAGCTATTAACCTCTCTTGTGTGTTCAATTTATAGACACCATTCAACAATGTTGCAGTAGCAACTAAATCTCCATCTCTGTTGTGTATAAGACAGCCATCCTTATTGAAATACACGCTATTTCCTTTTTCTATCAATTTGCTCACGGAAATGAGGTTAGTTGTCTATTCTGGTACACAAAACACATCTTCGATGTTGATGTCGATTTCACTGTCATACACTGTAGTTTTTATCTTAACATCGCCAGCACACGTAACTGAAACAGTTTCTAGATTTGCAACTATGATATCTTCTTGAACTTTACGATATCGGCTTGCTATCCAATCTGTGTTAGCGGTTAAGTGGACGCTAGCACGAGAACCGATATATTATTCCCTTTTATTGAAACTTCCCTTTAGAAATACAGCTGAAAATGCGTTGGTTGGTCTACGGTCTTCCTTTTTGTTTAAATTCGAGTTATTGGACATTGAGTTCGGTAGTGTTCAATTTGTTTACAACGAAAGCATTAAACGTTGACAGTTTTCATGTTGCCATTACTTGTCTTTGGCAAATTCGAGATCGAGGCGCCATCTTTATTTAGTGTTGTGGATATTTGTTTCCTTTTGTGTTGCCATTTTCTAGACACAGCAAATGCATTATCTTCACTATTGTTTCCGTTTCCTGTCTTCATATCTAAAAGTTTGATATTAATGGCGCCCGTTGTCACTTGAATACTTGATTGCTCTATCGCCATTATCATGGGAGAGAACTTCTCTGGTAATCCAGCTAGCAATAAAGAACCAATCCATTCGTCATTAATTGCGAATCTCGTTCCACGAAGTTTCTGACCTGTCTCAATCATTTGGGTGACAAACGAGGTCATGGAACTGCAATTATCCAAACGGATAGAAATTAAATTTCTCAGGAGACTTATTCTTCTGGTGAAACCGGAATCATCTTAGAGACTTTAATTTTTCCCAAAGCTCTTTAGTAGTCTTGATGTGTACGTACAACGATGCATCTATCGTTAAAATCATGTCTTGGCGTCATCCGCGGTTGATGCACTAATTGCCGCACCACCGACGCCCATCTCTGGTTTGATGCACTTCATCAGTCCTTCAAGTATAAGGAAATTTTCAGCTGCAAACGCCCACTCATCGTAATTATCCCTTCCTCGTAATTTAGGCACATTCACTATATAATTAGTCGCCATTGCGGTGATATACAATAACCGGCTGACTGTTCACAAACGAATTTAAAGTCTAATATGCGGAAACTAGGCTGACTAACTGCTTTTAAGCTGCAACTTTTAAACACAAGTAACTTCGCAAAAAACTAGTCTTATGGCCAAAATTCTGGGCCCATAACCTATTAATAAAACGACTGTATGCTAACGAACAACAGACCACAGACTAACTGTTTTATTGAAAAACTCACATTCCATACATAGTTACGCCACATGTACACAGATGTCGCTGCTTGTAGCATACATGAACAAATTATATTTTGATATTCTTACATAATATAAATATTAATATATGGAAGTGCTGAAGTGTTTTTACAGTCATGCTACGATGGCTATCTAAGTACTGAACCAGAGAACGAAACCTAACCAACTGTAAAGAGGTGTAAGACAGGGTGACGTTATATCCCCGTAACTCTTCACCGCTGCATTGGAAGACGTTAACAAGCTACTGGGCTGGAAAGGATACGGTACTAACGTCAATGGCGAATACATCACTCACCTTTAATGTGCCAATGATAAAGTCCTTATGGCAGAATCGATAGAGGATCTAAGCACTATGACCAATGACCTCAATAGTGTCTCCCAACGGATAGGTCTTAAGATGAACATGGAGAAAACAAAAATTATGTTTAACGTCCATGTCACACCTATGCCGGTAGTTGTTGGGTGCACTAAGCTCAAAATTTTTGATGAATATGTTTACTTAGGACAAATAGTTCGACTAAGTAAGTCCAAATTTGACTGAGTGATTAATTGACGGATTTAACTCGCCTGGGCACCTTTGGGGAAATTACGCCAAATTTTCTTGTCAGGCATACCTCAAAACTAGACAGTACAATCAGTGCAAGTTGTCAGTGATGATCTATGGATCTGAGACGTGGTCCTTCACTGCTGGCCGTATGAGGAAGCTAAAAATCGCTCAGCAAGCTTTGGAGATAGCTGTGGTCAGCGTTTTTCTGCATGATAGACTTAAAAACGAGGACATCCGCAGTTAAACCAGAGTAGCTTACATGGCTCAATAGATTAGTAAGCTAAAGTGGCAATGGGCCGGTCATATAGCTCGAATAACTGACAACTGATGGGGAAGAAGTGTTCTCGAGTGACAGCCTCGTACTAGCAGGCGAGGTTTAGGGCGTCCCCCCACTAGATGAGTAATACGAGTACATGCAGGAAGTCGATGGATGCAGGTGGCTTGGGACCGTGCTTTGTGGCATTCCTTGGGGGAAGCTTATGTTCAGCAGTGGACTCCTGAGGGGCTGTTGTGTAGGGGAATTGGTTGAGCAAGTAGATAAGTTTGCGTATTTGGGATATGTTGGATATGTTAAGCAGAAATAGTAGATATAATAAGGATATATAACGACGAATGAACGCAGGAAATAGAGTAAATGGGGCTCTGTACGCTATTGTGGGAAGTAAAAATGTGTCAAAAAAGCATGTATGGCAGTTCACAACGCTGTGTTAATGTATTGTTGTGAAATTGATTTGTCACAGAAGAAGAACGAGAGTAGAATAAATGCTGTAGAAATGCAGCCATGAAGTAGTATGATGGTGCTGAAACTGAATGAAAGGATGAGAAAATGTGTGATAAGAGAAAAACGTGGTTTGCCAGATGATGTTGTAACCAGAATGACCAGGATTAAGGAAGAAATGCTTCGTTGGTTTGGTCATGTAGAAATAATGACAAAATACATCTATGTAGTAGAAGTAAACGACAAAAAAAAACGACGAACGGGACGCCCTAGACGAAAGTATATCGAACAAATTGGCGATACATTGAATATGGGCCAGATTAAGAGTACCCTTAACAGACAAGCATGTATGCGTAGTTATATGGAAGTAAAGTAGAAAGGAGAGGTGTGACAGGATCGTGCCAAGTGGGAGTCCGTAGTTTCTGCCTACTCTTATGGGTAATATGCGTGAGTGCTTACGTTCATGTTTGTTGTTAATTTTTTTATGGTCAAGTTTTCTGGAATAAAGTAATTTCTATAAATTTGAATACAGGCTCTAATAACGTACTTAACGGGAACAACAGAGTTTTTGTTACATGATGTACAGCTCGCAGCCTAATGAAGCTATAAAAGCCACCTGGATAACAGCACAAATATCGCAGGAAATAGACAACATGTTTCTGCCGCTATGTAGAAGTGCACCCACTGTTATCTGTCGATGGGGCAAAGCAACGACTTACCACCAAAGTGTGAAAAACGAACATACTGTGTGCTTGCTTGGTTGAGTTCTTCTTTGCATTACAATAACGTTAACTTTTGTTTCCAAGGAGTATACTGATTGAAGAAGAAAAGTGACAGGAGTGAAAAACGGACATTTTCGTGAACACCGCCGGATTTTGATGTTTGCCGAACCAAATCAGAAAGCGGCAGATTGTGTATTATCTCATATAAGGAAAGATTCCACGCCACGCAAGCCTTACAATTCCAACCCTGACATCAATAAATCAGGTGAGCCTAGCAATATGACTACTCGTAAGCATAAACACGACAACGACTTCTCAGAGGCTCTCAATAATTTTACCTCAGAGATACGTAGAACTTTACATGACTGGAAAAAGGAAATTCAAGATGAAATATCAGGAATTAAAAATAATTTAGACTTCGTATTAAAAACCGATCTTGAGAAACTAAATGCATCCTTTGCTGAGATCATGTCGGAACTAAGCAGCGTCCGTCAGGAATATCACGAGATTAAAAAGTCGGTCATATCTCTTGACCTAAAGTACAACGAGACAATGAAGCAAATCACAGTTTTAGAAAACTCTGTACAATTCAATTGCGACCAATATGACCATGTTCAAAAGAAAATGGAATTATTATCTGTTAACAAAAAAGCAATCGAATCACTAGAATCTAAAATGGACTTATTGACTAACGAAAACAGACTATTACAATTGGATATTAACACAAATAATCAAAGAGATCGCCTTTTGAACTTAGAGATCGTCGGCGTTCCTGAAATTAAGGATGAAGACTTAACCAATTTAATTATATCCATTGCTAAGCAGTCTAATGTAACTATTTCCCCTAATTATATATTAGAAGTTAATCGTGTCACACCGAAAATCAAACAACAGGGCCGCCCGAGAAATATAATTGCAAAGCTTAAATCCCGTCTTCTAAAGGACAACATAATCTCTGGCACTCGAAAAAACCGACTGACCACCAAAGACCTTGCCATACATGGCAGCGTTCGTCCCGTATATGTCAATGAGCATCTTACACAGTGCAATAAACTTCTACTAAAGAAATGTAGGGAGACGACGAAACTTAAGCAGTATCAATATGTGTGGACAAAAAACGGAAGGATCTACGTCAGGAAGAACGACACATCTCCGGCTTTGCATATATCACAGGAAAGAGACGTTTTAAAATTAATTTAATCTTACATTGTATATTGTTTTGTTCTCTTTTCAAGTACGTTATATTGCTTAAATTTAACAATTCCATCGTTGTAAAAGCAATTCATTGGTCTCTCTTATCTCATTTTGTGTATATTATATATCATTGTTTGACCGCACGTAAAGGGAGCTCAATTAATGAAATATTTTTGGTCTTAAGTGTATTAGTCACACGCGCGATAATTGTGCAGCTAAGTTGCATCCATATTCTTCACGAACGTTACTCAACTATATATATATATTATGGTTTCTTTTACTATATCCTTTATATTTAATAAAATACCAATTATATTTTTTCTGGCGTCTTGTATATTATGTATTATTTTATTTTACTTTGTCAATCTATGAATTCATCTATTATATTGTTATTATTCATAATAATTACCCGTTCAATATTTATTTATTAAATCTAACAACAATACTTAAAACGTCTATATTGTTACATTCGCGATATTTATATATATATTTAATAACTGCTCTGCATATTTATAAGCTCGCACCCTTTTATGTTGACTCGACTATATTAATCAAATCGTTTAAGGATTCATTCTGTTATATCTTATTGATAAATTTTATACTCTACCACCTTATACAAAAAATCAAGTCACTATTAACTAGCAACTGCCGAAGTGATATATTTCTGTTACTGTTTTCTGTTATTGTTGATTATAGTTCTGTTACTCTGTGTAGCTTTAAAGTACTATAAATTTAACACAATTGGGTACATATTTGATTTTGATTAATGGCTGTAAATAATTTGTACTGTTATTATCAGAATGTTCGTGGTCTTAGGACTAAATGTCTTGAATTACGACTAAATATTTTGACGAACGATTACGACATTATAATTATGACAGAATCATGGCTACACAGTGGAATTTTTAATGGTGAGTTGTGCGACGATAGGTATGACGTGTTCAGGGCTGACAGAGATTTACGTAATAGTGGTAAAAGTACTGGTGGTGGAGTATTAATACTGACACGACGTACACTCGGTGCCATGTATCGTGACCTCGGCGTATGCGGTCTTACTGAGCTATTGTGGATTACTATTCCTTCAAGCGCGTGCGCTTCAAATTCCAACTTACATATTTGTGTGGCATATATTGCCCCTCATCAAATGCCATCGGATCTCGTTTTTATTAAACAAAAAATTAATAGTATTATCGAGCTTTCTCCAAATGATAATTTTGTAATATTAGGAGATTTCAACTTGCCGTTCATTTCTTGGAACCCAAACGGATATACAGCTTTGAAAAAAGGGCCTACTGAGGTACAATAAGCGAGTATCCAGCTGATGGAAACACTAACATTTCACGGGTTAAGACAATTTAATACTTTAAAAAATCATGCTGGTAACACATTAGATCTTGCATTCTCTAATCTACCTCTGAATATCATCCCTGCGGCTGCGCCGCTACTCAGGGAGGACCATGCACATCCTTCTTTTTGCTTCATAGTTTTGGATTTAAACATTACTCCTCTACGGGAAACAGCTGCGCCGAGGCGAAATTTCAGGAGGGCTGATTATGAAAAAATTAATACATATCTTTTAGAACAGGACTGGAGGTCTCTTTTATGTACAGGCACTGTAGACGAAGCTACAAATACCTTTTATAACATACTGGATAGTTGTGTTCGTTTACATGTGCCTTTTAGTTATAACATAGGGAAGCGATCATATCCTAAATGGTACACACCTGCTTTAATAAAAATAATTAAGGAGAAAAACAATGCTCACACACGTTGGAAAAAATTCAGGAATAGATTAGATTACGATGAGTTTTCGTTACTCCGAGCAAGAGAACACCGTGTTCAGAGAGAATGCTTTAATAAATTTACGTCAAGTTGTGAAAATAACATCAAAACACATCCTAAAACATTCTGGACTTTCGTCAAAGCCATTCGGGGTGGGTCAGGTTACCCTAAGAAAATGTCTTTGAAAGATATAGAGTACACCGATGGTATAGACATATGCAATGCTTTCAACTCATTCTTCAAGAGTGTATTTGGTATTCCTAGTAATAACTACATATATCCACATACGGAAGCGTTGTGTACTGACACCGTTTCTAATGTACAGACAAACGCTGCAATAATTGAAAAAATGTTGAAAACTTTGGACACGAACAAAGGTGCCGGTAGTGATGGGTTACCTTCTTTTTTTTGGTCACGATGCGCTAAATCACTTGCTCTCCCCTTGACTATTATATTTAATCGCTCTCTACGTGAAGGGATATTTCCGCATCAATGGAAGTGTGCACACATAATCCCTGTACACAAGAAGGGATCACGTACAGAAATAAATAATTATAGAGGCATTTCTATTTTGAACACCGCGGCTAAAATCCTTGAACGAGTAGTATATAACGTAATTTACTCCACGCTTTCACGTGCCTTCCCTGAGCAGCAACATGGTTTTTTACAAAGGCGATCCACCACTACGAACCTGGCAAGTTTTTCTTCTTTTGTCCTTGAAAATATGGATCAAGGTGGGCAGGTTGATGTGATCTATACTGATTTTGAAAAAGCTTTCGATCGTGTGGATCACATGATCCTGCTCAACAAATTACAAATATTAGGGATTCACGGTGACTTGCTCCGATGGACTGAATCATATCTCACAAACCGCTCACAAGCAGTCGTGATAGGTGGTTTCCGTTCGAGCTACATAAACATACCTACAGGTGTTCCTCAGGGCTCTCATTTAGGTCCACTTTTTTACAATGCCTACCTATATGACATTGGTTCGTGCATTATACACACAAATTACCTCATGTATGCAGATGATAAGAAGATTTTTTGTAAAATTAACACCATACATGACTGCCTATTGATACAAAAAGACCTGGACCGTTTATTTGAATATTACAAAATAAATAATATAACTGTCAATGCAAGCAAGTGCGAATGTATTAGTTTTACACGGAAATCTAAGCCAATTCTAAATAAATATCACTTTGACGGATTAGAAATCAGCCGAAAAGTAAGTGTTAGGGATTTAGGCGTAATTTTTGATCATAAAATGATACTATCCGAACACATTGATTACGTTATCAGTAAAGCCTATAAAAATCTTGGTTTTGTTCTTCGCATCTGTAAACCATTCTCGAATATTAATACAATTAAAATGGTTTATTTTGCATATGTCAGAAGTGTTTTGGAATATGCTAGTTCAATATGGTCTCCACAGTACAATGTCTACAAAAGCCGCCTTGAGCGTATTCAAAAAATATTTGTTAATCACCTTAACTTTCGCTGTCGGAATAAAATCGATACTTACACAGACAGTTGCACTGAGCACGATCTCTTATCTCTGGAACACAGGCGCATTTTGCTTGACATGGCTTTGTTATATGATATAATAAACAGTAATATTGACTGTCCATATCTTGTCTCAAAAATCACCTTTCGTACTCCAAAATTCCGTACCCGCAATACTACATTGTTACAAACTCCCTGGCATCATTCAAACTACTGTCGAAACACTGTTCTTTCGCGGCTTGCTCGTACATATAATGAACAATTTGGACACATTGACCTCTTTGCGAAATCTAAATTTACGTTTAAAGATTACATCAAGAAAACTATTACGAAATAGAGCAGTTGAAGTTAAAATCACATACAATCATATATTCTCTCATCTATTTCTTCTATATGTATTTTTGAGGCTACTAATATAAATATAAGTACTTAAGTTATTTTATTTAATATATATTATAATTAATTATTTGTATTCTGTTTATATATTTAAACATTTAATATGTATATATACACAAGTAAATATATATGTATGTATATATATATATATATATATATCTTATATGTTTATATATATATATATATATATATATATATATATATATATTTATATATATATAAAGGTAATGTAATATATCATTCTACCTGACTATCTCTCCTGATCTGTAAACTTATGACCACCTTCATTACATTGAATTGCTTATAATTTTGCTTCTAATTTATCTATTAGATTGTTCTTTTTCCTTTTCTTCTAACAACAATACACCTACCATCAAACAATATAAGGGAAACCTGTTATTGGCCATACTTTTAGTTTGTTACATTAATGTTAATATTTTCTATATACGCTGTTGGTTTTCTAAATAAATAAATAAATAAATAAATAAATATAGACGGGCTCCAAGGCTATTGCGTTAGGTTAATAACTTTACTTTGTATTCAGGCTTAGTTGCTTATGACTAATTGTTGGGTCATAAATAAAAAAGTAAGTAATTAATCTTCCTACGGATAACATTTATCAAAAACTATCCAATGATTTTGCTGTCTTCCGCTAATATAATTCTTTAATATTCGAAGTCGTCTAAATTCGTTAATATTCGTAGACACTTCTTTTGTAATGTAAATAATTTGTTTAAATCACAAGAGTTTCCCCACAATATGATGCCATAGGAGATTACCGAATGAGCATGTGCATAGTACGCCGCAAGGACAGTCTTAAAATCTGTCACACGTTTGAGATATTGTAGAGCGTAAATAAAAGAGCATTTTTTTTACAACTTTTTGTATGTGCTCTTTATAACTCAAATACGTATCCAGGTCAGGTCAGTGTTTTTATAGCTATAAGATATTTGTAAAGCAGTTTTTTGGTAGGGCTTAAATTGAATATTTTAGTTTTATTAAGATTAAGTTGTAGATTATGTAGGTAGTTTATGTAGGTTGTGATTAGTAATTTTATCTAATGTATAGTTCGATTATTTTGTTAAATCCATGGAATTATTGCAAAAGATTAAGATAGATCGTCCAATATGTTTGGGAGATTATTTATGACTGTAAAGAAGAAACAAAATGCATCCAAAAACGCTACCTTGTGAGATGGAACAGTAATGACAGTTGCATCAAATCTAACATGGGTTACTTTGCCAGTCCCAAAGTCGGTATTTTCAATTTCTACATATTGAAAGTGGTTATCAAGATAGGATGTAAACCAATTGTGAGCTACTCCCCTAATTCCTGTTTGATATAGTTTATCCAATAGTGTTCTATAACAAACTCTGTCATAGGCTTTACTCATATCGAGAAAGAGGCCTACTGCGATTTTTTTATTGTCGATTTCGTCTGGGATGTTTTAATATGTATTTATAATTTGCTAAGGTGATAGAGTGGTCTTTTCTAAGCCGATTTTGGTTTTCATGTAAAGTTTTAAATTTTTTATAAAATGAACAAAGACGTTTTGCCCTGGCCGATTCAAATATTTTAGCTGACGTAGGAAAGAGACCTATAGGTTGATAATTATTTATGTCATAAAGTTCACTCCTTTATGCACGGGTTTGATTATGAATATTTTGAGGACATCTGGGAAGACATCTTCTTAAAAAGATTGGTTTACTTAAATTGTATAGGGCATTGTTAACAAATCAGCACAGCTTTTTATCAAAGTAGAAGTAATTTCATCAATACCAAAGGATGATTTATTTTTGATATTTTTTATTATGGTATTAATTTAATTATTTCTACTAGGCTTAAGAAGAGAGTATTTTTGAGAGTGTTTACTAAAGGTGTTCTATTTAACTTACTGTAATTTGAGTGTATATTTCCAATAGATGTAAAAAAAAGTATTAAATGAGTTCGCTACTATTTTAGGATCACATAATAAATGTTTATCTGGAATTTTGAGTTGCAAATTTCTATATTTTCTTGTATTTTTGTTTGTCTCAATATTTAATATAAGCTAAGAACAAAAAGGGACCAAGAACTGATCCCTCAAAAACAACCATAGATACTACGGATCCGGAAAAACTGCATCCATTAATAACAACTGTTTGCGTTCTATTATTTAAATTTGACATAATAAGCTTAGACGCTATGTTTTTTACACCATAATAATGTAGCTTCCTGATTAATATTTCACGGTGAACACAGTGGAAAGCCTTGGAAAGATCACAAAAAATACCCAAAACATCTTCTGAATTTGCCTGTGCACAGAAAATATGTTTGATTGGCTCAACACCTGTATCAGTTATCGAGCGACCCCTTGTAAATCCAAACTGATTATTATAGAGTAATTTATTTACATTACAACTAAAATTTTTAATAATGAAGTTATGTAAGGGCTCAAAATCAGTAAAACTATTATCTATACAAGTTGCACTAGGCACTGCAATACGTGTTGGCTCAAAGAACAAATTAACAAGGTTTGAGCAATGTTTTAAACTTAATAAATACTCATAGAAGTTTCAAGGCGATTGATATTAAAGTCTCCACATAGGACGACAGATTTATTCATTAAGTTTAAGCAAAAATTCCTTCATTATTTTTTCAAAACAATCATACATAGAATTGGGGGGGTCTGTAAACACTGACAAAAATGAAGTGCTCCAATGTTAGAAAGAGATTTCCACTATCAGCCAAAAATATTTTGGTAATGCATATATGAAATAATATTATTATATAGGCTTAATAGAAAGCGTACGGCGGCCCCTCACGACATAGCGTCACGACCTGGTAAGAAATGCCTGGCCTATGTTCAGTTGTGGCCATGTGATAAGCTGTTATGATGATGATGATTATTATTATTATAAAGCCTAAGTACCAATAGCGATACTTCGTAGTATATCGCGGGAAGTGCAATCACCAAAGTAAAATAATTTTAGTTTTCAGATTAGTTTTTACTGGTCTGGTTGGAATACAATAATAAAATAAAATATATAAAGTAATAAAAACCCAACCCTACTAATAATTTTTTATATTAATGTAATTAAATAACATTACGGTTATAATGTACTTGTGCCTTTAGTTGTGTACTTGAGTATATAATATGATTAGTATATAAACACACAGATTGTATTACGGCGGGGGCGTAAGGCAAATAACGACCCCCATTGTTTAATTGTTGAAAAATATCATTTCCTTCGTTAGACAGCGGTATCATCATCCAAAGTAGATCAGTTTTAAAGCTATTTGATGTTTACACTGTATCTGGAACTGCGATCGACAATAAGTCTGTCAAACGTTTCGATTTAGGTAAATCCCATCAATGGGAGAGGTCCATGACCAGCTGTGGGATCGCATTATCATCAAGAACCATTAAAAGAGAGGTATTTGTTTAGTTGCCGCAAGTCGATAAAGATGAAGTAAATTTTAGTTCTTTTTTTAAACAACTTGCTTTGTTTCGTATGTCTTTCCGGTTTCAAATTTGTATTAGATGTTTGAAGCACTTGTTTACATCTGATTTAGCGGGAACTTGGCATTTATGTAAATGAAATAATATGGTACAAAGGCCTGATAAGGTGATGAACTCAAATGCTAATCCTAACCACGACTTTAAATGCTTGTTTTAAAATAGATTTTATATTAAATTTAGTTCATTAAAGCTTTCCTAATAACGTCGTGAAAGGGTATTTTAGGGCAATTACAAAATACATTATTGTTTGATTCATTCATGAAATTTAGAACAAAGGGTCGAGTCACGTATTCGTAGTTAAAGTCACATAGATTTGTCTGTAATTAGGTTTGTTTTCAGAGACAGTACGAATTGTTAGAACATTTACCATTCCAATTGGTAACAAAAAAATTGCTTATTATTTTATGCATAAATAAATTTTATGTTGGAAATGGTAGAACACATTTTTCTGCCTGGCGTGCTGGGTAGGTAAAACTTTCTGTTTTACTTCTTCATAGTAGCACTGCGTGCTCTCTTTCGGTCCGAAAGGTATAGGATCATTATTACAGGCTATAGGACGTTCCATTTTCTTATAATATTCTAAGCCAGCGCTTGACAACATTCCCACCTGTGGTCAGTGCTCAGTGGTGATGCAGCCAAAGATGGTAGAGCTCACTGACTGACCTGAACTAACAAAAGCCTACTCATTCTTGCCTTGCGGACACTCACATTAAAATCAGGTGGAAATTGAGGAATTTGGCGCATGACATATGATGAAGTAAGGCGTTGGTTCGAATGTGTGTTAAGTTATTAAAGAAAGTGTGGAGACTGGCCAAGCTTCCATTTGTGATGTTTATAGGTGACAACGCACCTCTAACCTTCTTAGTTTGTATTTTCTTGCTGGTGTACATGGGCTGCAGTAGCCACTTACCAACAAAATGTCTGTCATTTTTTTTGTCACTTCAATTTAAAAAAAAACACCAAAGTCTATCACGCTTAGCAAAACAAGTGTAGCCCTCTCCTTAGCTCACTGAGCGATCTTAGGTGTCCTTATAAATTTTTTAAGTAACTCTGTTGAGGTTATCACATTCCTACGTTCACCCAAAACGGTAAAAATAAAAATTTTAATAAAAATTAAAAGTTGTATACATTATATCAGGAAAGTTTTTTTTTGTACCTATACGTAGAGTACCGGGATCGATCAATACATGGTGCTTACAGAATAATATAGAATATAAAAAATAATTTTTGTTTGTTCGTATTTTATGACACCAACATTTCAGATGGATTGACATCATGTTACACCCTGATGCCACTCAGTTCTCGGCGCGGCCTCACCTTGACTCGGGTGTTTGGAGGAATGCACTGCTTATTTAAGCTTGAAGCTTACTTGTGTCTTACGAAACACAGTTCCAGGTTTGATTTTGGAGTTACCCTTCTCCTAGACAGGTTGCAAACTAATGTTGTTAACGCCTATCTCGCCAAATTACACAAGTCAAAGTTAACCAACCGATGCTACAGACTCGAACAATTTGACCCCAATATCATTATCGAGGACTACGAAAACCCCACTTCACCAAAATTTCAGACGGGTTGGAGCGACCGAATTTATGATCACTATTTTATTTTTGGTTAATTCGTATTTGTATTCTCAGCAAGTCCTTTCATTCGACACCCATATTGTAGGAAAGTATAAAAAACATAGTCCGCCATCTTTAGAAGTCCGCCATATTAGATTTAGAGTGACTTCACTTTATTTTTCGAGTTACATTAAGCAAACCCTTTCATTTGATACCCATATTGTAGGAGTGCATTAAAAATAAATAGTCCGCCATCTTAGGTTTTCCGCCATGTTGGATTTAAAATGACGTCACATAGCTTACCATGCATAGTTATTCAAACTTAACGTGTACACATAATTTCAGCTCAATCGATTGAAGATATCTGCTTCAAAATTGAGTTGAATGATTCCACCCGAACAAACATAGTTACATTGCAAGTAAAATAAAAGCTTGTAAAAAGTAAAGTAAGATTATAGGCATAGTGCAATTAAATTACAGTAGGTGGCGCGCATGAAGTACTGACAAATTTATTTTAAAGTTATATATCATTCAACTTCAATGAATGTATTATAATTATTCGTAATTAAACAATATAACTCTTCCAAATTTAATACGATATTGAATAAAACTTGTTTTACAGATTCTATCTCTTTGAATTCATTATTTTTTTATTAATTCTCAACGTTTCGGGTACTTTACAGTACCCATGGTCACGAGGGACTGAGGTGATTGACGTCCCGATGTCAGAGTTAACCCGGAGTACCTTCAGCTTTTTTAATTATTAATTTTAGTCCGATCTACGCAAAGTGAAAATACTGTGTCTTCAAGTCTTGCAGTGGTATGCTTGGGTTTAGTTTTAATTTTGTTAATTACATGATCCCAAGCAGGTGGTAGTACCCAGCCTCCCTCGCTATTGAAATTAGGATGGTTTTTTTAAATTTAGGTTTTATCAAATCTTATGTAATGGCCGTCTAGTATATAATCACAAACTGCAGACTTCTCGTAACGTTATTGTTTCACAACAGCTATAAGTTCTTTTACGCGGGTTATCAAAACCCGATGGTTTTGTTTGCCCTATATATGAGAGACCACATTCACAATCAAGGTTGTACACTCCTGCATCTTTTAGAAGAATATTGCACTTGACGGATAGTAAGAACTGACTAATCTTCTTCGGTGGCTTGAAGAATGTTCTAATAGAAGTTCGCTTCAAGATGCAACCAATATTGTCTGGGACACCTCTGACATATGGTAGTACAGCAGGAACACGCTCGACTGTAGCCGACTTCACTCGGTCACTGTGACGTAGGCGCGGGACCCGAAGCTTGTTGTCCTGCAGAAATGCTTGATGTGCTAGAGCTCGGCGGCCAGGTATTTGCTGTCAGAGATTCCTTGTGCTCTCTGTAACAAAGATTTGCCCACGGTAGCTAACTGTGAAGGATGGTGGTGGGATTCTTCATTTAAATATCGGTTCGTATGGGTCTCTTTTCTAAACACAGTGTGAACTATTGTGTTGTTAGGATTTCAAATGACTAACACATCTAGGAAAGCTAAATAATTATTTGCCTCTAGCTCCATAGTAAATTGAACTTTTGTGTTTATTCATATAAGATGTTCTTAAAATGCAGGAACTTTGTCTCATGGTAAAATTCTGAAAGTACCGTCTACGTACCACTTGTAGAACCTTGGAGTTACAGGTGCAGTAAGCAGGGCTTTCTCCTCAAAGTCCTCCATGAAAATATTGGCGACAATTGGAGATACCGGTGAGCCCATCGCAACACCATCTACTTGCTTGTAAAACTCTTCTTTCCACAATATATAGTCTGATGTAAGGCAATGTATGAGTAATACTGCATATTCTGCTGGCATATTGTTTGCCTCTAGTTTCTTAGTTACAATTGAGATGCAGTCTTCAACAGGTAGGCATGTAAATATAGACTGAACATCAAAACTGACCATGGTTTCATTGTCAGTAAGACATAGGTCTTTTATCTCACTGACAAATGGTATGAATCGTAATGTAATGTATCCTTAGTGTGTGCTCTTGTGTGTGCTCTTGTGAGTGCTCTGAGTGTTGATAGTATTTTTGCTAAGTGTTGAGCCAATCTGTAAGTTAGTAAATCAATCTGACTTACTATTGGACATAATAGAGCGTTCGGTTTGTGTGTTTTAGGTAACCCATACAACTTCGGTGGTTTGGCACATGCAGTTATTATCGATTTTACGTCTAGATTCAATTTCTCGGAGCATTTCTTAATTAGATCGCTTGTTGCTTTAACCGTATTAGTTAGAGAGTCTTTTTGACCTTTACGTACGTACTTTCATCCGATAAAAGTTATTGCTTTTTAAAATTGTAATCCAACGTATCCATTATAACCTTACCATTACTGCATTACTTTTATCTGCGCGGATAATCGTGAGATCTGATCTGTTGCGTAAGTTTTTCAATGCATTAAATTCATCTTTGGGAAGATTTGATTTCGGCGCCGAGCTTCGTGAGCTTCTTCATAGACGAAATGTCTTGAGTTATGGCCTCTAAATCTTCATTGCCAATATTATTTTTATACAGACAGTCCTCAACACTACATATAATGTATCCGGGATTTTTTGCGGTGTTATTGCGAAATTAATACCTTTGGCCAAAACTTTGACATTGATGTTGGACATTTGATCCAACATCAATGTCAACGTAAGAACGGTGCGCAACCATTAACAACAGACGCGAGTAATAAAAAGCGTCGTATCCCGTATGAGGACATTATTAGTAGTGTTGAGGACTGTCTGTATAAAAATTAATATTGGCAATAGATTGCTACTAAAATAGTGAATTATGACTGCAATTATGATAAAGTGTCTCGGTGTGTGATAAATGATTATAAGTCGTGAAAACTAATGCCATATAAAATATGCAGTTGTAATAGATCAAGTATTTAATTTTATGTACATTTATTACATTCCTGTCCGATAGTTCGTCTAATGTTTACACCGTGTAAATGGCTAGTCTTTTTTTCTTTTTTTTATGGGATCGAGTGACAAACGAGCACACAGTCCACCTGATGGTAAGTGGTTGCTGTGGCATCTAAATTTATCCTCGTTTGCGAATCAAAACGCAGATGCGTTGTCACTCGCGAGGACTAAGATGGAATGCCTCTATTCCAGTAAAAAGGGTCTCCGGTTCTCTACACTCACCATACGAAACACAACAGTGTTAAACTGCTATTTGACGCTGGTATTCTGTGAGAGCGTGGTCCTTCCCCGGTCGAGCCGACCCATTTGTGCTACAACTATACTACTAATATAGCTGCAGCATGGCTCTACTACGTAAAAAATAGTCTTCATTGATACTGGCCGCTTTTACTGTAATTCGGTCGGGAGGACATTATTAATTGAACATTACAATTGAACATGACATTATAAAGAGAATTAATTTATTGTTGTAGGTAACGTATACAAAATATAATATTTTTGCTAACGTGAACCCTTAATTCCAATCCAAAATAACAAATGTTTTAATTAAACCATTAAATCAAAAACAGCATCGTGTACACTGTATACGAAATTAGGTTACCGAAATTAAATTTGACTTCAGATAGGGTGCTCTGATCGTAAATATTGGTTTTCTTCACAAGAAGAAGATAACATTAATGCCTCTTATAGATATTTTATCGTTTTTAGCCGAGTTCAAAAAAAGAGGTGGTGCTCAATTCGACTGTATTTATTGTATGTATGTTACGCGATTTCTTCCCAAAATCGGTCCACGAAAAGGTTCTTTTTTTATTAAATAACTTGTAAATTAATTATAGAATTGGGCACTATATTATAATATATCGTAGACTAAGTAAGACTAGAACAATTTGACAGAAAGCCTAAACAAATTTAGAAAAAAAAACTTCGGTTGCGAGCTCCTCTGCCAAGCGTGGCAACTATGGCAAGTGTACCCCTTATGAACCTTTGGGTTGGCTTATATTCATCTGTGGATTTTCATAAGCTTTAATAATAATGATGATGAATTTATGAGGATTTTAGGTCATGGCGTGTTGGCCGCGCTACTGGCGTAGCGTTGAGACGCTTGGCAGACTTCACACGACGTGGATTTTTATGTTTTGTCATCTCTGCACACTAAAATGAAATGTCTCGGTACCTTCAATTCAAGAGCCTTTCGGTTCATGATTCTCACTGTGATAGTCTGGTAATTAATTATTCTATTGAGTCAATTCATATTCTACTATTGGGTGAATATGCCATGTCCACTGACATCTCCATCTCCCTAAAAGCAAGGTGTCAAGCTCAGGGAGTAGTCAACGCTTATGTGGCATAGCCAAGCTATATTTGTGGAAATCTTATCTATACATACAAACATATACAAACATACATATACATACATACAAATAAATAAATAAAATTGCAGTATCTGTTTGTAATGTCAAAATAACAGCTTTTTGCTAATTGCATATGAAAGTATATACGGTACTTATAACAAAAACACATTTTTTTTAATTTTTGTCTGTTTGTCTGTCTCTTCCGACTAATCTCCGGAACGGCTGGACCGATTTTCACTGGCAGATAGCTGATGTTATAAAGAGTAACTTAAGCTATTTTTGTTTTTGAAAAAGAGTTTGTGTTCTGCGCAATAAAGAAAACTCATGAAATCCAATCGTAATAAATTACACGCGGGCGAAATCGTGGGGAACTATTTTGTTGTGGTAGTGTAACTTATAATGCAGTACTTAAAATATTATCAAAAATCTTATGGCATCCGATGGATGGCAGTATAATCGTCTTCAGTGGCTCAACAAACTTCATGAATGGCTTTTACTTGTTTTGTACCGTAAATGACTATCTTGATCATAAAAAATATTTATATTTAAATATCTGTATCCAAATTGCTAGAAACGTTTGCTGTGAGTAAATTAAATAAGACTTTGATAGTTACAGAATAATTATTAGTTCTCCATTAATCGTTTGACATATGTACCTTTATTTTATTATTATTTGGACATTTTTATATTATATTATTCAATCATTTAAAAAATGTGTAATGACTATTTATTTAAAATATGTTCAACTAGATAAGGCAGAATTTAACGGAACTAATTAATATTTTAATAATAATTTTTAATACCTACCAACATTACATGCAAATAAATAATTATAAATAATAAATAATAAACGTGCACACAGTCTACCTGATGATAAGTGGATACTGTGGCCCATAGACATTTATATTTATGCTCAATTAAGAATCAAATACAGATATGTAGTCACTCCTAAGGAGTAAAATATTATAATGTCTCGTTTCCAGTAAAAAGGTGTTCCCGGTTCTCTACAGTAACAATATAAAAAATATCGCGGTATTTTACGCTGTTATTCTGTGAGAGCGTGGTCCTATCCCGGACGAGCTGACCCACTTGTGCAGACGCCTGGCACAGCTAGTTTTGAATATAACTATTATTACGGATTTTTCGCGTTTAATTTACTTATTTTAATTCCCTACATTTCTTGTGATTCACAGCAATCCATGGTAATGGAGGGGGGGGGGGGGGCTGAGATGTTTGACATCCCGATGTCACAGTTAACCCGGCTACCTTGAGATTTTGAATCACCTTTTAGGACACCCACTCGATAACATGGGATAATGGAGTCTCCTTCTCAGCCACTACGCGGCAATAAAGTATTATTTTGACGTTAATATTCTAGTAGGATACACACTTTCCACGTTTGAAACGTATAAATATTATTTTTAAGAGGAAAACAAGAAAGATAAAATATAACAAGGTAAAGTATTTTCGTTTTAAGAATAGACAACACTATAAGTGGTTCATGACAGTTGTACAAATAACCTATACTGCCGCTTTAGTTTATTCGACACGTTTAGCAAAACGTTAAAGGCGATTTCGGCCTAAAATGTATTTTCAAAGGGTCAGCCTTTTCCGGGTATTAACGGCAAGAAAACTGGCCTATTTCAACCGAAGTAATAAATGTACTTTACTGGGATTTAAGACAACAAACCCTCTTTGAAGGTTGTTCTTAACAGTTTTATTGTTTGCCTTATCGATATTATTTGATCTTGGATTTCCTATTATTTGTCCGAATTGGAAATTTTGTTTCAAACATTTTTATTCATATACATTGACAAATTTTATGCAATTTTCGTAACTGATCCTGTTAAAGGTGTGATATAGACGTTATTTATGATTAACGTGGTTCAGAAACGGACAAGGATGATAAAAAATCTCCTTAGGAATGTTAAGAGTATATTTTTGATGAAATTACAGTAGGTACAATTCGGTTGCATGACCGTAAATGATATTTTTTTTATAAAGGAGTGGGGGCAAACGAGCATGCGGCTCATCTGATGGTAAGTGACTATCGCCGCCCATGAACAACCGCAACACCAGGGGACTTGCAGATGCGTTGCCGGCCTTTTAAAAAGGAGTAGGCTCTTTTCTTGAAGGTCCCTAAGTGGTATCGGTTCGGAAAAATTGCTAGTGGTAATCGATTCCACAAGGAAGTTGTGAGAGGAAGAAAACATATTCTAAATCGCACAGTGTTGGACCGACAATAATCCAGGTGGTATGGATGGTATCGCAAGTTTTGTCGCGATGTGCGATGGTGAAATTGAGCGGCTGGAATTGTTCCGAACAATTTCTCAGAGCACTCCACGTAGTGAATGCGATAAAATACGCAAAGAGATGCAACATCTCTACGCAGTGCCAATGTATCGAGCCGATCAGAAAGAACTCGGTTGTTGACGATTCGAACCGCTCTGCGCTGGATGCGGTCAAGTGGCTGACACTGGGGTGCCCTGGCCCAGAGATGAGAACAGTATTCCATGTGAGGCCGGATTTGAGCTTTGTTAAGTTGTAAGCGATGTGCTGGCATGAAATACCGTCTCGCTCTAGCACGCCAAGCTTTTTGGAGGCCAGTTTGGCCTTCCCTTCCAAGTGACCACGAAACTTCGATATTTCGACGCAGAGAATTCCGATGCTAGCTGAGGCAGCAAGGGGGAGTGCCTTGAAACTGAGAAGATATGACTAAGGGGATATTTTTATCGGTAAACGCGCAAACTTGTGTCTTCTGGAGATTGAACTGGACTAGATTTAGTCGCCCCCAATCCGACACATTGTTCAGCAAAATCTCGATTTCAGACACAAGTTTGTCTCGGTACTCCGTGACGTTTTCCCGAGAAATATTGGCACGGCCGGTATATAAGGCATCACCACTGTTGTCGTCTGCGTACCAATGAATGTTACTAGTTTGCAACATATCATTAATATGCAGGAGAAACAGCGTTGGTGATAACACGCAGTCGTGCGGAACACCAGCGTTGATAGGTTTGAAATCAGAGTATGTACCGTCTACTACGACCTTGATGCTCCGATCAGAAAGGAAACTGGTGATTAATTTGCACAATTTCTCGGTAAGCCTATAGGAAGGAAGCTTCGAAAGAAGCGCTTTGTGCTAGACCTGATCGAAGGCCTTCATTATGTCCAAACTAGCGGCCAATGCCTCACTCTTGGACTCTACTGCATCCGCCCATCTATGAGTCAGGTAGACCAGAAGATCAATAGCTGATCGACCCCGACGAAAACCGTGCTGGCGGTCACTAATCAGCTGTTCATCCTCAAGGTACCTCATGAGCTGGCAGTTTATAATGGATTCCATTATTTTGGAAAACAAGGAGGTTATGGCGATAGGCCTGTAGTTGGGCGGGTTTCTTGGCATCACTCTCGACTCAAAGCTTCAGTGGCGACCCCATATGTCCAAACTAGCAAGCAGACTAAGTTCTGCAGCCTATGCTGTAAAAACGATTAGAGGTTTCACTAGTATCGAGACAGATAGATTAGTTTATTTTAGTTATTTCAATAGCATAATGTCTTATGGGATTTAGCTATGGGGAAATGCGGCTGATAGAGCTATTTGCAACCTAAAACCTAGAGAGTCTAGGTTTTAAAGAAATAAATATATTAACTTTGGCCTCTCAGTATATTTACGAAAATTTAATGTATGTTCACAAAAACAAAGGTAGTTTTAGTAAAAAAAGTGATATACATTCTGTAAACACTAGGAACAAACACAAGCTAGTGATACCAGTTTCTCGACTCCACAAAGTCAGTAATTCATTCTTGGGCCAATGTATACGCTATTACAGCAAGGTCCCGGAAAGTGTACAGGCTCTCTCTATTACAAAGTTAAAATGTTTTGTTAAGTTGAAACTGTATAAAAAGGGTTATTATAGCATAAATGAATATATGGTTGATAATGACCATTGGGAATGAGGTGGTCGCTTCCAAGCTGTTTCTAAAATAAATTTTGTACCAACCATTTATTTAAAAAATGCTTTAAAAAAGTCTCGCTGGGTTTCTTGCTAGTTCTTACCAGGACAGAGGTTTTTTTTTCGAACCAGTGATAAACTTAAAATTACTTTCAATAAGAATTACACATGTGATCTAAATTGAATAAAAAAATATTCTATTCTATTCTATTCTATTCTGAGCGGTCGCCATTTTTAGGGATTGGGTGGACCAAAGCTGTCTTCCATGAATTCGGGACTACACCTTTGGAAGGCGAACTAGCTTCTCACCAATTCTGCGGATGTGCTCAGACCTTGCCTTGGCAATTACGCTTTTGAAGGACCTGGAGGCGGAATTATGCTACTTTTTAAGTGCGCTGATGTTTACATCCCGAGACGTTGATGCGTCAGCCCAGGCCCGGTAGCACTCCTGCTTATAGCGTGATGCTATTTTACTTGAATACATATAATGATAACCCACTTAACGTTATCATTACGTGTATATGTATTCAAATTTTGTAACATGGTATATAAATTAAAGTATACTAATTAAGACATTTACTTACTGTAGCGCAGAAAAGCGTCTTGCCCAAGTCATCTTAAAGTCTATTCTTTGGGAGATACTATTAAGGTCATTGAGAATGTCTTACCACTGCTTTATAGTAGCGGTGTAAGGAAACCTCATTCGGTCTTTTGGGTGTCCAAAGAGATGACTACGGTACATGACAGAAAAACCTAATGGCCTCAAATTAATAGATGGTGTTATATAATCTCATATACGCCAAATTTTGATTGATTGTAAATATAGCAACTATACGGACAGCGTAAAACACACTGACTTATGATTTATGAAAGTGATCCACGACGGGAGAGGTCAAGATAAATTGGTGGTAATCGATGATTTCTCACAAATTACTTAAAGTTCAGTATCAGTAGATCCCTGGGTGGTAATTGTTACTTTAATTAAAAGATATTGCATATAATATGCTCTCTTATATTGTTGCGAGGTAGTGTACTAATGCTTAAAATGGTGATATAGTAGATTGCAAAAGTAACTCACATGCATAACAGTGTATTTATATTTTCTATATTTATGTTGATTCGTCGCACATGCACCGACTCTGCGGTGACGATTTTAAGCTCGATGCTCTTCGAACGTATGATCTCCTATTATTCCACTAATATTATTTGGCAAGAATTTCAATAAAGAACTTTAATTAATAGCGATTAACCAAAAACACGTCTGGTCTTCTCAAATGTCCGGGTGGAAGGCAAAAGATTGTGAGTGTGTCGACGAGGGTTGCGTACCTTATACTCATAATCACCAAACGGTATTCGTTGAAGGTCATACAGGTTTACGCATCAACCTCGGCATATCCCAATGAGCACGTAGAGGAAATGTATGAGGATATCTCAAAAGTCATGCGTTTCTTCGAAACAAACTATACGGTGTTAATAGGACACTTCAATGAAATACTAGGCACAAGACAGAACGGTGAGCTGAAGGTAGGGAAATTTGGAATAGGGCAACGGAACCCAAGAAGCCAGCAGCTGGCCGACTTCATTTAGAAAAAAAGAGTTTTTATAATGAACTTTCTTCAAGAAGAGACTCTACAGGAAGTGGATCTGGTCGCGCCCCAACGGTTCGACAAAAATGAGATTGACTTAATTATGACGACCAGACGACAACTGTTCAGAGATGTCTGAGTGATTGCGAGAGTGAAGCTAACTAAAAAAATTTTTTTTTCAATTTTTTGGATTTAAATAATTATTAATATTGTCTAAACATTTTAAAATAATAATTTGCGTGCTATTATTAACGAAACACGACTGCACTGTACAAATTGTAACTTAATCTTTTTATAACGTGATTCTTGCAAATAAAGATTTATGATTATGATTTATGAAAACTGGTAACGGCCACTGAATGGTTAGTGACACACTGAAACTAAACGTTAAGGCGAAGAGGTCTCGTTTAATGAAGTCAACACTCCGTCTCCCTCGTGCTATAATCCATAGTCACAAAACCTTTCAGCTCGAGTTACAAAACCGTTTCCAGTGCCTAGAAGACTGTAATTCAGTGGAAGATATGCGCGAAAAGCTCGTGGAAACTGTCCAAGCGGTCGGAGCTAATATCTGCAAGACCTGCCATAGAAGAAGACAAAAACTCTCCGATTACACTCTTAATCTCATGGCTGTTAGAATGGATGTGATGCTGCAGATTTCAACATATTTGACAGCATAAATGCAACTGAACAGACAGATCTCCAAATGCATGCGGCGGAACTTACGCAACTTTAATAGAGCTTCTATTTAAGAAAAAAATGAGCGGAACCAAAGCTCCAAAGTCCTTGCCAGAGATCTATCTACCAAGAAGAACCAACTGACAAAGATTAGACTGATTTAGACTGACAACTTACAGAGATTTTGAGTGAGATTGAGAGGTTCTAAGGGCAGCTTTACACGTCATCGTTGTAGTCACACGTAAATGTGAGTAACATTTCAAGAGCAAGTCTTATCCGACACTATTTCTTATCCGATATCCCGGACGTCAGTCTGAGCGAGATAAAAATTGCTCTTTAGAACCTTGTGAACGGTAAAAACCCATGCGAAGATGGAATTACAGCGGAGCTTCTGAATTCTGGTGGAAAATTGGTACTTGAAGTCTTTCAGATGCTCTATAATTCCGTCCTCCATGGTGGTACAACTCCGGAGGCGTGAAGCGTATGTGCGGTATTCTTGTTCTTCAAGAAAGGCAACAACGCTCTCTTCAAGAACTATAGACTGATTTCCCTTCTGATCCATATCTACGAGATCTTTTGGACTACGATACCTATCCTAGTACAGAATCAGAATACGAAACCTACCCAACTTTAGAGGAGTGTGAGACAAGGTGACGTTATATCCCCGAAACTCTTCACCGCTTAATTGGAAGACGTTTTCCAGCTACTGGACTCGACGGTATTAACACCAGTGACGAGTACATCACTCACCTTCGATTTGCCGACAATATAGTCCTTATGGCCGAATCGCTGGAGGACCTAAGCACTATGCTCAATGACCTCAATAGTGTCTCCCAACGGATGGGTCTTAAGATGAACATGGACAAAACAAAAATCATGTATAATATCCATGTCACACTTATGCCGGTAGTTGTTGGGGGCACTAAGCTCGAAGTTGTTGACAGGTACGTTTACCTAGGATAAATAATCGATCAAGAGGCAAATCGACGAATTCAAATCAGCTGAGCAGCGTTCGGGAAATCACGACACATCTTCATGTCAGGTATATCTCTAAACCTGAAAACGGCATTGTACTACCAGTGCGTGATGCCAGTGATAACTTATGGATCTGAATCGTGGTCCTTCACTGCTGGCCGTATTAGGACGCCCAAGGTCACTCAGCGAGCTTTAGAGAGGGCTATGTTCGGGGTTTCTCTGCGTGATAAACATAGAAATGAGGAATTATAGTCCACCGAAAACCGATGGGGAACAATGGTTATCGAGTTCTTCAGTCTTGTCCCCCCTTAGATGGAGTGACGACGTGGTAAAACATGCAGTAAGTTGATGGATGCAGGTGGCTCAGGACCATGCTTTTCTGGCATTCCTTGGGGGAGCCCTGTGTTCGTAGGTGGACTTGTGAAGGGCTGTAATGATGATGATGATGATTCTGATAATTAGTTCGTTTCAGGTACCCATGACCTACAAGTACTGCAAGTACAGTCACATTTTAGAGAAAATATGACAGTATTTATGTGGCCAAATATAATAAATAGTAAGGTGAAGGGATCAGTGTTTTTGTGTTCGCTTACAATGTTTTTTTTAATTATTTAAGGGTGACTAGCGAGCATACAGTCCACCTGATGATAGGGGTTGCTGTGGCCCATAGACATCTATACATAGATATTACATAGAATATCCCCGGTAATTGAATATGTATCGGAACCTGATGTCTCCAGTTGGCCCCTACCACGCGCCATCTACTATACACGCAGATCAGTAAAAGCAATAGATATAGATTCACGCACACACTCGCATTTTATAAATCAGAAAGTACTAAACAAAAAATTTTAAACCTTATTCCTACAAACAGAGTGTGCATTGACGACGCACCATACTACTTTCTCCTTCAACTGTAGATAAACTATGTTAGTGGAGGACGTCACTAACTCATCACAAGATACAGGGGCCATACTACGCGATGCATACGCATAAAGTATCGATTTGTAATTTTTACATTGCCTTTTCAGTAACTTAGCGACTTTCTTAGGTATTGGTTAAGGATCCATGTACTCGTATTTATTGCAAAACAGTACAGACGCTATAATATTTCAAAACAAAAATAACGTAGTAAGAGCGAGAAATATTTTAGGATTTGTTGTTTTTCATAGTTTTGACGGTAAAAGGTTACAAAAGTTTTTGTTTTGGCTTCGGTTTTTACAAAAAACCACTGAACAACATAGCATTCTGATAATGTTTACGATGATGGTTGAAGGCGCATTACTTCGCGGAAACGGCCATTTGTGTAGAACTTGATTATTTTGATAATAGCTTGCGGACACAAACGCCCCCTTGCCACTTCTCCTCTTTTTAATGTTTCTATTCATCTACATCTATCTATATTTGCGAAATAAAATGTAGATGCGTTTTCGGCCGTGAGAATAAAGATGAAATGCTCTTCGGATCTTTACACTCACCTAACAAAATACTCAGCAGCATCAAGCTACTACACATCTAGTTACGCTGGTATTCTGTGAGATGTTGTTTATCTCACGATAACAGTAAAGGAAATTATTACCCAAAGTTAGTCTATTAATAAATACTCGCGGGATAAGTTTGGCAAGTTGTTTGAGTTAGGTTATAGTTTTATAGTTGATTGAATCCACACAACGTGTGTTTTTTTTTTAATTAAAGAAATGATTGTTTACCGTGTGAGGGCAGCGAAAGGGAACCCGCCACCCTGTGGTGTAGGTACTATAAAAAAGCAATATAACTGGAATATTTAATGATATCATCACTCAACGTTCCATATAAGGAGTAGAAATAATATCTATTTAGTTCAGTAATATCATATTATATTTATAGAAGAAAATACCATTCATGTGGCTCCTACCTACGTCACTATCACTACATATAAATCTTCTCCAAACCAATAAATAGAGAGTTATTAAACTGCATCATTGAGTCTTAATTTATTTATTATTAATGGTAAAAGTTCTTCCGGGTCACCCGTACAAATGGGTGTCCTTCAGGGCTCGATTCTCGGCCCATTCCTGTTTCTGGCGTACCTTACCTTGTTGGGGATAGTCATGAAATAGTATTATTTGCTGATGATACTTCCTTGATTTTTAAACTTACGTTCATTTAAACTCTACCTATATTTATGAAAATTTAATGTATGTTTACAAAACCAAAGGTAGTTTTAGTAAAAAAAGTATTATACATTCTGTAAACACTAGGAACAAACACAAGCTAGTGATACCAGTTCCTCGACTCCAGAGAATCAGTAATTCATTCTTGGGGCAATGTATACGCTATTACAACAAGGTAGCGAAAAGTGTACAGGCTCTCTCTATTACCAAATTTAAATGTTCTATCAAGCTGAAACTATATAAAAAGGGTTATGATAGTATAAATGAATACATGGTTGATAATAACCCCTGGGAATGAGGTGGTCGCTTCCAAGCAGTTTCTAAAATTAATTTTGTAAAATTTATTTAAAAAAAAAGTCCCGCTGGGTTTCTGGCTGGTTCTTCCCAGGACAGAGGGCGTTTTTTCGAAGCTGTGGTAAAGTCATAAATGACTTTCAATAAGAATTACACATGTAATATTTATTGAATAAAATTATTCTATTCTATTCTCTTCTATTGCATTGTCCAAACATTACAACCCTATTTTATCCTGGCATCGGAAAATATTAAAACGATCTTATAGATTCAAATAGAATTCCGGTAATACAATATAATTTACGCTAAACTTAAAATATCCACACCGGCGCGGTGGTGGACAGTGTCATTAAAGGTGCGACACGTCTCATATTGTGTTCACTAATCCACCTGTTAGGTGTGACAATTATGTAGGATTCTCTTTAACACGGGATGGTCCCCAATGTCTAATATTAGCCTTAATTTTCCCTCACTTTTAAAAAGAGAAAGGAGAAGATGAGACCGAAATGTTGTTTTTTAAATTTAACTAACTTTTCTTACAACTTAAAAATTGGTAATTTTTAAATCTCTTCTTGAATTATACTTCAAATAAATTTTCATAATAAAAAAAAAATCAATTCAACTTTAAATGAGATCGCCTTTTGAGTACAAATTGAAAAATGAAGGGATGGAAAAGCCTTGGTACCTTTTTGAGCAATGTTAGAATATAAAAATAATTGAAATATTTTGTGCGAAAGTGATCCGCTTAAAACTTTATCAATATTTCTGAAGTTTCTTTCATAGCCTTACCAATTGAATTATTCAAGAGAAAAAAAATGTTTAGATCCCTGACTTGAGCAACTTTTATATTTAGTGTTGAAATTTGAAAACAACAGGAAAGATATTTAAATGACATAAACATTAAGTATTTCCCTAGGGAACTGTTGTTTAGCGTAACTGGTTATTTGGAACTGTAATAACTATATTCTGGCTTAGTATTCTCAATTCAAATATAGTTTATATATGGCACGACATGTTAAACCTTTTTCATAATTAGTGTTTTTTGTTTCTTTTGGTTTAGTTTATTTCCCCATTACTGCCATATTTATAACCATGTGTTTTAAAAATTCCATGTTTTTGTTTGATTAAAAGTTCCAACGTGGAAGTATTCCATCTTAAATGGCATGTCATATTAATGGCGTATACAAACCTAGCATAACTAACGAATGAACTGTGCATTTTTGTTTCTGTTGCTTTTTTCGAAAAACTTTGATCACACAAACGAGTAAAGTGACCTTCCGAAGAATAAGGTTTGTAATGTCGATTTTAAGGTTATAGTGGAAGGCTGTTCGTCTCAAATGACGGTTGAGCTAGCGCCAGCTTTTGATATAAGTTTCGAAACAATATAAGATAATTTTTGGCAAATCGGATAAATAAGAAACCTTTACAAATGAGTACGACGACCATAATGGCACACAGGAATAGGTTGATGTCGAAGCTTGTATGTTAGCTTATTACTGAATGGGCGTAGAAACGAAAACAAAAATAGAGTGCAATTGGTTCCTTTTATATGTAGTGCATTCTTTTTTTTATAGGCTAGGGTGACAAACAAGCACACAGTCCACTTGATGGTAAGTGGTTGCTGTGACCCATAGACATCTACATTTATCCTCAATAAAGAATCAAAATGCTGATGCGTCGTCACCCGTGAGGACTAAAATGGAATAACTCTTGTCCAGTAAAATGTGTCTCCGGTTGTCTACACTCACCATACGAAACACAGCAGTGTCAAGCTGCCATTTTACGCAGGTATCCGGTCAAAACTTTATCCTTCCCCGGTCGAGCCGAACCATTCGTTCTACAACTATACTACCAATATAGCTACAGCATGACTCTCAATTAAATCTACTACAAGATGATTTGGTACAAGTGCTCAAGCCAAACATAAAAACGATAAATTAGCTAGAAGGAGCTTATAGTGACATTTTCACTGTAAATGTTATTCACTATATCAAGAATTGCAAAAATAATGGAGAAGCAAACAAAGCTAGGAAGGTAAATTGATTTTCACCATTGCCTCTTCATGTCCATATCTGTCCACATACTGCACAATAAACGTTGACAAAATTAGCAGAGATAAAGCTAGAAATCCTTCCTCATCCACCATATTCTCCAGACAATGTTCAAACAGCCTACAGTTTTTGAAGGTAAGATTTATTTTATTTTTTATTTATTTATTTTATTAGGCTCTCACAAAAATGTGTACACTGTCACATATCTAGTCAGGTTATAGTCACACAGTAAAAACTTTTCTTTTAGAATGCTGGCCACAAAAAAGTTTATTGAATTCGAATTTCGAATTGTTCATGAAAATAAAACTGTATACTTTTTAGAATTTTACTCATTTTTAAATATGGAGTGGACGCTTAAAGAAGACCGTGTTGCAGTTATTGCGTTGCATCGTTGCGGTTACGCGCCAATTTAAATTTTTTACATACTGAAAAATTTTTATATAACCAAAAGATTCGTTTATCGTACCATCAAACGATACAATGAAGACTCTAGTGTAGATGACAGGTCAAGAAGTGGTCGCCCTCGGTCTGTTAGGACTCCAGCAGTGATAAAAGCTGTGAAGGCGCAAATTCAAAGAAATCCCAAACGTAAGCAGAAACTGTTGGCCCTTCAGATGGGGTTAAGCAGAACCAAGGTGAAAAGGGTGTTAAATGAAGACTTAGTGCTTTGGGCATATCGAAGAAAAACAGGACATCGTTTGAATGCTCGTCTAATGGACCTGAGACTGAAGAGATGCCGCGCTTTGTTGAAGCGTTACGCGGGAAAATAATATCGGGAAATACTTTTTTCGGATGAAAAAATTTTTGGCGTAGAAGAGAGCTACAACAAACAAAATGATAAGGTGTACGCACACAGTAGTGAAGACGCGAGCAACCGTATTCCGCGTGTCCAACGAGGTCATTTTCCATTTTTGTGAGAAAGGTGTAAAAACGAATGCAGTTGTGTATCAAAATACAGTCCTGACGAACCTTGTGGAACCTTTTTCTCATACCATGTTTAATAACAGGCACTGGGTATTCCAACAAGATTCGGCGCCAGCTCATAGAGCGAAGAGCACACAAGACTGGCTGGCGGCGTGTGAATTCGACTTCATCCGGCACTAAGACTGGCCCTCCTCCAGTCCAGATTTGAATCCGTTAGATTACAAGATATGGCAACACTTGGAGGAAAAGGCGTGCTCAAAGCCTCATCGCAATTCGGAGTCACTCAAGACATCATTGATTAAGGCAGCCGCCGATATTGACATGGACCTCGTTCATGCTGCAATAGACGACTGGCCGCGCAGATTGAAGGCCTGTATTCAAAATCACGGAGGTCATTTTGAATAAACTTTAGTTTCATAAGAATCTATGTTTTGTTAAGTTCATTTTGGTATATAAATGGTTACATAATGAATAAACTTGTTTCAATTATTTTATATTAAACATGTGACAGAATGTATGACCTGACTAGGTACGTATGGAATGACATCACAATTATTAAAACTAAATGTCCCATTACTTATAGGAGGGCACCAAACGCATAAAAAAAGAGATTTTACGTTGATTTTACAACAGTACATAGGTACAATTTAACTCTAATAAAATTTAAATTTAAATTAGTGATAATAATAAATAATAAATTAATAATAATAAGATATTTTTTTTAATTTTTGAAGAAGCAGTAAAGTAAAAACGCCTATAATAATTTTATGAATTCTCATGCATCAGAATTCTATATGAAGGGCTTAAAAACTGCCCCTAAAATAACAAAAATGTTTTGATAGTTTAGGTAAATGCAATATTTTATTTTACAGCAGTTTCTTTTTGGAGAAAAAATATTTCAATGTTCCTATACACATCGGAAATTTCATAGGGTTTTAGAAAACAGTTTATGAGAACAATGCAATGTTGTCAGGTACTGATTAACAAGCAAATGATTTTACGAGTAATTACAAAAATCAATATTATATAATTTATTAGCTCACCGTGTAAGAATAGAATAAAATGGAATAGAATAGAATAGATAATAATAAAATAGAATAGAATAGAAGAGAATAGAAGAGAATAAAATAGAATAGAACAGAACAGAATAGAATAGAATTGAATAGAAAATAATAGAATAGAACAGAATAGAAAAGAATAGAAGAGAATAGAAAATAATAGAATAGAATAATTTTTATTCAATAAAAATCACATGTCTAATTCTTATTGAAAGTCATTTTTAACTTTACCACTGGTTCGAAAAAAACCTCTGTCCTGGGAAGAACCAGCCAAAAAAAAATCCACCTTTGTGGATTTTATTTTACGCACGTTTTACATTAATTTTTAGTACAAAATTCATTTTAGAAACAGGTTGGAAGCGATAACCTCATTCCCAGGGGTTATTATCAACCATAGAAACAGAAACAGAAGCAGAAACTTTTTTATTCAATATAGATTATAAATAATACTTATTGAAAGTCACTCTTTTGTTTGATTACCACTGGTTCGGAAAAAACCTCTGTCCTGGGAAGAACCATCAAGAAACCCAGCGGGACTTTTTTTAAATAACAGCTTACAATCATGATGTTACACAAATTAACAACACAACAAATTAGAAATAGCTTGGTAGCGATCACCTCATTTCCAGGGGTTATTATCATCCATAAATTCCTTAATATTATAATAACCCTTTTTATAGAAACTTAGTTTAATAAAGTTTTTGGACTTTGAGCAGGTCAAACTTTGTATATTTTCTGGAATTTTGTTGTAATAGCGTATACATGGCCCCAAGAATGAATTACTGACTCGATGGAGTCAAGTAACTGGTACTACTAGCTTGTGTCTGTTCCTAGTATTTACAGAATGAATATTACTTATTTTTGTAAAACTACTTTTATTTTTGTGTACGTACATTACATTTTCATAAATGTATTGAGAGGCCAAAGTTAATATATTAATTTCCTTAAATTTTTGTCGCAGCGACTCTTTAGGCTTTAAATCATAAATTGCTCTTATGGCCCTCTTCTGTAAAACAAATATAATTTCAGTGTCAGCTGCGTGTCCCCATAGCAAAATATCATACGACATTATGCTATGGAAATAGCTAAAGTAAACTAGTCTAGCTGCTTCAACACTGGTTAGACTTCTAATCTTTTTAACAGCATATGCTGCAGAACTAAGTCTGCTTGCTAGTTTTGATATATGGGGGCTCCATTGAAGCTTCGCGTCTAGTGTGATTCCAAGAAAAATAGTGGTATCTACAAGACTCAGTTTCTTCCCATTGAAAATTACATTAGTATTTAATTGTTTGACATTTGGAGTCACGAATTTCATACATTTCGTTTTAGTGCCATTTAAATGCAAATTTAATGCATATATTCATTTATACTATAATACCTTTTTTATACAGTTTCAACTTAACAAACATTTAAACTTGGTAATAGAGAGAGCCTGTACACTTTCCGGGACCTTGTTCTAATAGCGTATACACTGCCCCAAGAATGAACTACTGACTCTGTTGAGTCGAAAAACTTGTATCACTACCTTGTGTTTGTTCCTAGTGTTTACAGAATTTATATCACTTTTTTCACTAAAACTACCTTTGTTTTTGTGAACATACATTAAATTTTCGTAAATATACTGAGAAACCAAAGTTAATATATTCATTTCCTAAAATTTATCTCTAAAATAATCTCTCGGTTTTAGGTTGTAAATCGCTCTAATGGCCCCTTTTGTAAAACAAAAATAGTTTCTGAATCAGCTGCACTTCCCATAAGACATTATGCTATGAAAATAACTGAAATAAACTAATCTAGCTGTCTCAACACTAGTGAGACCTCTAATCATTTTTACAGCATAATCTGCATAACATAGTCTGCTTGATAGTTTGGATATATGGGGACCCACTGAAGCTTTGCGTCGAGAGTTATGCAAACAAAAACAGTGGATTCAACAGGGCTCAGTTCCTCTCCATTTTAAAACACATTGGTACTCAGATTTTTAACATTTTTTATTTTAAATTTAATTGATTTAGTTTTATTCCCGTTTAAATGTGGATTATTAACGTTAAACCAATGCACTAGTTTTGATATAGCATTATTCATATGGTCACATTTAAATGATTGACCTTTAAGATTAAAAATCACGGAAGTATCATCAGAAAATAATACTATATCATGATTATCCCCTACAAGAGAAGGTAAGTCCATTCCTATTTCTAGTGTATATTACATGATGAGAATGGAGCCCTGAGGGACACCCATTAGTACAGGTGACGCGGAAGAACATTTACCATTGATAATAACTTTCTGCATTCTATTTCTTAAATATGAAATAATGAGTTTAAGCGCTGTTTTCTTGATGCGATAGAACTGTAGCTTCCTGATTAATGTCTCATGGTGAACGCAGTCGATGGCCTTGGAAAGGCTACAAAATATACCCAAAGCATCCTCTGAATTCTCCCATGATCAAATAATATGTTTAATAAGCTCAACTGCAGCGTTAGTTGTCGAACGACGCCTTGTAAAACGGAATTGATTTTTATGGATCAATTTATTAATATTAAAGAAACTTAACATCTGATCTAAAATTATTTTTTCAAAAATTTTTCTAAATGTTGGTAGTACAGAAATTGGTCTAAAATTGGCGGGGTCTAATGTACTACCACATTTAAATAAAGGTATGACTTTACTTTCATTAAATAAGGAAGCACACCAGATTCGACGCTTATATTAAATATAGTGGCTAGATAAGATGATATTATATCTATTATAGATAAAATAACTTTAACGGAAATCCCTCATATGTCTGCCGTTTTCTTAACATTAATAGTATTAAAATATTTTACGATATACTTTGGCAGTACTCTATGGAATTTAAAAGTATTTGAACAAGCCTTTATATTTTGTTTAAGCAACGATTCGGCGATGGAAGAAGAAGAATTGAATGATTTAGTTGTCAAAAAAGGAACATCTGTAAAATGTTACTCAAAAGCCATAGGAACTTCTTGATCAGATCGAGTTAAATTATTGTTAATATTCAATTGAAAACCCGAGTTACGCGGTTTGACCTTGCCCGTTTCACTATTTATAATTTGCCAGGTCATTTTAATTTTGTTAGATGCAGCTTTCATTTTGTAACTTAAATGTAAAGCCTTAGCTGTGGAGCACAATTTTTTAAATATTTTAGAATATGTTTTTACATAATCTCTAAATATAACACTACTATTATATGATCTTTCCTTATAAAGCTCATATAACATTCGCCAAATTTTATAAATTCCTACTGTCACCCATTCATTAAATGATTTGCGACTGTTAAAAGAGAAAGTTTTGGAAGTAAATATCCTACTAAATTCACAAGTTATAATTTAAAATCACGTACCATGCAAATAATTAGCACTATTTTTAAATAAAAGTGATGGGAGTCTGTTTGCGGGCTGATTCAAAGTTAAATAAACTATTATTATTGCTAGAGATTGCCTCTATTGTCGCATTTACTAACTTTAATTAGTTGGAACTAATTCGAAATTAAATTTTTAATGATTATCATGCTCAATAAAAGCAGTCTTGGTAGCCAAAAAATTGGCAGAGTGAAAAAGTAAATAATAAGATATTTGGATAGGTAGTACCTATACATCCTGATAATAGCAAAAATTACAATAAAAAAACTGCGGTTGCCAACCCGCTCGCCAAGCGTGGCAACTATGGCAAATACCCCCCCATTGATTAAAGCAACAAACATACGGCCACCAGTCCCCGGCGGCCCCGCTATTCCTGGCTACGAAGGCGAACATGGTAACGGCGGGGCAGAGGGTGCTAAAAATCTCCGGTGGAGGTTCGGTTGCCATATTAGACGACTCGACCTGGCAACGTACAACGCACGTACCCTGAGGACTGACGAGAAGATCGTGGAGCTGGAAGAAGAGATAGACAAGTTGCGCTGGCATATTATAGGTTTATCCAAAGTCCGAAGAGAGGGGGAGGACACGGTAATTCTCGAATCTGGTAACTTGCTCTATCACCGGGAGTGCGACCATCTGTCCCATGGAGGTATGGATTTATCTTCCACAAGTCTCGTTAACAACGTTGTAAAGATCGGGAGTGTGTCGACGAGGGTTGCGTACCTTATACTTAGAGTCACCAAACGGTATTCGCTGAAGGTCTTACAGGTTTACGCACCAACCTCGGCACAACCCGATGAGGAGGTGGAGGAAATGTATGAGGATATCTCTAGAGCCATGCATTCCTCCAAAACCCAATATACGGTGTTAATGGGAAACTTCAATGCAAACCTAGGCACAAGAGAGAACGGTGAGCTGAAAGTAGGGAAATTTGGAATAGGGCAACGGAACCCAAGGGGCCAGCAGCTGGCCGACTTCATGGAAAAAGAGGGACTCTTTATGATGAACTCTTTCTTCCAGAAGCGCACCACAGGAAGTGGACCTGGTCGAGCCCCGACGGATCGACAAAAAAAATGAGATTAACTTCATTATGACGACCAGACGACAACTTTTCAGTGATGTCTCCGTGATCGCGAGGGTGAAAACTGGTAGCGATCACCGAATGATTAGAGGCACACTGAACCTAAACGGTAAGTTGGAGAGGTCTCGTCTGATTAATTCAACGCTCCGTCCCCCTCGTGCTCTGTTCCAAAGTCCCGAAATCTTTCAGCTCGCGTTATAAAAACCGTTTTCAGTGCCTAGAAGACTGCAATGAAGTGGACGATATGAATGACAAGCTCGTGGAAACTGTCCATGCGGTCGGAGATAAAGTTCTGCAAGACCCGCCGCAGAAGAACACCAAAACTCTTCGATCACACTCTTAATCTCATGGCTGTTAGACGAAAGATGAAGCTACATTCTTCAACAGACTTGACAGCATACAGGCATCTGAACAGACAGATCTCCAAATGCATGCGGTGGGACTTACGCAACTTCAATACAGCTCGTATTGAAGAAGCGATCGAGCGGAACCAAGGCTTCAAAGTCTTTGCCAGAGATCTGTCTGCTAGAAAGAGCCAACTGTCAAAGCTGAAGACAGAGTGTGGCAGCATCGTTTCCGGAACACCTGAGATTTTGAATAAGATTGAGAGGTTCTATGGGCAGCTGTACACGTCATCGTTGGAGCCACACGCAAGTGTGAGTAACGATACAAGTGCGAGTCTTGTCCGACACTATTCCGAAGATATCCCGGACGTCAGTCTGAGCGAGATTAGAATGGCTCTCCAGCACCTTAAATACGGTAAGGCCCCAGGCAAGGATGGAATTACAGCGGAGCTTCTGAAAGCGGGTGGAAGACAGGTACTTGAAATCCTTTCGAAGCTCTTTAATTCCGTCCTCCATGGTGGCATTACACCGGAGACGTGGAGCAGAAGTGCGGTGGTCTTGTTCTTCAAGAAAGGTGACAACGCTCCATTGAAGAACTACAGACCGATTTCCTTACTGAGCCGCGTCTACGTGCTGTTTTCGAGAGTCATTACGAATCGTCTCGCGCGCAGAATTGACGACTACCAGCCTCCCGAACAAGCCGGTTTCCGAAAGGGCTTTAGCACCATAGACCACATACATACCCTTCGGCAAATTGTACAGAAGTCCGAAGAGTACAATTTGCCACTATGTCTGGCGTATGTAGACTATGAGAAAGCCTTTGATTCCGTTGAAATTTGGGCGGTGCTGCAGTCCCTTCAGTGATGCCAAAATGACTGTCGGTATATCGAAATGGTTAAGTGCTTGTACGGTAGGGCTACGATGGCTATCCGAGTACAGAATCAGAGTACGAAACCTATCCAATTGCAGAGAAGTGTAAGACAGGGTGACGTGATATCCCCGAAACTCTTCACCGCTGCATTGGAAGACGTTTTCAAGCTTCTGGACTGGAAAGGATACGGTATCAACATCAATGGCGAGTACATCACACACCTTCGATTTGCCGACGATATAGTCCTAATGGCAGAATCGCTGGAGGACCTAAGCACTATGCTCAATGACCTCAATAGTGTTTCCCAACGGATAGGTCTTAAGATGAACATGGACAAAACAAAGATCATGTTTAATGTCCATGTCACACCTATGCCGGTAGTTATTGGGAGCACTAAGCTCGAAGTTGTTGACGAGTATGTTTACCTGGGACAAATAGTCCGACTAGGTAAGTCCAACTTCGACCGAGAGGTCAATCGACGGATTCAACTCGGTTGGGCAGCGTTCGGGAAGCTACGTCACATCTTCTCGTCAGACATACCTCAAAACCTTAAAACGAAATTGTACAACCAGTGCGTGTTGCCAGTGATGACATACGGAACTGAGACGTGGTCCTTCACTGCTGGCCGTATGAGGAAGCTCAAGGTCGCTCAGGGAGCTATGGAGAGGGTTATGCTCGGAGTTTCTTTGCGCGTGATAAACTTAGGAATGAGGATATCCGCAGTAGAACTAGAGTGACCGACATAGTCTAACGGATTAGTAAGCTGAAGTGGCAGTGGGCCGGCCATATAGCGCGAAGAACCGACAACCGATGGGAAGGAAAGGTTCTCGAGTGGCAGCCTCGTACCGGTAGGCGAAGTGTAGGGCGTCCCCCCACGAGATGGAGTGACGAACTGGTAAGACATGCAGGAAGTCGATGGATGCAGGTGGCTTAGGACCGTGCTTTGTGGCATTCTTTGGGGGAGGCCTATGTTCAGCAGTGGACTTGTGAAGGACTGTAATGATGATGATGAGGTAGTACATTTCTTTTGTTCAAAACTTTTTATTAAATTATTTATATCAACTAAATGAAATTTGTCATTATTATCATTACAATTATATGTCAAATTTAAATTTTTGTTACATATTAAATTATTCATTTGTATATTTAAATTATGTCTTAGATTATTTTCTTGTGGCAATACCTGTATGTAAGGCAGTGTGAACACGACAATTTTGTGTACATTTAAGTTATTAAGTTGCTCAATATATCTTAATAACTGTTTGTTGTTTACACTGCCTCTTTTAAGAAATAAGGACATTGGCAGCAGCGTTTTTCTACTAACGAATACTGATTGATACAATTTTCAATCAGTATCTGATTACATTGCATTGTTCTCATAAATTTTTCTCTAAAAATCTGTGAAATTTATTCGTTTGTATTGGATATTTAATGGGAACATTGAAATAATTTATTATAAATCTCATTTTTGTACAAAGTGATTTTTTGTAATATAACCCAGATGTTTATTTAATTTATTTTTGCAGTTCAGAATACTCCCGATTTAGGATGTTTTAATATTTTTTTTGTAGGTTCTTTTCAATAACGCCATCAGATTGTGTAAATGAGTATAATATGTCAATGTAAATATGAATTTTATTATGACAAAAAATATCAAATAAAATATTATCTGATTGTAGGACAGAATTCTTTTTTGCTATGTTAGCAAGATACCGAACATTTTGTTTTCGCCCCATAAGTTAGCACTTATCAGTTACGACCCTCACCCCCGTCTGGCATCTAGGTGAAATAGTAGTTATGTTTATCTTTATTTATTTCTAAGAATCTACATTTTTCATAATCACAGATTTGTTACCTGGCTATGTCAATGTAAGCAAATTTTTTTTGTCTTTTTTATGAGGAATGGCTACTGTAGTCTATGGTAATATGCAGCCCTTTACAAACATAGAAGACCACAGATGAGTTGTCACCTCTGAGGACTAAATTGAATGCCTCATATCTGGTTCTCTATAGACTTCAACTGGATAACAGTGCAAGCACTATTATTGTGGTGATAGAAATAGGTAACAAGTTAGTGCGTACTCAGATGAACCCCCATGCGGAAAGGAAGTATCATCTAGTATTTTATTAATGTAATGTTTCAAAATATGTGGCGTGCGTGTAATAATTGCAATATAACAAATGTCCATGTCTAAGTCTAGACAAGAATAAGAATATAGCATATCTTATCAATTTTGAAGCACAAAAAGTATATTCATAATTTGAGATTTAGAGATGAGATTTCTTTTAATATTACATGAATTATTTTAAGATATTTCTTTGAAACTCTATAAAACAGAAGTCATAGCAATTAAAATATTAATGATGATTTTATCAATACTAAATTTTAAATACAAATAAATCTAGTGAGCTCAAGCTCATATTAAACTACAATATTAATAGCTGGTCCAAGGTAATTTATCAAAGTCACAAGATCTGACGAAGAGGCTGTGTAAAATATTTAATGCGAACATTAATTTAAATTAAGTGCCTACTCTATTGCAAAGGACAAGAAATAGAAGTTAGTTATATATTTTACAATTTTATTAGTCACTACTTAAATTGTCATTTAAGTTGAAACAATTAACGTGTCATTTTAATAAAAAAAGTGTCTTAAATTTCAGAAACATGGCAATTTGCCATCGTACAACGTATACGCCTGACGTCAAATACTCACACAAGCCATGGTCAACAGAGTCAAAGGTACGAGACGTATGCTATTGGATTTGTTAATGCACCTCCCACTCGTAACTATTAAAGGCAAATTCTTCCCAAACAGGATATTTTAGAAATTAGCTATTGTTCGCGCAAAACGTTGATGTCGGAGTCGACACCAGATGTCACTCGGCTCGGCGCGATTCCGGTTTGAACTTCGGCTGGGGCGTGGCACGAGCGCGCGAGTCGCGAGCGAAAAGTCAGTCGTCTTTAATCGGTGCTGACGTGAGCACGCGGTCCATTCTGTTAGGGAACTCGGAATAATTCGGCGCGGCCAGTAAATATACGGTCTATCATTGTGACGCGCATTCCTACTGGAGAGCTTCCCGGGACTTATTGTGTCTGACTCAAAACCTGCATAAGTGCATTCGGCAATATTAGATAGTGCGGCCTCTGATTCTAGAATTAACTATTGCTACGCGAAACGGTAGTGACCTTTGACCCTTATAACTCCGTGTGCGTTTGTGCGGTAACCATTATACTCAGCGATAGTTAGTGGCATTTGTAAGTTAGTAAATCGTACGATAGAGTTAATTGACTGTCAACGAGACGAAAGAAGAAAGTGACTGTGGACAACCTCGAAAGGCGCCCTCAAGTTGGAGCGGTGTCGACGCTCGGGCTGCTGCCGACGGCCAAGGTCTAGGTTCAATAACCATCAGTCACACCCAGCTACACACCACATCACCATTCTTTCCCTTGCACTACACAACCACATGCGACCTGACCGACTCCGGAGGGACCAGTCGCCTTGAATAGGTAAGTAAGCTTCATCCATATTCCTTCCGGTCGACTGGCCGTAGTATAACGCTCCGCCATATATTTTAGTGTAATTAGAGAGATTCCACGTGGCCTTAGGAGGCCCGACCTACGTCTGTTCGGAGGTCTTCAGCTCATGGGCCCCTGAAGATTGAAAGCGTACCTCCTGGCCTCACTGGAGGGGGAGGCCCTGGGCGTCGTCGGCCACTTGAGATTGTCGGACAACGCCTACCAGACTGCTCGGGACCTCCTAGCCAGAAGATACGCCAACGTCCGGCGAATTGCGGACGAACAGGTTAAGCAGCTTCTAAGCCTCCCGCTGCTTAGTGACCGGGCCAGACTGCGTCCGAACCTGTTGGATCCAGTCTTGGTGGCCTGTAATACGTTGAGGCGGCTGGAATTACCAGTGGGCGAATGGGCTTTTTTGTTGCTCCGCATCGTGCTGTCCCGTCTACCTCTCGACCTTCGAATCCATTTTGAGGAGAGGTACGGCGGGGACGAGGCCTCCTATATTCCGCCCTTCTATGACCTGCTGCGGTTTTTGGAGGAGCAGTGCCGGCAGATCGAGAACGCGGCGGGCACTGTTGACGACTTACGAGACGTGCCCAGTGAGAGGCTGAATCCTCCAGGCAAGTCGTCGTCAACCCCCCCCTGCTCATATTGTCGAGCGTCTGATCATCGGGTAACGTCGTGCCCGAAATTATTAGATAAGCCGGTTCCAGCGAGGCGAACTATCGCCAAGGAGCGCCGCTGGTGCTGGTCATGTCTGGGAGGACACCTCCAGCGAGACTGTCCACATCGGCGGCCCTGTCTGTATTGCCAGGGCAATCATCATGCCGTTTTGTGCCTGAGTGCGAACGGCGTCTCCTCTCGGGGCTCTGCCAGGCCCTCGACCCCCACGGGCGGGGGCGCTCAGCCACGCCCTCTGCCGGGCGACTCTCGGTGCCCGCCGGCCAGCCATCAGGCCCCTAAGTTTCAAAGGGATCCCTCCCCCGACCAGTCGGGGGGTAATTCCCCCAGGGGCGGGGGTGTCATCACCCCCCCTAAGCGTGTGGAGAGGAACTTCACGGCCACTCATCGGTCCGCTGGACCCTTCTCACTTCTGTTAGCTGAGTGGCCGCGACTGGTGTACCACTGTTCCCCATTTGATGGAGGCGGCCCTGTCTAGCTGCCGCCTTCGCTCCCACCACGGCCGCCTCCACTGAGCCTTAAGCCGTCAACAGTCCACTTGTCAAAATGTTCTGTTGCCGACGGCCTCAGTGAAGGCGTACAACCCGAGTGGCAACTGTTAGAGGTTGTGCTCTATTTATCTCGGGTTCACGCCATGTGGCCTCCCCTTGGTGGTGGGAAGATTAGGGCCCCTCTGGAGCGTTGAATCACGCTGTCAAGGGGTATTAGATTTGGTTTGATCGAGCACTTAGTCAAAAAAAAATACTTGAATTAAAATTAAAAATTGCTTTGGGCTTTCCGCGAAATTTTCCTATTTGTAGCGGTTTAAATTAAAAGAATTGAATTGAATCTACTCCTTTAAATGCTACTGCATGTGTTTTGTACATATATTTAATCACTGTAGTTGATTGTTGCGTCTGTTTGCTGAAAGGAAAATTTGAATTCATCTGAAATTGAATGGCGCACTATTTGAAAAATTATGTTTATGATAGTGTTTAATCATTTTGCTTTGCGAAGAAGTAGGGCTGTCCCTTACGTTATTGTTTTGTTTAATTTGCAAGTTGACCTATGCGCATCGGTGATTAATTTGGTTGAATTAATTCTGTAGTTGAACATTGATGCTTTTGAAAAATTAGTTGAAATATGAGCATAGGACTACTTGCCTAACAGGCTAGCTAGTTTTGGAGATTATCAGATTGAAATCAGCTGCCGCACTATTTTAGTAAATGATAATATGGTGGGTGGCCTGGCTAGGCCTACTTGTTGAAAATTCATACTAGGGACTATCTGTGCGTTTCGTTCGGCTCTCCACAGACGACGTTCATGTGGAATTGGTGGGTGCTCTTTGCACTGAAGCTTAGGAGGCCGCTCGTGTCGCGTCGCTGTTTGCAGACCTGATCCGGTCGGATTGCGGAACTAATCATAGGGGCACAGATAGGTGTTTGAAAGAGGTCGTCGGACTTCTGTCCAGTACAGGACTTGATAAAGTGCTGCGATGCCCAGGAGGGGCATCCAGTGGAGGCTGACCCTCCGGCTTGCCACGTTAGGGCTATCTTTTGAGGCGCTGGTTGGGGTTGCAAGACCTGTTGGGTTGCCTAAGGTGGCCTAGTTTGCTTGTAGATTCGGTCTTGCAACTTGCAATCTCGACCTTGTCCCGCTGACCGGTTTGCTCGCGGACCTAAATCCTTATGTCCGGGACGGGGGTTTGTTCGCGCAAAACGTTGATGTCGGAGTCGACACCAGATGTCACTCGGCTCGGCGCGATTCCGGTTTGAACTTCGGCTGGGGCGTGGCACGAGCGCGCGAGTCGCGAGCGAAAAGTCAGTCGTCTTTAATCGGTGCTGACGTGAGCACGCGGTCCATTCTGTTAGGGAACTCGGAATAATTCGGCGCGGCCAGTAAATATACGGTCTATCATTGTGACGCGCATTCCTACTGGAGAGCTTCCCGGGACTTATTGTGTCTGACTCAAAACCTGCATAAGTGCATTCGGCAATATTAGATAGTGCGGCCTCTGATTCTAGAATTAACTATTGCTACGCGAAACGGTAGTGACCTTTGACCCTTTAAAATCCGTGTGCGTCTGTGCGGTAACCATTATACTCAGCGATAGTTAGTGGCATTTGTAAGTTAGTAAATCGTACGATAGAGTTAATTGACTGTCAACGTGACGAACGAAGAAAGTGACTGTGGACAACCTCGAAAGGCGCCCTCAAGTTGGAGCGGTGTCGACGCTCGGGCTGCTGCCGACGGCCAAGGTCTAGGTTCAATAACCATCAGTCACACCCAGCTACACACCACATCACCATTCTTTCCCTTGCACTACACAACCACATGCGACCTGACCGACTCCGGAGGGACCAGTCGCCTTGAATAGGTAAGTAAGCTTCATCCATATTCCTTCCGGTCGACTGGCCGTAGTATAACGCTCCGCCATATATTTTAGTGTAATTAGAGAGATTCCACGTGGCCTTAGGAGGCCCGACCTACGTCTGTTCGGAGGTCTTCAGCTCATGGGCCCCTGAAGATTGGATCCTTTAAGGGAGCAGCCGTAGGCCGTAACAGCTATTATCACGATTCGCAGTCCATCCAGTCTATTTACAGAGCTTTATATAATATATTGTTCCATTGTTTATAAATATATATCTTTGTGCTTAAGTACGTTTGCTTAGACGTTACTAAATTTTTTCGTCCCGTATATCATGAAAAGAAAAAATGTTATTCGACGCTTAATTCACTATGAATATAAAACAGAATAAAATGAAAATAGTAAGAGTTATGCAATTAGTCCTAACAAGTAACACTTAATAGTACATACACATAGCTTTTGCACATATCTATTTCTGGCGATTATTTGATTTGATGGCGATTATGAGTCAATATGACACAGTTTGCCGTGCGGCTTGATATGTTTGCTGATGTCACGTCGGTTACAATTACTTCATCCAATTTCCGTTTTCAAAATCGATTCTGTAGTTTTTTGTGGGAACTTACAATAAATCATCTGCTGAAAAGTTGACAGTGAAGAGAATTAAACAAATCTACACCTACTATCTTAATGATAGTAGTCATCACCATCATCATCAATACAGCCTATTTAATTCTACTGTTGAACATAAGCCTTCCCCAAATATTGTCTCGTAGAAGGATATTTTCGTTTGTTGACAACCACAGGTTATTTATTGTTTTGAGTTGTTATCGGGAAGATACTGCTGTCCACCTCCTGCGTCATTTCGCTAATGAGTTATAGAAATTACATAATAGTTCCGACTTTTAGAAGGCAGGTATCGGTTGAACTCTTTTTCCTACTATTTAAAAATAACGTTAAAATTTATTGATATACATTCACAACCACTACGCAAGTTACTATGGCGCTCCGTAGGCCTAGCAAGTGCGAGCGAGACAGTTGGACAATAGAAATTTATGTCCCGATACAGATGATAACGGTCAAGCTATAATAATATAATATACTGGTGAGATGCGGGAAATCTGGATCACAAATCCGCCTGTCAAATTTGGCGATTATAACAAATATTGTTATAATCTAAGAGATTAGTTTTCAATGGTCGGTAGTAATGGGATGATAAATTATTTAACTTAGGCATGTAAGTTAAAGGGAAGATCTCTCGCTGGACAAGGTGTTTAGCGTGAAGTGTAGACAACGCTAATCACACAAAGATTTGTTGGGAAAATTCAAAAGCGTAACATTATTTAGCCTTTCGTTGTTGTAAGGTTCATTAACGCTGTGTCTACCTTTAGTTAAAAATAACAAAACGATTTCCACGTTACACTAAGACATAGTGTTCGCGCCACTTTGCAACTACCGCCTAACGCTTATGAGATTCGTTAATTATTGTGCAATAAGAGTATTGCAAAGCCCCGGGTTTCCCATCTACCAACTTTTATAGTGTTCTAACAAGCTCGCAAGTCCCGCAATCAACCGCATCGCCTATATCTCGCTCCATCGCTCCCGCTGTGTAATTTTGATATAAAAACTATACAAAACTATATTTAAATGTACAGACATTTGCTATAACGCTATATTTCGTGATAATCTGTAAAGTTTATATGTATAAAGAATACTGGCACCCAAGCATCGTGGCCGCAGCCCTTGTAAAACGATCAGCAGAAGTGCAGCTGAGTGCACATGAATTCCTTCCTAGTTTTCCTGTAGCCAGATTTTAGAGGCATTTGCAGTATCGCAAAATGGTAAATTCACACAGTCCATTAATTTATGTAAAATCATCCTTTCAATAACTCTGAATCAGCAGTTGGTCTTTTAAACCAACACAACGTTATTGGGCCCTTCGCCAGAATTTAGTTTGACATTCGAAGTCAGTTATTACTTTTTAAAATAACTATACGACCATTTCGAGTTGACTCAACAATTTCACAAACTTAAAGCGACAACTAGAAAGTCAGGCGTTACTTTGCGGATATCCATTATTTTAAAGCTTTTTGCGAGGTAATTTTAAAAGCTTTAATATACTGGATTTCTGCAAAGTAACGCCTGATTCTATTAATTATATTAAAAAGACTAGCACGGCCGACCAGGCAACTCTATGGCAAACTAGAAAGTCGTCTATAGTTACATTTCAAATGAATTTAATTCCCAATATTACATCCTTAATATATAGCTAAGAATATTGTCTTTTAGTTAAATATTAAATAATATATTATTTGCTTTTTAAGTACAAAAATTTTAGAATATCGGATATTTTCAAAGTAAAGACAACTTAAACTCTTGAATTACGTGTAGCTCGTTGCTGACTTGGCCAATAAAGCTATCAATTCGTAACTTTACCTACAACTTAGTGGCGATAGTCGATATGGAAGCTATAATTTCTTTTATTGGAGTTGTCACGTGATATTATACGAGTACATGTGTAAATGGTTAATAAAAATAAAATTCAGAAACGCAGTGAGCTTAACTATAGCCACGAAAATTCAACATTTTCATTACGAAGTTGGCTTCTTTTTCGGTTACAATAAGGTTTTATCCGTGCGCTAATATTGAAATAAGCAGTCAAGTTTATAAATTACACAACTTTTATTCGAATAATTGACAACTAATTATAGAATTTTGGTCACAGCGGCTCATCTCAACAGAGATTAGCCTTCTGAGTAGGGCATGATTATAGTGCCCGAGGCTATTGTCAAGCACAAGTGCATTATCTATTTACTCACTCTCAAAGTTCGATGGGATGGTAATCCGACACGACCGAAGTGAGATCAAACGTGACACAACGGCTTTACGTGCTTTTCGAGGCACGGGGTTGAAACACTTCTTGTCTCATGGTGCAAACTAAGGCGTGGTAGATTTTACGCCGCTACAATACGGCGAGGAGCCGAGTCTATCCTATCGGCTTTGTTGGCTTTGTTGCTTGTTTAGCACCACACGGGGTACACGTGTAGGGTGGACCTAGGATTAGGTGGTCGAAGCCTACGGACGCGAGCGACTCATCCCCCAAGTGAACAGCAGTGTCGGGAAGGGATGCCCTAGACGAAGGCTTATCGACCAAATCGGCGATACATTAAAAATGGGCCAGATTAGGAGTACCCTTAACCGACGAGCGTGTATGCGTAGATATATGGACGTAAAGGAGGCGAGAGAGGTGTGTCAGGATCGCGCCAAATGGAAGTCTGTAGTCTCTGCCTACTCCTCTGTGTGACAGGCGTGAGTGTTTGTGTGGGGTTGAAACACCGCCAACTAATGTTTTGAAAGAAAAACTAAATAACAAATTTTTGGCCCGCCCCAGGATTTGAACCCGAGACCTCGTGGTCAGCAAATGCATTTAAGACCACCAGTCTTATTGGTCTAAATATTAAAGACAAACGAAGCAGTCAATTTATTCGAATAGATTATTATTAAACCATCACTATCAGTACAGCCTACGGCTGAACAAATTATGCCTTCTTATAAGATTGCCATAAAGTGCGGTCCTGAGCCACCTGGTTTATCGACTACCTGCGTGTTTCATAAGAACGTCACTTGGGCTCTTAACACTCCGCCTGCCAGTTGAGGCTGACAATCATAAAACTTTTTTGAAAAAAAGAAAGAAAGATTTCTTTCATTCTTTTTGTAAAACGTTACATCTACATTAAGATTATCTTCTCAAAGATAAACATCCAGTCCCGGAACAATTATTACTTGTAGGCTATACAAATTCTTGTTCAGTGCGGGATTTGAACTCGAGGCACTTAGCGCTATGCCACTGCGCCAAGGTTTGTCGGCTCGTCGAGCTATATGGCCGGCCCACTGCTCCATCAGCTTACTGATCATTGTTCTTCTGTGGATACACTCATATTATTTAGTTGGTTATTATTCGCAGTATCATTAAGGTCTATAAAAAGTAAAGCTCACTGCTGAATATATCCTCCAATCGATTGCCTCATAAGGGAGGTAATAATTGCCAAAATAGGCAAGCGGGTTGGTATCTACAGTTCTTTTTCATTCTGCTGTTATCAGGAATATGCGGGATGATTTGGGGTAGTGGATACTCTTAAACCACCACCACACGACTAGCCACATTAAAAAACCATTTAGTTCCTACGGTTAGTTACCGTTAGTTTCCTACGGAAACGTTTAGTTTCCGTAAGAGTAATAGAACTAGGTAAAATCGGACATTTACAGCAATTTGTCAAGTGTACAGTTGATTGAAACAGTTTGAGTAGTGTTAAATTGAATGTCGCGTCGTACGATGTAGTGTCGTATTCAAATAGCTTGCTGCATTGCTTAGAACGTCAGTAGCTGCATTGGATTAATTTCCTAACCACACAATTTCAACACTAGCTTATATTTTATTTGCTGTATAAAGAAATTGAATAAATAATTTATGATTTGATATTTATCAAAATTAAATTAATTAAAAATAAACTTTAAAAAAGTAGAAGATAAATTCAAAGAAGTATAAAAGATTTTATATTCTGAAGTCGGTGCTAAGTCTTAGCGTTTAAAACAATTTAAAGCCCTGACCCTAAATCGAAAATTCAGCAAAATAATTTCATTTTACGTTATGCTGTGAACAGATACTCTTTAAATCCTTTTTGAACGCCTACTTTTCAAATTAACATATTTTGGTATTTGCAAATTTCTTACACAAAATTGTTTTATAAAGTTAGTTAAGTTTACAAGCCACACGTCTTGCTCGAAGACAAATACAATGGAAACGTTAGGCGTGAGAGGGAAAGAGAGAGAGAGAGAGAGAGAGAAATATTACTTAAGTGCGCTGTTTTGAAATCTATTGTACAGCAAAGTCTTAAGTGTCAAAGAATGTTACTGTAGGAATATTAGGGTTATTATATTAACACAATGTACATAGAATAAGATCAGATGTCTGATATAATGTCGTGTGGTATTTTTTTATGTATTTAGTTTAAATAATTTTGTGAATGTGTTAATTTGATGTTTTAAAAGGTTGGTCTGCTAGCAGAAGAGACGTAAAACAGATGAGTGACATTATTTATTAACCTTGCCTTGTTCTGAAAAAGAAAACTAAAGAGCAATGGCAGAAAAATAGTTGAGAAAAATTATAGCGTCTAGAAATAAGTTATATATATAATGAATTTTATTATTTTTCTATGATTTTTCAAATAAAAATGTATTTCAATTAAAGCCACAGAAATAAACTAACATTTTTGGGAATATCAAATGACTTAAATCATTTTACTCTATTCAAATGTTGCCATTTAGTATATTCATACTTACTTACTTACTTACTTATCTTCACGCACAATCCCTGACGGGGTAGCCAGAGAGAACAGATCGCCAAGTGTCACGATCCTTACATATCTCTTTCGCTTCTTTCAGATTCATTATCTTCTTCATACATGCACGTCTAGGTATCCGAGTACTCTTGACCCTACCCTCTTCGAGCAATTTGCTCACATGGTCTTCGAAAGTTAGTCTCGGTCTACCTCGACACCTTTTAATATTAACTTTCGCGCTATATATTTTCTTCACCATTCGGTCTTCACTCATTCGCTCAACGTGCCCAAACCACCGAAGCACGCCCTTATCCATTTTTGTGATAAGGTCATCTTTCAAACCTGCCATATTGCGAATCTCTTCGTTTCGCTTTCGGTCGGCCATAGTAACGCCGCACATTTTACGAAGAGATCGCATCTCCACTGCATTCAACTTACTTTTATGCTTCTTCTGGCATACCCAGGTTTCGCTGCCATATAACAAAGTCGGTACCAACACTGCGTTATGTATTGCAAGGCGTGCACTCTTCGCTACGCCTTGCCTTTTGACTAACGCAGTCAGGGCACCATTGACTTTGTTCCCGGCAGCGACACGCCTGTCCACATCTAAATCACATCTTCCATCCCGGCTAAAAGCACTCCCCAAGTATACAATTTCATTTACCTGTTCTAGACATTCCTGATTTACCCATATTTCACACTTCGTTCTCTCTTCGTCCCTTTCAAATACCAGAACCTTAGTTTTATTAGCATTCAAACGGAGACCTTTAATTTCACATTCCTCTTTCATACACGTGACTAATGCCTGCAGTTCTGCCTCTGATGGTGCAATAAGCACTGCATCATCAGCATACAGCAGACAATTTACTTTTATGTCACCCAATTTCACACCCAAACAGCTATCTTTCAGCTTTTGTAAACAGCTGTCGAGATACAGTATGAACAGCCAGGAAGACATGACACAACCCTGTTTTACGCCCGTTTGGACGCTAAACATGGGTGACAGGTCATGCCCTACCCGCACACAGGCTTTACAGTCACAGTAAAGAGACTGCACAGCCCTTAGCAATCGGCCATCCACACCATACCCCGGCAACAGTTCCCACATTTTCTTCCTTACAACCTTATCAAATGCTTTCTCAAGATCCACAAAAGCACAGAAAATCTTCTGGTTAACAGCCAGAAGCTTTTCCGTGATCATACGGAGAGAAAACATTTGATCCGTGCATCCTCTTCCAGGTCTAAATCCGCATTGTGCCTCCCATAGAAATCTTTCCGATTTCTCTTGCATCCTACGTGTCAAAACCTTCGAGTAAACTTTACTTGCTAAACTGGTCAAGCTGATCGCCCGATAGCACCTGCAGTCAAAATGTGAACCTTTACCTTTATATAAAGGCACAATGACTGCGGATCGCCAATCATCCGGGACATCCCCCGTCCGCCAGCACAAATTGCACAGCAGATGAAAGCTGTCCCAGACGCGAGGCCCACCATACTTGACCATTTCAGCAGTAACTCTGTCTAGTCCCGCAGCCTTACCACATTTCAAACTTCGAATCGCACGTTCAATCTCTTTCATACTGATGACCTCAGTGTCATCGAGGTCCGGGTCTGGCGTGCCAGTCATGGCGTCATCCCCGGATCCCTCACTAAGATCATCACACGCATACATTTCTCTATAAAATTCGCTCCATCGCTGCATGACGTCCGATTTTTCTGAGAGGACGTCATTAGTTCTCGAAAGCACTTTGTTCATTCTTAAGGCCGTCGCACCACTTCGGGTCCTTCCAACCTCTTTCCAGAAGAGTTTGGAGTTCTCCTTAAAGTTGTGCGACAACCTTTCATCCGCTTCCATTCTACACCTTTCACGCACTTCCTCAATCAATGCTTTCGTGTGAACTTTCTGCAGCTTATATCTTTCTTACATCTTCTCTCTCATATCCTTATCATTACTAGAGGCCAAGTAGTCTAACCATGCTTTCTTCTTCTTCTTTACAGCTTCTTTCACTTCATCATTCCACCATGCATCTCTTCTTTTACTACTGCCTCTTTTTATTGTTCCACACACTTCTTCCGCTGCACTTACCATTCCATCCCTAAGGTTCTGCCATGTTCTTTCTACACATTCGTTTCTGCCATCGATGGTGTCAAGCTTTTCGGCTACCCTCGCATGATATTTGTCCCTAGTATCCGCTTCCTGAAGCTTCCAGCTTCGGATGCGACAGACCGACTGTGGTTCTGTCACTGTCGTCCGGTAGCGCCAACCCGCGAACAGACCCCTAAATCTAGTAATCACTAGATAGTGATCCGTTCCCAGGTCAGCACCCCTGAACACTCGCGTATCCATAACCTGTTTTCGCAGTCGGTCATCCACCAGGAACAAATCGATCATACTTCTCTCATTCTTTCTTTCTCTAGTATACATATGGATTTTCTTGTGATTAAACATAGTGTTTTTCACAAGAAGACCCTTTTCCTTGCATACCGCCAGTATAAGCTTGCCAGCATCATTAACCCTTTTATCGCCAAACTTTCCAAGTACCGACTCGTACCCTGGTCGAGCGGTACCAACCCATCCATTCAAATCACCACATACAACAATCCTTTCGTTTCCCCTAGCCAAATCTAGAACTTCTCTTACATTCTCCCAAAACTCCTCCAGCTCAGCCCTGGACGACGAAGCCACCGGCGCATAAACAGCCAAAAGGAATAACTTCGTCAGTCCCAATTTAAAGCGAACCCAGAGAAGTCTTGAGTTCACAAACTTATATTCAGTCATAACATCGACCAACCGAGAAGACAGCAGCACCCCCACTCCCTGGCAGGCGTTCTCGCTCTCCGGGACTCCGGACCATAGAGCAAACGCCCCGCCAGGGAGCTCTTCAGTACCACTGCCCTTCCGTTTGGTCTCCGACATACACACGACATCTAATTCTCTTTCTTTCATTATTTCGATCAACTCATTCGTCTTATCTCTCATGCCTCCTCTAACATTCCACGTGCCAACTCTGCACTCCGTCCTCCACCTTCCGCCGTGTCGGGCTGTGCGTGACGGGTGGCGGTCCCCATCGCCGCTTTGCGCGCTGCATTCCACACCAACGGGGACGAGCTGGTGTGCGTCGCCTTGGGGGGACGCCCTAACCCTCGTTGACATGGGTGCGCAGCTGAGTAGAATTGCAGCCCTGAAAAGGGCTGGCAGGGGTCGCGACGAGCACGCTTCTACAATGACCCCCTAGTATATTCATACTATTTTCGTATACACTTTGTAACACTACCAACACAACACACAAAATAATTTTATATTAAGTTATTATTAGTAATGACTGTACTATCAGTAATAATAACAATAAAAGTGATATGGCTGAGAATAAGTCTCTTACAAAGAATTTCCTACAATAATACATTATCTCAATCATAGTACTAAGTAACAATTCCATTTAATGTTATGCCAACACTAGGTAAAATAAAATGTCACTTTTTGTTTTACTGGCTTTACGGCTCTGGATTCTAGCCCTTCTGAGAATGTCACTATGATACAAAAGCCCTGGAGCCATGCCAGAAATATACATTCATAGTATGCAAATATATAATAGAGATACAATAACCTAAAAAATCTCAATTATGTATTATTTATTAAGCTAACATCAAACAACCACTGGTAGCATGACTCTTTGCAAGTGAAATAGGACATAACCTAAAAAGGTTCAAATGTAAATATCTTTTTTTTGACGCCTTCTCAGTACAAAATTCTTTGACAGAGTTATTAAGGGACTGACGCTTAACATTTTAAGATATTTTTGATATATAGACGCTACCATTTCTTCTCAACTAATTTTATGTATGAAAGTCTGCCATTGCTCTTTACGATCAGACCTGACATGAAACTTAATAGCTTACCTTAATCTAATATGGCATACGTAGCATGTTTTTGATATTGTATACCACTAGAAGACATATTAAAATTCAATCACGTATTTCTGTAACACTTAACAATTTATCAATAAAAGATACAAAATTAGCCATTGCAAAAAACGTACTTAAAATATTGCTATTGTGTTGGTCTAGTAGTGTGAGTGGTGGATTGAAACTAACTTTTAGTTTTTTAAACTTTTAATTTAGTGCTAAATATATACTTATATATTTACACGAATCCTCCCTTTTAAAAAAAATGACCAGCTGCAATTTTTGCGATGCATTTTCCGAACCAATAGTGAATTAGTCATACGAGTGATTTTCAAAAATTATTGTTTACAATCTGTGTTGAATAAAAATGTTTCTATTTTTATTTCTGGCCGACACATTGCCATGTATCTAGATTTATTAAAGACACCATATAATCCTCTTTTAAATTAGAAGATATAACCGAATTTTTAAAATTAAATAGGTTATACTTAACGGTGTTGTAAATGACAAAATATAGATATTACTAGCGCCATCTTGTGACAAACTTGTGAACAATTCATTTGTCTCTGTATTTTTTCTTGGAATAAATTAGTAGTTCCAAATCTCCGTTGAATCACGTTGATTTATTATAATTGGTTTGGTGCCAGACCCGTTTAATAGATAGAAATTGTGAGTTTATTGTTAGAGTTATCAGTGTGATGAACAAAAGACTGTGCGTTTTAACATCAGACTTGTGTATAAAGTGAACAGTGAGCAATAAACAAAGGCAAGAAAAAACGTGCGAGACAGTTATGGCGTCCAGTTCGAACTATCTTGTTAGCGTACCGAAATTACAAGGGCGCGAGAACTATAGTGAATGGTGTGTCGCCACAGAGACCGCCAATATCAACAAGTCTAACTGCATAGATTCGCCGTGTGCAAGTTTAACAGAGTGGACGTGTCGCGAGTTGCATTCGGAAATTGTAAACACGACGACACGCAATAGTGTCCGGTAAAGAACTACCAAATTCCAAGTACGGAGTGTCTATGACCTTGTTAACCTATTAGAACACAAACATTATTACTTGCTTATTAGTCACTCCATGCGAAGAAGACGGCATTAGCGAAAATAACTGCCCTCCCATATCCGAAACGCATCTCAAGGCAGCTGCAGCGCGGAGCCGTACTTCACCTCCGGTACGGTGAGAGATAGTTGCTATTCTTTGTCCTTATCAAATCAACGGGCCGCACTTCGCTCGCTGCTGTGTCGCCGGCGCAACCTTGCTCATCATCATCATCATCATTACAGCCCTTCACAAGTCCACTGCTGAACATAGGCCTCCCCCAAAGAATGCCACAAAACACGGTCCTGAGCCACCTGCATCCATCGACTTCCTGCATGTCTTACCAGGTCGTCACTCCATCTCGTGGCGGGACGCCCTACACTTCGCCTACCGTTACGAGGCTGCCACTCGAGAACCTTTCCTTCCCATCGGTTGTCGGTTCTTCGAGCTATATGGCCGGCCCACTGCCACTTCAGCTTACTAATCCGTTGGGCTATGTCGGTCACTCTGGTTCTGCTGCGGATATCCTCATTCCTAAGTTTATCACGCAGAGAAACTCCGAGCATAGCCCTCTCCATAGCTCGCTGAGCGACCTTGAGCTTCCTCATACGGCCAGCAGTGAAGGACCACGTCTCAGTTCCATAAGTCATCACTGGCAACACGCACTGGTTGTACAATTTCGTTTTAAGGTTTTGAGGTATGTCTGACGAGAAGATGTGTCGTAGCTTCCCGAACGCTGCCCAGCCGAGTTGAATCCGTCGATTGACCTCTCGGTCGAAGTTGGACTTACCCAGTCGGACTATTTGTCCCAGGTAAACATACTCGTCAACAACTTCGAGCTTAGTGTTCCCAACAACTATCGGCATAGGTGTGACATAGACATTAAACATGATCTTAGTTTTGTCCATGTTCATCTTAAGACCTATCCGTTGGGAAACACTATTGAGGTCATTGAGCATAGTGCTTAGGTCCTCCAGCGATTCTGCCATAAGGACTATATCGTCGGCAAATCGAAGGTGAGTGATGTACTCGCCATTGATGTTGATACCGTATCCTTTCCAGTCCAGAAGCTTGAAAACGTCTTCCAATGCAGCGGTGAAGAGTTTCGGGGATATGACGTCACCCTGTCTTACACCTCTCTGCAATTGGATAGGTTTCGTACTCTGGTTCTGTACTCGGATAGCCATCGTAGCCCTACTGTACAAGCACTTCAACACTTCGATATACCGACAGTCAACTTGGCACCGCTGAAGGGACTGCAGCACCGCCCAAATTTCGACGGAATCAAAGGCTTTCTCATAGTCCACATACGCCAGACATAGTGGCAAATTGTACTCTTCGGACTTCTGTACAACTTGCCGAAGGGTATGTATGTGGTCTATGGTGCTAAAGCCCTTTCGGAAACCGGCTTGTTCGGGAGGCTGGAAGTCGTCAAGTCTGCGCGCGAGACGATTCGTAATGACTCTCGAAAACAGCACGTAGACGCGGCTCAGAAGGGAAATCGGTCTGTAGTTCTTCAAGAGAGCGTTGTCACCTTTCTTGAAGAACAAGACCACCGCACTTCTGCTCCACGCCTCCGGTGTAATGCCACCATGGAGGACGGAATTAAAGAGCTTCTGAAGGACTTCAAGTACCGGTCTTCCACCCGCTTTCAGAAGCTCCGCTGTAATTCCATCCTCGCCTGGGGCCTTACCGTTTTTAAGGTGCTGGAGAGCCATCCTAATCTCGCTCAGACTGACATCCGGGATATCTTCGGAATAGTGTCGGATGAGACTCGCTCTTGGATCGTTACTCACACTTGCGTGTGGCTCCAACGATGATGTGTACAGCTGCCCATAGAACCTCTCAATCTCACTCAAAATCTCAGGTGTCCCGGAAACGATGCTGCCACATTCTGTCTTCAGCTTTGACAGTTGGCTCTTTCTGGCAGACAGATCTCTGGCAAAGACTTTGGAGCCTTGGTTCCGCTCGATCGCTTCTTCAATACGAGCTGTATTGAAGTTGCGTAAGTCCCGCCGCATGCATTTGGAGATCTGTCTGTTCAGATGCTTGTATGCTGTCAAGTCTGTTGAAGAATGTAGCTTCATCTCCCGTCTAACAGCCATGAGATTAAGAGTGTGATCGGAGAGTTTTTGTGTTCTTCTGCGGCGGGTCTTGCAGAACTTAGCTCCAACCGCATGGACAGTTTCCACGAGCTTGTCATTCATATCGTCCACTTCATTGCAGTCTTCTAGGCACTGAAAACGGTTTTGTAACTCGAGCTGAAAGGTTTCGGGACTTTGAAACAGAGCACGAGGGGGACGGAGCGTTGACTTCATTAGACGAGACCTCTCCAACTTAACGTTTAGGTTCAGTGTGCCTCTAACCATTCGGTGATCGCTACCAGTTTTCACCCTCGCGATCACGGAGACATCACTGAACAGTTGTCGTCTGGTCGTCATAATGAAGTCAATCTCATTTTTTGTGGAACCGTCGGGGCTCGACCAGGTCCACTTCCTGTGGGGCCGCTTCTGGAAGAAAGAGTTCATCATAAAGAGTCCCTCTTTCTCCATGAAGTCGGCCAGCTGCTGGCCCCTTGGGTTCCGTTGCCCTATTCCAAATTTCCCTACTTTCAGCTCACCGTTCTCTCTTGTGCCTAGTTTTGCATTGAAGTCTCCCATTAACACCGTATATTGGGTTTTGGAGGAATGCATGGCTCTAGAGATATCCTCATACATTTCCTCCACCTCCTCATCGGGGTGTGCCGAGGTTGGTGCGTAAACCTGTATGACCTTCAGCGAATACCGTTTGGTGATTCTGAGTATAAGGTACGCAACCCTCGTCGACACACTCCCGATTTTTACAACGTTGTTAACGAGAGACTTGTGGACGATAAATCCAACACCTCCTTGGGACAGATGGTCGCCCTCCCGGTGATAGAGCAAGTTGCCGGATTCGAGGATTACCGTGTCCTCCCCCTCTCTTCGGACTTCAGATAATCCTATAATATGCCAGCGCAACTTGTCTATCTCTTCTTCCAGCTCCACGATCTTCTCGTCAGTCCTCAGGGTGCGTGCGTTGTACGTTGCCAGGTCGAGTCGTCTAAGGTGACAATCGAACCTCCACCGGAGATTCTTAGCACCCCCTGCCCCGCCGTTACCATGGTCGCCACCGTAGCCAGGAATAGCGGGGCCGCCGGGGACTGGGGGCCGTTTTTTTGTTGCTCTCATCACTGGGGGGTATTTGCCATAGTTGCCACGCTTGGCGAGCGGGTTGGCAACCGCAGTTTTTTTATTGTCATTTGGCTATTATCAGGAAGATGCTGCTGCCCATCTCCTGGCTGTTTCCCTTTGTCGCCTTTTACGACACCCACGGGAGGATATGGGGTAGTGGATATTCTTGACCGCCACTACACGGCATGCCACTACACGGCATGCCGTGTAGTGGCATGCCGTGTAGTGGCGGTCAACCTTGCTATACGTAACTATTACCCATTATCCAAGATGATTACTTGCGTTGCTTGTTTGAGTGAAATACATAATAACAGTGGACGCAGTGACTGCGCGCGTTTTAAACAATGTTATCACAACCTATGCGTTAACATTTCTGAAAAAAAAGTTGAAATTATGTCGGATACTCAAAAAGCTAGTTGGCAATGCCCCAATTGTCAGAGTAAGCAGCCTAGAGACGACAACAAAAATACGCCCGTCAGCGAAAGCGGCAGGGTAGTCGTCCATTCCACAAGTACTAAGTAGCGGATCACTTACATGGAGCACAGACATACACAGAGTGACATCATAAACGAGGCTCTGAGGGAATAAGCCACCGAAATTTGTAGTCAACTAAATGAAATGAAAAGTGGGGTTGTCAGTCTCAAAGATTCAATTAGATTTTTTAATGATCAATTCCAGCAATTAAATGCCGAGCTTAAAGCCCAAAAAGCAGGGGTTCGACGTCTCGGAAACGAAAACAGTTCACTGCAAAGGGACGGCATTAATCTAACCACTTACTGCAATCAGATAGACCAGATGTCTTACGCCGTCAATTTAGAGTTCCAGTGCGTTCCTGAGCACAAGAACGAGAATGTGAGTAGAATAGTTCAACAGCTAGGTAAAATTGTCAGTTGTCCCATCAATGAAGCTGATATTTCCCACTGCACCAGAGTGACCAAAAAAAACCCGAAGAGTCCCAGACCAAGTACCATTCTGGTCAGATTCACGCGAGCCCACGACTTAGAGATTCGGTCGTAGCAGTATCGATCAAGTATAATATATGCAACCCAAACGATAAATTAAATTCGAGCCACCTGGGACTAAGTGACGAATCAAAACCGGCAATTTACGTTGCTGAAAACTTGTCAACGGAAAACAAGGTTTTGCATGCGGCGATTCGAGCTCGCGCCAGCAAACTTGGTTATCAGTTTGTATGGGTGCACAGTGGACGCGTTTTCTTACGGAAAGATATCAATCAGCTCGCCATCAAAAGGTATAAGAGACATAAGTTATTTGGACTCTCTCTAGATTGTTGTTTGTTCGGTGATTGCATGATTTTTCAAAATATAAGGCCCCATACATTACCAAATGTATGGGACCTTAGAACCAAATGTGAGAATTTATACACATATTAACGCATTACAAAAATCTTACGAACTAATTGCTTTAACAGAGTCATGGCTCAATGACACCGTTTTTGACCACGAGCTTTTGGATGCCAAGTATGATATTTTTAGGCGCGATCGGAGTTCCACTTTGTCCTTCCAAACGAAAAAAGAAGGTGGCGGTATTTGTTTAGCTGTACTGAAAAAATATTGGCCGTTGAGAATGAAGAGATGGGAGTCACCGTGTGAGGAATTATGGTTCTCTATAGACTTAGGTCTTAATAACCTATATCTAGAATAAATATGTACGCTGCGTATATTCCCCCACCAATTTCAATGGATTACTCAACAACTTTTCTCAACAATCTCATGAATGTCGTCAACAATAAAATATCAAACGGCTTATTTACCCTGTTGGTAGGTGATTTCAACCTTCCGAATATTGTCTGGAAGAGTATATGTGATCCAAATGTATACAAGAGAGCCAAATAATGGGACTATCGAAGACATCTTCATAGACAAAATCACGTTCAATAATCTTAAACAATGTAATTGTATCTTAAACGATAATAATCGTATTTCGGACTTGGTTTTTGTGGAAAATGCTAATATCGTAAAAGTGGCCGAAGCTTCGCTGCCTCTGGTTGGATTGGATCCTCATCATCCTGCCCTCGAAATACTCATTCATAGTCTAGGCAACATAAAACCATGCAGGTCCAAACGTGTAACATTACCTAACTATTCCAAGTGTGACTTTGACGCCATCAACGAAGAACTGAAGAATATACGTGAGTGCGTTTTAAGTTCGCGGAATGGAGGAGTGGAAATAAAAATTCAAATTTTTTCCTTTTCAGTATATTCACCTGCTACCCTAATACACTTTTCGGATCTTTCAATTAACTTATGTACCTATACCCTGAAAAAATGATTTGTCTTTGTCTAAAAAATACGCCAAAACTGCTTCCTTCACTTCTTCATTACTTAAAAACTTTTTTCCACGTAGTTCTTTTTTAATTTTGGAAATAGATAATAATTACTAGGGGCCAGGTCAGGACTATAGGGTAAGTGTGGCAAAATTTCGAAGCTCACCTTCTGCAGCCGTCGCAACATGGCACTTGTGAACAGGCGCGTTGTCGTGCGGAAGAAGGATTACTTTGGTCAATTTTTCCCTTCTTTTCTCCTTTATGGCTTACTTCAATTGTTCTAGGATTGAAGCGTAGTAATTTCCAGTTTTGGAAACAATTTTATCTCTATAATTAATCAATAGGGTTCCTTTTGAGTCCCAAAAACTGTCGCCCTGATTTTCCCATCCGATTGTACCACCTTAAATTGTGGTGTGTCTTTTTAGTGCCAATTCATAGAGTCCTGTTTGGACTCAGGTTCATAATGGTGAACCCAAGTTTCGTAACCAGTAACAATTCGAGCCAACACTCCCTCTTTGTCTTCGATACAGAGGTCCAAAATTGCACGAGAACACTCCACGCACTGTTGCTTTTGAGGCGGCGTGATCATTCTAGGCACCCATTTTGAAAATGGTTGTGTCTTATACCGCTACCATTTCTGCGAGCTGTTTTTTCTTTAGGCGGGAATTTTATAATATAAATTTTTCGACTTTTGAATGAATTCTGAAATGGTCACCTCGATTGGCCTTCCTGGCTGTGGGTCGTATTCAAGTGACACTCTACCTTGTTTAAAAAGAGTATGCCAGCTTGTAAAGCATAGTTTTATTTGGACAAAAGTCTCCGTAAACGGATGATATCTCTTCTAGTATAGTCTGAACTTTATAATGGCACTTAACTCGATTTTCTCCATATTTCACAATTTCTTCCCGATTGACTTGTTTGGTTGATGATAACTCAAAGAGTAATGATCTAACTACGATAAAACTCGGTATTTATGTATACTAATGAGTTGCGCAATTAGCAAGTAATTCAGCAACGTCCCCACTTATTACCTATCTACCCATTTCGCGACCTTAAAAATGGAGGGTGCATTTTTAAGTTCGCGTAAGTAGTGTGGTCCGAAGTGTGATATTAACTTTATGACATAGGTTCCATATTTGACAAGTTTTACTGCACAGTTTTGCTTATAATTAAGAAGTACACACCATATCGAATACCACATTCAGAAAGATATCCGGCGTGTTTCAGCACAGCCTTAATAAAATGCTTAAAAGAAAAAGCGATGTATCACAAAAAAATAAAAACAGTGTGTAAATCCCCTGGACAGATTAACATATGAACTTCTAAGAGACCGTTGCAATACAATGATCAAAACATATTTCTCTAGCTTTAGAAAAAAAGTAGCTTCTCATTTACGGTCAAACCCTATGTTCATCTAGTCTTATATTAATGGTCTCAAAAGAAACACAAATTCCCTCACTTCTCAGATGACTCGAGGTGCCAAGACTGCCAGAGATGGCCAAAAGATTTGTGACTTATTCCCAGATTACTTTTCGACAATATACGATGACATCACCACCAATTTGACATCCAAATCATCCAATGTCAATAAAACACCTCTCCATAGTTGCCAGAATAATCTGATCATCAACTCACTCACTGCCAGCGAATACGAGATAGAAAGAACATTGATGGGATTGGATGAAAGCAAGGGTTCAGGATTGGATGGCTAGCCCCCTATCGTTCAAAAGAAGTATGCAAAAACTATGTCAAAACCTCTTACGTATATTTTAAGCACTCTCAAAGCGGAATTTTCCCCCTCGTATGGAAGAAAGCGCGCATGATCCCCATTCATAAAAACGGAAATCTTGCCAATGAATCCAATTACAGACCTGTTTCCATACTTTTAGTACCAGAGAATGTTCCAGAAACATTTGTTCATAAAAAAATATATTGGCAAGTCAAAAAGCGCCTGCACCCAGAACAACATGAGTTCCTGCCTAAAAAGTCAACAACATCTAACTTAGTCGGTTTTCTTAACGATATTGCATGTGCACTGGATATGAATAAAGAGGTACACAGTATTTACACTGATTTTCGCAATGCCTTCGATCTCTTCAACCACGACCTGCTTATAAAGAAGATCATGCTAACGGGGCTCCATGTTTCACTGCTGCGCTGGTGCGATTCCTATCTTAGGAATCGGTGACAGTTGGTCTCGTTACGTGGTTATTCATCCTCAGCTAGAGAAATTCCTTCAGGCGTTCCCCAAGGCTCTCATGTCGGTCCATTGTTCTTTCTAATTTTCATAAACGACCTAACCAATATAATCGAATGTAATTTTAAAATTTACGCAGACGACCTAAAGCTGTAGAAAATCATTGACTCTAAACTAGATGTGATCGCTTTACATTACGAGTTGGATAGATTATACGACTGGTGTTGTCAAAACCATGTGATTCTCAACGCTGTAAAATATTCTCATCTAAAGTTAACTAAAAGGTAAAATAAAGCCGAGGCAACATACAAGTTAAACAATGTACCATTGGGTGAGGTGAGGGAAATCTGGGACTTAGGCGAAGTCATATTGACGCAATAACAAAAAAGCTTCTAAACTATCCGGGCTTACATCCAAATAAAATATTTTAAACACCCTGATTTAATCATTCTTGTCTGGAATCTGGGGTACAAGTGTCACTCAAACCGACTGTAAAAGATTCAGAAAAGGTGTATGTACCAGTTATCGTATGCAAATAACCAACGCAGGACACTTATTTCATATGAGAATAAATTGGCACACTACAAATTAAAATTGCTATCCAAGCGGCGATAATCATCTGATGTCATTTTCCTCTATAAAATTATCCATGCTCTCATCAACTGTCCGGTTATTTTAAATCATTTAGATGTGTCGGTCCCTAAAACTGGCATTCGCTTGGGTCGCAAAAAGACTTTTGTCATGCCACACTATAAAACAGTGGCGGGTCATCACTCGCCATTGTACAGAATGACTAATAGTTATAATAATATTCGTGATTTGTTCGACATCTTTTATGGTTCCAAGGCCTCAGCAAGGACTAACATTAGATAAGCCATTTATTAATAAATATTTATGACTTGAGAGTTTTTTCATTTCTTAATTTGTATTTATTATCATGTCCACTAATTGCATGTTAGAATAAACGTTGGTTTGTTACTTTTTTATGTTACCTGAACCAGGAAAACGTTAGATTCCATTTGTGAACCAAATAAAAAATAGTAATGTACTGCGAAGGTAAGCAAAGTCGTTGGCCGTTTGCTCATGAAGGGAATTGGAGTACTAAGGTATTGGAAGTGGTACACAGTGACATCTGTGGCCCGATGGAGAATGTATATCTAGTACGATCTAGATATTACTTGATTTTAGTTAAATATATATCATAGAATATGTTTATTTTTTGAAATGTAAAAATAAGGCTTTCCAATATTTTGTGAGAAGTGGTAATGGTAGAGGGTTCTGTAATAGAGATTTTTATAGTTATTTGGAAAAAACTGATATAGTTCATTAAAAAACAAATCCGTACACTCCTGAATAAAACGGGCTTTGTGAGCGCATGAATAGAACTCTAATTGAAAAACCTAGATGTCTTTTGTTCGATGCTAAACTTGTTAAGGAATTCAGGGCAGAAGCCATTAAAATCGCTGTTTATTTACAGAATAGAATTGTAAACACTAGATTGAACAATCGTACACCATACGGGTTGTGGATAGGGGCCAAGACAAACCTCGGTCATTTAAGGATTTTTGGTAGTACTATCATCATCATCATCATTATAGCCCTTCACAAGTCCACTGCTGAACGTAGCCCTCCCCCAAAGAATGCCACAAAGCACGGTCCTGAGCCACCTGCATCCATCGACTTCCGGCATATCTTACCAGGTCGTCACTCCATCTAGTGGTAGTACTAACATGAAGCGTATACCCAAAGAGAAATGACATAAGTGGGACAAGAAAGCTGAACAATGCATACTGATTGACTACCCTGAGGATGTTAAAGGACATAGGTTATTTAATCCGTTAACGAAAGCTAGTACAACTAGTAGAGATATCATAACCATGAAAGAAAAATTGTCTCATCAAGAAAATATAATTGAAGTAGAAGAGACAGATGGCAAACTAACAGAGAACAGGCAACATTTGTCTTCAATGGGGAAAACTTTTAGAAGTAGAGAAGATACTTCACAGTAGAGAAAATTTGTTTATCTCCTTAGAAATTGCCTATATACCAGATGAGGAGTTGACAACTGAAGAGGAGTTGTAATCAGACACCATAGTAAGTACATTACTATAACGGCAGAGAAAACAACCGTACAGACAGGTACTTATGTGCACAGAAGAGTGTAAATATTTTATCAATGAACTGACATTAGAAGAAGCACTGCAGCGACCAGAGAACGGTTTTTGGGAACAAGCTGTCAAGGTAGAGCTGAAAAGTTTTGAAGACAACAATGCATGGGAAAATGTTGACATTCTGTAAGTGGCAATATTGTAAAATGAAAATGGGTTCTCAAGAAGAAGTGTGATGCTGAAGGATAAAGGTTATTCTCAGAAAGATGGTATGGACTATAATGAAACATTTTCTCCTGTAGTGCGGCCTACAACACTTAGGTTATTATTTGCTTTATGAGTGCAGTTAAGGCTAAATATGATTCATCTCGATATGAAAACCGCCTTCTTGAATGGTGATCTGTCTGAGATTATATATATGCAGAAATTTCTCAGTTATATCTGTAGAAAAGACAAAAATATTCTAAAATTGAAAAAAGCGATTTATGGTCTTAATCAGGCATCGCGACCATGACATAAGAAAGTGGATAGTTGTATGTTAGCGGAAGGTTATGTTAAATCTAAATTAGAACCATGTTTATATTTAAAATGTGTTGGCAGTAGCAAAATCATTATGATATTGTATGTCGATGATTTTTTTTGCTTTTTTTTTAAATAATGAAACTGAAACTAATCATCTTAATAGAATGTTAGGTAAGAGTTTTGGTTTAAAAGACTTAAGGATTATTAATGTCTTGGCATGTCAGTAAATTTTGATAAACTAAATGGTACTGTTACTTTGAGTCAAGAAAAATATATTGATAAGTTACTGTCTAAGTTTTATATGGGTGATTGTAAAACATTGAATACTCCACTGGAGGCAAATTTAAAAATGTAAAAAGGATGATAACTATAATAGCCAGAATTCCTATCAGCAGCTAATCGGGAGCTTAATGTATTTAGTTGTGCTTACACGACCCGATATAGCTTATGCAGTGTCATATCAAAGTCAATTTAATAATTATAATGCTGAAGAACAATGGGTTTATGCTAAAATAATATTAAGATATTTAAAAAGAACAAAAGATTTAGGTTTGAAATATAGTAAGGGTAAGAATGTTTATATTGAAGGATATGTTTACGCAGACTGGATCAATGATATTAATGATAGGAGATCATATTCAGGATTTTGTTTTCTGTTGTCAGATTCTGTTATATCTTGGAGCTGTAGAAAACAAAAGTGTATTGGACTCTCTAGTACAGGAGCAGAATATGTTTCAATATCAGAGGTCTGCAAAGAGGCAGCATATATAAGAAACTTACAATATGAAATTACTAAAAGAATGTATTGTTACTTGTTATTACCTTGTATAATGATAGTATGAGTGCACCGAAATTATTACTAAATCCTGTACTCCATAATGAATTTAAACATTTGGATATCAGATATTACTATTGCAGAGAAATGATAAATGAAAACATTTTAGTGTTAATTATTTATGTACATCAGATATGCCTGCACATACGCTCACTAAAAATTTAAGTGGTGTAAAACTTTATAAACATTTGAATGCTTTAGGATTTGTACGTTTGTGTCATGTCATGTAAATGACAAATATAGATACTAAAAGCGCCATCTTGTGATAAACTTGTGAACAATTCATTTGTCTCTATTCTTTTCTTGGAATAAATTAGTCCTTTCAAATCTCCGTTGAGGTACGTTGTTTTATTTTAAAAGGTCCCATTTACAAAAAAAAATGCATCCCTAAAGATAGAAATTCAGGACGAATACTTCAATGTAAACTATTTAGATGACATTTTTTAACTAGTGAAATCCCCAAAATTTAACTTATTATAAAATCCAATTTAAAGAAGACAAAATAATTTTACATATCGAAGTCGATTCTTGACTTCAGAATGTAATAATAATATAAAAATAATAAATGATTTATAATTAATCTAATATATTTATTATAAATCATTTATTTATTCAAGCAGTTTCTAAAATAAAATACTCTCTTCACAAATAGTACTTTCAGAGTTAACAATATGCTATAATTAGGTTTCAGCTTTGTGAGAGACTGGTGCCTGAAGTAGGTTTTTGTAAAAAATCCTGTGTTACAGGTCATCAGAGCCCCAACTCGCGGACAGAATTAGAAATAGAAAGAATGTATAAAATGTTGCAGAAATTATAAGTTTGTTTGAGTTGGTGTAAAGTGTAAATGAAAATATGAAGGAAGCGATTTTTGGGAGTGTACATGTGTAAGTATGTGTGTGTGTTACGAGTATGGAGTTAACGGCTATGAGTAGATGGGATTTTGCTATGGGGAAATGCGGCTGATTCAGAAACTATTTTTGTTTTACAGAAGAGGGCCATTAGAGCTATTTACAATCTAAAACCGAGAGAGTTTCTTAGAGATAAATATAAAGAAATAAATATATTAACTTTGGACTCTCAATATATTTACGAAAATTTAATGTATGTTCATAAAAAAACAAAGGTAGTTTTTGTAAAAAAAGTGATATACATTCTGTAAAACACCAGAAACAAACACAAGCTAGTGATGCCAGTTTCTCGACTCCACAGAGTCAGTAATTCATTCTTGGGGCAATGTATACGCTATTACAACAAGTTTTTACAGTTCAATTTTTTAAAAGTTTTAGGATTAATGATGCTATTTACTTTATTGTATAGATTTTGTCCACGAAATCAAAATAAATTATGTGATAAAGATGTTTTATGTTAAAGTGTGTGAAATGCCTTATCTTTTCGGAGCTTATCATTAATTATCTTCTCGTCATACTGCAGATTGGAGTGTTTTTAAGCACACTATGCAAAATAAAATTTGCCTAACAGTTAGAACACCCCATTCCTAATACAGGTCTACAGTAGAGAATCGGAAGGTTAGACCAGCACTTACTTTAAGTATGGCGCGCTGTGCTCTCTCTACTGCGATCAGATGAGTTTTGGCAACACCCGCTCATAATGTGATGCTGTACTCGATTAGGGATTGGCATAATACGTAGTAATATCTTAGTAATCATTCGGTCAGCAGATTTAAAAAAAAGAAAGATCAATTTTCGGAGTCTGATTATAAGGGTCTGTAGGTGCGGTTTAAAGGAAAGATGTTGATCAACTATGACCCCAAAATATTTAATATTCTCTGCTCTTTCAAGAGTAGGATATAAGCACATTTTTTTCTATAGGATCGAGTGACAAACGAGCACACAGTCCACCTGATGGTAAGTGGTTGCTGTGGCCCATAGACATCTACATTTATCTTTGTTTGCGAATCAAAACGCAGATCAAAATAAGGTAATGAAATCACAGGTATGGGCAGAAATAATAAAAAAGTTGGTGGGAATAGATTACACCTATGAGCAAAGGTTATATATTTAGTTTTAGACACGTTGACTGTTAGAAAATTATTTTTGCAGCCAGCCCCTGACTTTATTGAGACCTGCTTGTGTGACATGAAATACTTCTTCCCAGCTATCTTCACTCACATGGTCTTCGAAAGTTAGTCTCGGTCTACCTCGACCATGAGACCATGTGAGCAAATTGCTCGAAGAGGGTAGGGTCAAAAGTACTCGGATACCTAGACGTGCATGCATGAAGAAGATAATGAATCTGAAAGAAGCGAAAGAGGTTTGTAAGGATCGTGACACTTGGCGATCTGTTCTCTCTGGCTACCCCGTCAGGGATTGTGCGTGAAGATAAGCAGCTATCTTCACTGTAGGAAATGGCGGTATTGTCAGCAAATGAAAAAGTTTTGCCTTTATGAAGGGGAAATTGGCAAAGTTCATTAGTGTACACCAAGAAGAGTGTAGGATCGATTATGCTGCCTTGTGGAGTACCAAATATAACATTTACCTCATCACTTAGTAAGTTTTCCATTAATTTAAGTGATGTATATCTTATACGAAGTCTTGTTAATATTTTTTTTTTTGGGTGCGTGATCGAGGCTGTGTCGAGCACTTTCGCCAGGTCCAGGAACACCGTTAAAAATTTCTTAAGAAATGTTTAACATTGTACTTAAAAAGTAAAAAAAAATCTTGCTCTCCAAATTGACAACAATAGAGTGTAACAGCTTCTTTACCGCTTTGTTAGTGCATCGACCAGATCGAAAGCCATATTGTGCAGGAGAGATAAGTTAATTTTTCTCTAAGAATTTTATCAAACGCTGATTTCGAAGACGTTCGAGGACCTTGGACAGAGCTGGTAGAATAGAGATAGGTCGGTAGTTATTTACGCCTTTTTCATTAGTAAATTGGTTTAATAAGTGCTGGTTTGAATGCCTTCGGAAAAACACCTTTTGAAATATCAAGGTTACATAAATGGGTAATCGATGAGACGAGACAGTTTGCATATCTTTTAATTATTTCACCGCTGATCATATCGATTCCCACAGCACTATTGTCCCTTAATCCTCTAATAAGGGTTAAAATTTCTACCTCATCCTTAAGGAGAATGACAAGTGTAATGACACTATACAGAGACAAATGTATTATTATTTTATTATTTTTTATGTCTTTGAAGTCATCTCTCACTATTTTAAGGTTAATTTTTAAAGTTTCACATGAACACATTTAATTTTGATATATATCAAATCATAAATTATTTATTAAATTTCCTTATACAATAAACACAATATAAGCTAGCATTTAAATTTTGCGGTTTTGAAGTCGGCTCGTACTTTTTATTGAATATATTATTTTATAAAATAAAGGTTATAATACAGAGAAACATTAATATTTTCCACTATTATAACGAAATACTCTCTAAAATGAAAAAGCCGAAGCTTAATTATTTGTATTTAAAAGTCATATTTCTTAATTAAGCTAAAGTAGTTTTACTAAAAACAGATGAATTTCAAAATTTATTTTCGAATCACTTCAATCAAAATGTTAATTACTAATTAGGCGAGAGAAAGCACCAGATTAACTTTCTTGCCCTGGAGGAGTCTTAGGATTTTTAAGAGAAAAGTTTTTATTATCTTTACACTTGTTTAAACTTGTCTGTTTGTGAAATAATAAAACTTTTTGCAAGCCTCTTATAAATTTTCATAAGTAATAGGCATTTAAAAAATATTTATTATTTTTTATGCAAATGAAATAAGGAGCAACGTGGTATAAAGTGGCTATGTGTGAGGCTAGCAGTAAACTTTTGTGGACCGATAAAGTGTGGGGCAAGAAGTTGAACATGGTTTCGGCATCAGTTTTAAACTTGTAATATATGCAACACTCTGTCAATCTTTCTTTGTCAGTCCGGGTTAGCATTATAAAAAATTGTAACGTTTAAACACAAAACCTGTCTAATGTGTGGTTTCAGGCCTTTGTCTCAAACTTAAAAGTGTTTAGGCGTACTTTTTAATAAAACATACATACATAAACACTCTTACCTGTCACCCAAAAGAGTAGGCAGAAATTACGAACTTCCCTTAGGCACGATGCTGACTCACCTACATATCTCGCCTCCTTTACATTCATATGCCTACTATGCCCGTTGGTTAAAGGTTAATGTGGCCCATCTTCAATATATCGTCAATTTGATCGATAAACTTTCCTCCAAGGCGTCCTTTACCAACTCTGCCGTTCAATTCTGCAACATAGATTTGCTTTTTCACTCTTAAATATATTATAAATAAAACTTTGAGTCATTATTCCATTCATCCATCGATACGCTTTTAAGGAGTTTAGTATCAGTTCATTTAAATTTGTTCTATATGATTTTAAGTAACGAATATGCTAGCTACTAGAAAACTGCTGAGAATGAACATAGATATTAACGTGAACTGGAAAGGTCACAGACAATGTGTTATGAGCAAACTATCTATGTTCACATATTATGCCCTTGCACGATGAAAAACCTTGCGCTGTGTAGTAGCATGTAAAATATTCACTGACCTATATTATTCCGTGGATATCGTTAAATATCGAGGTATCGTTTGATTTGATTTGGAAACTTCTATTTCTATCTCCTTGAGAAAATTTACTCCAAAGAATAGAGCAAAACCATTTTCTTTGACGTAAGTATTGTTTGTCAGTTGGATTTTATCTGTTTTAGGGCATGCCTCTTAAAAATGCTGCGTGTTTACTAAATGAGCACTGTAACTTTGTAACCGACGGCTCCATAGCGCAGTGGCTTAGCAATGAGTTGTAGCGCTAAGGGTCGCGGGTTCGAATTTCGCTCGGAAGAAGTATTTGTATGGCCTATCAATAATTGTTCTGGATCTGGATGTTTTTCCTTGTGAAACTAATTTATATAAACTGTCTCCGCAAGGCAGGGGAAAATTCTAGTGTGGCAGTAATGTAATCAAAAATAAAAATAAAAGAAAACAAAAGAACTTATCACGACTTTGTGATATTTTATGTTTACGCGTACACTACACAATTAAATAAAACTAGTTATTGCGGATTTTATCCCCCATGGGTGCTCTATAAAGTCTGATTTATTGATATATTTAAAACTGTATTTAAGAATCGAGAGTATAAAATAAGTGAATATGCGCAATAAAATCTGTAAAAATTGATTTCATTCATATCGACGTTTTTCAATGCATCCTCATCATATTTGTCTTGATGTGCAGAAACCTTAGACTAAATATTAATTATGAAGGTTATTTTGAAAATAATAACATTGTAAGAGCGGGTGTTCAACTTACATTCTTGCTTACCCCATTAATCATAATCAGCAAAAAAAAAATAACGTACCGCACTCTGCATACGTCCCGGTCATAATCACATAATCACATTAGTGTAACGTGACACATGTAACTACATTATTTTTTTTACTATTATAAGTCGGCGCTTGACTACTATCCTACCTGATGGTGAGTGGTAAATTAGTAAATGGTAAAGCACACTGACTTAGCTATAAAAAACCTTTTTCACCCATGTTACATTATGATTGGATGAATAGATAGACGCTGGCAAATTATTCCATTCTTTTTCTTTACGCATTATGAACGACAAAGCGAACTGTTTGGTTCGAATGTTTGGTATTTAAAGAAAAAAATGGTGGAGATCAACCGAGTGTCTGGTGATCTGATGATGGAATGGAAAGATAGGAATTAAGTCATGCAATTGTGCAGACTTCGATATGATCTATCGAGGCTGGTAAGATTGGTTCGAATCATACTGGTGTCACAAATAAGCGTCTTAGCACGCCTTTCGATTAAGTTCAAAGCCATTTGGTGGCACTTTGTAGCACCAGCCCGTATATGGCAGTAATACTCTATGCACGACCGGACTTGCGCTTTTTATCTATACTCGTACTATAATATATCATGATATACAAATTAATACGGTCCGTTTTCAAAAGATGGCTCTGGCTATGATGAATATTTCATAGTGATAGCTGACTGTTCTGGTTTCAGAGATGTTATGCATCTTTGAATAATATACAGGTCATATTGTTTTGAGTTTTATATAAAACACCTATTTTTATTGTGTTAAAAATGTCAAAATTTGAGGTAACTAAGCAGCATTTGCGAGAGATTTTACATTTCTGTTTCGGTTAGAGCGCTTGTGAAAGTTTACGGTGACAATGATCCAACTGATAAGTTATATCGGGAATGGTTTTGACCATTCAAGGAAGGTGATTTTAGTGTTGTAGACAAGTCTCGCCCTGTACAACCAAAACATTCGAAGATAATAAATTGGAGGCATTACTCGATGAAGATCTGAGTCAAACGCAAGGGAAGTCTACATAATCATTGGGAGTGACACAGCAAGCACTCATGTATGATGAATTCACAAGCAAGGTGCTTTTGTCTCTTATGAACTGAAACCGAGAGACGTTAAAAGGCAATTTTTCACTTACGAGCAGCTTATTCAAAGGAAAAGAGAAACGTTTTTTTGCATCGGATTGTAAATCGGGATAAGAAATAGATATTTTATGATGATCCCAAGAAAACAAAATACTGTGCTAAGCCCGGTCAATTGTTTCCATGGACCTCAACATCAACATCAAAAAAAAAACACTAAAGTATATTCATGTTCCCGAAGGTCATGTTATATATCTGTGCATTTTTAACACCAAAAATACGCACCATAATAACTTAAATACACAAAAAATACATCAATGTCTGTTGACACAGCAAATGTTTAAGCATCTTTTTAGCGAATTTCATTACATTTTAAACAGTCTACTCGTGTATTATTCAGCTCCTCATATTGTATCAAGCCTCTAAGTTCACGTAGCTTTATACATAAGACCGATTGAAATTTCTGTTCCGCTATCAAGTAAACGAAACTTAATAATAAATTTTAGCCAAGGAATTACATTGTTAATTTTAAATATGTTATGTATTTAATAGGCCTTTTTTGATATGAAACATCTATAGCGGTGGATCGGACCGACTGTTGGCTTGGCGACGTGTCTCCACGGCATGCGTCGCGTTGCCACGCTATATGATAGTATGTACGTAGTATTTAAATAAAACTACTTTCACGGATTTTATCGCGATATTAACTTATTTCATATTCCCGACGTTTCGAGTACTTTTACAGCACCCATGTTCACGGGGAGGACTAAGGTGTTTGACGTCCCAATGTCATAGTTAACCAAGGCTACCTTGAGATAAAAATTATTAATTTTTGCTCCGATCTACGTCGTATGAACTTGCATTATCTTGAAGGCTTGCAGTTGTATGGGGATTTAATTTTATTAATTATAGGATATGAAGCAGATGGTAGGACCCAGCCATCTTCTCTATTATAAAGGGATGTTTTTTGATTTCAATAGCCTCCTGAATCATCCTCGAAAGTAATCGGTGTTCTTTAGCGAGGATTTGTGGTCTATCAAATCTAGTGTAGTATTCCACACACATATTTGAGCACTCAGAGAAAGTTGAGAGAGCTTGTTTGAGAAGTGTTAACGCATATTATAGTTCTGACCTAGCACCCTCAGATTTTTACCTGTTTCGTTCCCTTCATAATTATTTGGGTAGTACAAGGTTAACATCAAGAGAGGACTTACAAAACTACTTGTCTCATTTTTGTTTAAAAATCTCAAGATTTCTACAGCAACGGGATTATGTCACTACCTACAACATGGCAACAAGTTATCGAATATAAATGCACATAAAAATTATAATAATTGATAGTAATGAAACTTCAAAAAAACTGTAACTTTTAGAAGGAGCATCGTAGGGGGTAGCGATCACTTCTCATACTCTTTAGTAGTGGCATACACTTGATAAACAATTACAGTAGGATATACATTGTAGGTAATCAGTGATAGCGCAATATAGCAGGCTTATGGTGCTGTTTTTTTTTTTATAGGAGAGGGAGCAAACGAGCACGCGGCTCACCTGATGGTAAGTGACTACCGCCGCCCATGAACAACTGCAACACCAGGGATGGAATTGCAGATGCGTTGTCGGCCTTTTAAAAAGAGTAAGCTCTTTTTTTGAAGGTCCCTAAGTCGTATCGGTCCGGAAAATTCGCTGATGGTAATCGATTTCACAAGGAAGTCGTGCGAGGAAGAAAACATCTTTTAAATCACAGTTTTGGACCGCCAATCATCCAGATGGTGTGGATGGTATCGAGAGTTCTGCCGCGATGTGCGTTCGTGAAATTTGGCGGCTTGGATTAATCCGAATAATTCCTCAGAGCACTCCCCGTAGTAGATGCGAAAGGAAATACAAAGGGAAGCAACATCTCTTCGCAGTGCCAATGAATCGAGCCGATCGGAAAGGACTCGGTCGTCGACGATTCGTTTCTTGTGAGTGAAAAAAACTGGATATTCTTTTTACTATTAACTAGGTATTATATCTTAGCCCTCTGAGGTGACAACGCATCTACAGGTTTTTAATGTAGGAAAGATGTAGATGTCCATGTCATACCACAGCGTCTTCTTATCATAGAGTGGTATATTTTTTTGTTGTACGCTTGATTCTATAAAAAAACGGTCTTTCACCTTTCACATTTATATTGTTAATTTATCTTTGAGAAGTTATAATTTTTTTCTGGAATCGATTAGAGAACCCATTACCTTACGCCTTAGGCACACAAGCTTGCCTATTATAAGTATTAAATTACATGTTGATTTTAAGCTATATTTTCACTTTACTTTAAGGTTTGGTGTTAATTTAAAGAAGAGGAAAGTTATTTTTTTTTTCTTATCATATATGTAAATCAAGATGAGTAGTATAAGTTCTTCTTCTTGAAGCTTGTTTACTTTGCTTTTGTAAACTAGCTCTCGAATTTGCCTTAGTATTGCCGTAATTGCTTGGTGCAGTCCACTCGCCAAGCACTCTCAAGTATCTCGCTATTTCTATTTGAAAAATTGCACATTTATAATTTCTGTATGATATGAGTGGCGATCATTCTAGAAGGCTATTGACTTCAATATAATGATATGGCAATGTATGCTCATTCATTCATTACAGCCTATCAAGCATCCCTTGATGAAAATCAGCCTTTTTTTTAATGGATTGCATCTAAATGGGGATATTTTTGCCATAGTACTCACGGTTGGGAGCCGCAGATTTTTTTTTAATGTCGTTAACAGGAACATATTACGGCCCATAGCCTGTTTTTTTCTGTCGCTTTTTTGATATCCACTGGGTATTATGTGGTAGTGCGTTCTCTTACATCGCTACTAAATCTCAAATAAACATGTTACTGAAGTGTTATTTCAACACTCAATTTTTATTGACAAATCATGAGGGCAATTGTAACATTTATTTAATTTAATAATAGGCTATGATAATTTTATAGTTTAGCTATTTCTTCCTAACTAAGTTTGTTGTATTCCTAAGTCAACTTAAGACAGTGAACAAAATGTAAATAAAAAGTAAGAGTCGATTTTAAAGAACGTTTCGTCTATAGAAGAGTAAAATATAATAAATAGAATTTAGATTAAAAATAAAATAATATGATAAAATTATTAAACGCTATTGAATTTAAAAAGTCTGAATTTAGGAAGATACAATTTTCAAATTCTATCAGTGTCATATTCTATTAAAAATAAAAAGGCTTGAAGAGAAAAATTAAAATGATCACAAATTGTTGTTTGAACGGCACTGGACCGAACCCTACCGAACCGAACAGCTATTAACAGTAAATTCGCCGAGGTTGTAGCAATAAATACACCAAAACCTATAATTAACAGCACTTTATCATTCTATTTTGGCAAAAAGAGTAATTACCTTCGTATATACTGCCGGTAGTATATAATTGTCAATTAACTACCCTTTGGAAAGAGATAATTGGAATAATCGAAAACAATAATAAATATTATGTCTAGAAGGAAACAATATAACACAATACTACGTATTATACTATGTTTACGTGGTAAAGCCACGCTTCAGCAATAATATAATGTTTAAGGATGTACCACGAACTAGTTCTGAGGAATTGTTCGGACTAATTCCAGCCGCTCAATTTCACCATCGCACGTCGTGACAAAACTCGCGTTACCATCCATACCATCTGGATGATTGGCGGTCCACCACTGTGCGATTTAGAAGAAGTTTTCTCCCTCGCACAACTTCCTTGTGGAATCAATTACCACCAGCGAATTTTCCGAACCGATACGACTTAGGAACCTTCAGGAAAAGAGCTTACACCTTTCTAAAAGGCCGGCAACGCATCTGCAATTCCCCTGGTGTTGCGGTTGTTCATGGGCGGCGGTAGTCACTTACCATCAGGTGAGCCGCATGCTCGAGCGATCGAGAGGGCCCCCTATATTATAAAAAAAAAATAGTTGGCTCGACCGGGGAAGTACCAAGCTCTTACAGAATACCAGCTTGAAACAGCACAATAATGTTGTGGTTAGTATGATGAGTGTATCGAACCGAATACTCTTTTTACTAGTATCGAATCTTATCCCTCAGACCTGAAACCGCATCTGCATTTTGATTCTTAACCGAAAACCGTGTAGTGTAGGGCGTCCTCCCACTAGGTGTAGTGACGACCTGGTAAGACATGCAGGAAGTCGATGGATGCAGGTGGCTCGGGACCGTGCTTTGTGGCATTCCGTGGGGGAGGCATATGTTCAGCAGTGGACTTGTGAAGGGCTGTAATGATGATGATGATGATTACGATATATAAGAGGGGCAAAGGAGTGTGCAGCTCCCTTAGTGGCAAGTCATTATCGACGCCCTTGAACAACTACAACAATAGGTAAAGCAGATGCGTTACCGTCCTTTAAAAAACTAATAGGTTATTTTGTAAAAGTCCCCTAAGTTTTATCGTTCCGAAAAAATTGCCAGTGGTTTCGATTCTACAAGAAAATTGTGCAAGAAAAAATCTTCTAGTAAATCGCACACTGGTGGACCACCAATCGACACAATAGATAAATTTAGCGGCTGGAATTGTTCCAAACAAATCCTTTCCGTGGTAGATCCGATGGAATATTCGATTATCTAAAATAAATATGTTGAACTATCTTTTATAAACAAACTCACAAAATAAAGATAACGATGAGAGAGCAGTTTTTGAACCTAAATCAATCACTACCTTCACAAGTATCGCAAGCTGGCTCGTTGGAAAGGAGCCAGGGTTGACCTGAAAGAGAATAACGTTTATACAAATGGTAGCAGTTTTTAAAATAGATTTCAGCAATATTTTTATCATTTTAAAGGGAGATAGGCAACACTAGTGCGAGTACATAGTGTGGTGAGAATGGAGATATTGCAAGCTACAAACCCAACAGTGAAATAAAAAGGGCTGATAAATATTAACTCTATAATGATAATCATCTGAAGGGTATAGTCATTAGCTGTAAGGAGTTCCATCTGGGTTCTCGTAAGTGACAAGATATCTATAGAATTTTTTGTTTGCAGTTGCCTGTAGTTGTCCACGGGCTTCAGTACCGTTTTTATCACGTCAATTTTATTAAATAAAAAATTAAGCGGGATATCTTAAGTCAAATTTTTTACACTTTTGAGTGGACTAGGAACTATCTCAAGCTCAATACAACTAGAATATCATCTAGATCGTTTCATAGGGATGCAGTTCTTTCTCAAAATTACACTATGATTACACTACACTAGATATAGCATAACATACGTACAAAAGTATACAGACAAATTGAGAACCTTTTCTTTTTTGAAGTTTGTTAAAACCTAACAATAATAAAGATACATCATCAATTGCACTCTTAACGAATTATAACATGTTTAGCCGTATGATCTATATAAATCTACATCTATTATCAATTAAGGATCAAAATGCCGAGGACTTATATGCCTCGCTTCCAGTAAAAAAGGTCTCTCCAGTTCCATTTATGATGATAATCTGTAAGAACGTTGTTCTTCCCCGGTTGAACCGACGCATTCGTGCTGCAACCATAATATAGCTGCAGTATTACACCATCAAAAAAACACACACACATAACTACAATTTTAAGTATTCCAAAAACATTATAATACTAAAAGGTTTATTTAACTAGAGAGCGAGGCACCTCGACCTATTCGTACTCGTATTTAATGCAAATCGCTTGCCTTTGTTTATTGAATCGCAGATGCTTGTTCTTTTATTAGCGTGGCTGGTTTACAGTTAAATTAGCTTCAAAGTTTACCAATCGACTGTTAGTACTTTTATTTAAAAAGAGAAGTGAATTACAAATTTGTTATGAATGGGGGGTAGAACATACTAGCTTACATCAGTCACTCTCAGTCAAAATCTGAAGGAGGGAATGTGCGCTCTATAAGACAAGAGTGTGAGAGAGATAAAAAGCCCATGATTTTATTTGCCCGTTTTATACAAAAGCTACCTTTTATGTAGTAGTCTTACTTAATTGAACAAATTATATCAAAATAATTTATAAAAGAACATTCTAGTACAAGAATAAATTACTCATAAATTTTATATCCTGATTTTAATAAGGTTTATTCTAATAGTATTGCAACGAGTTTGTATGAATATAAGATATTAAGTTTCAACCATTGAGTTATAATGTAATACGTAGTGCATTATAACTCAATGGTTTCAACGGACAATTCTTTCGTATCGTTTTAGAAAATTCAGTTTTGTATTTAATTCAGTTAGTTGTTTGAATGAAAATGAATTGAAAAATAATGGATCATACGAAATGTGTCTCATTTCGTATGATCCATTATTTTGACGCTGTCGTGTTGTTTTATATATTTATTTAATAGAAAAAAAAATTATTTATATAATAGAAAAATAATATAAACTTGTTAAAAATTAATCCTAGCACATCTAATCTAGGTCGTATTAACGCGACACGACGGAATTCTTATTTGAAGTAGATTCTGCGGTGGCTGACCGCAACTCGTGGCTGACTTTTATGTGCTAGGATTAGTGATCGCGGGGATAGTGCACGCAATTAAGGGACGGCGGAAGGTACTTTTCAAAGTAGGTATTACACATCATTTTATTTCATTAAGCGGATATAAGCAAATAATTTTTTAACAAGCTTAATATAATAGATTTCCGCAAAGTAACGCCTGATCCTATTAATTATCATAGAAAACTAAATATTAAGAATTATTAAAAAACCTTGTTTTATTTATATAAGAACATAAACATAAAAACTCACACCTGTAACCCACAGAGGTAGGCAGAGACTACGCACTTCCATTTGGCACAAACCTGGCACACCTCTCTCGCCTCCTCCACATCCATATACCTAAGTATACATGGTCTTCGGTTAAGGGTATTCTTTCTTTTAGGCCATTTTCAGCCCTTACATACTTCCTAAAGATTATGATATCTCAGAGATATTACTTAGGCCAAGATTTTTATAATAATTTTATGACTTTAATATTTATTAATATATATCTATACAAATAAATAAAATTGAAGTGTCTGTTTGTAATGTCAAAATTACAGTTTTTTACTAAATGCATATGAAAGTAAATACGACACCTATAACTAAAATACAATTTTTAAAATTTTTGTCTGTCTGTCTGTCTGTCTGTCTGTTTGTTCCGGGTAATCTCCGAAACGGCTAGACCGATTTTAACAGGACTTTCACTGGCAGATAGCTGATTTCATAAGGAGTAACTTAGGCTACTTTTATTTTACAAAAAGAATCAGGGTTCCGCGCAGAAACATAAAAACCCTAACACGCGAACGAAGTCGCGGGGAACAGCTAGTATTTAAATATATATATCAAAATGTAACACATTTTTGTCGAATTTTGAACGACTGATGTCATCATCGTATTTTAGTAGAGGTGGTGTTCATCTGTAGACATCCTTTAAATTTCACATTACTGTTGCATTTCTACAGCATTTATTCTACTCCCGTGCTTCTTCTGCTACACCCGACCTTCAGTACCATACATTAAAGTAGGGACAAACACAGCATTGTGAATTGCTATACGTGCCTTTTTGAACATATTCTTTCTACAATAGAGTGTAAAGCCCCATTTACTCCATTTCCTGAGTTAATTCGTCGTTCTATATCCTTATCATATAAACCATCGCTGCTAAACACTCATCCCAAATACACAAACTCATCTACATCACATAGTCAGACATACCTCAAAACCTTAAAACGAAATTGTACAACCAGTGGGTGTTGCCAGTGATGACTTACGGATTTGAGACGTGGTCCTTCACTGCTGGCCGTATGAAGAAGCTCAAGGTCACTCAGCGAACTATTGAGAGGGCTATGCTCGGGGTTTCTTTGCGTGATAAACTTAGAAATGAGTATATCTGCAGTAGAACCAGAGTAACCGACATAGCCCAACGGATTAGTAAGCTGAAGTGGCAGTGGGCCGGCCATATAGCTCGAAGAACCGAAAACCGATGGGAAGAAAGGTTCTTGAGTGGCAGCCTCGTACCGGTAGGCGAAGTGTAGGGCGACCCCCCACGAGATGAAGTGACGACCTGGTAAGACATGCAGGAAGTCGATGGTTGCAGGTGGCTCAGGACCGTGTTTTGTGGCATTCCTTGGGGGAGGCCTATGTTCAGCATTGGAATTATGAAAGGCTGTAATGATGATTATGATAACTAATGTTTCCACTAATCTTTCTAATTCAAGAATTTTTGGTATGTTAACGACTTACAGAAAGATAATATGTGTTAAAAGGATAATGAGGAAACATAAGAATGACGCAGGATGCAGTTTGCTGCAGCCAACGGGCACCGTGACCATCACGTTCGCTTCTAATGTTTTGCCGGACCACGTCGATCTTCATGGTTGGCGGTTCGTGGTAAATCAGTATATTCCACCAGTGAAGCAGAGCTACAACTGTCTGAGGTATGGCCACTTAGCAAAGTACTGTAAAAATTCTGTGAAATGCTCAATTTGTACTGAAAATCACAGCTACAAAGATTGCCAAGTCTTTTCAGATAAAGCGATATGCATACATTGCAAAGGCTCAACCACGTAATTTTTACAGTCGTGCTGTGACTCTTTTCTTTTATATATTGGGACAATCACGGTTTTTCACCAGTCTTCCGGTACTCGCTACAGTTGCCAACATAAATTAAATAAGGCGTACAGCAGGCCTGTCATCACTGCCTCTCCAGCCCTTAGAATTTCGAGTGATTCTCCATCATATTGGACTGCCTTACCTGCTTTTCATTGCTTTCATGATTTCATCTATACTTATCTCCCTATCTCTTTCCCCTTTTTTCAATTTCTATTTCATTTAATTGAAAAGTCTCCTCACTCATAGATTATAGCTAAAGATTATGCAAACAATCTAAAGCTCCGCACAACGGGTAGAACGAGATATACTAACAATGCTGCGTGGTTAAAGGGTATATATATAAACTACACTACTGGTAAGCTGAAAAGGCTTGTTTTGCAGTGGTTCACGATAGTAGTCGAATGGCGCATTCAAACTCACAAGTTTTTAAGTTCGCGGTTCGCAGCCTGCCATTACGCTACTTCGCTTACTTCACTGTATTCTCCTTATTCTATCTCATTCAGGCCAAATATAATATGAATATAAGTATAATATGTATCTTTCTTTCTAGTATCGCTTTTTCGTTTCATTGAGTTTCAAGTCACAATAAATCTAATGAAGTTTCATTTCCAAAATGTCCATTAATGATACTCAATGTACCCATACAAAAATACTCCCGTTATGCAAGTTTAATGTGGCAATTACTCTAGCGATAGTGTGCTTACTGATGGCATTTTTTTTTATAATTGTGTCCTCCTTCTCCTTTGTAACGTAAAGTCGTTACGGAGAGATATTTTTCTACTTGAATAATTTTAATACATTGAGTTAGCTAAGTTCGAATAAAACTACTTTTACGGATTTTATCGCGTTTAATTAAGTTATTTTGTATTCCTGGCGATAAAATCCGTCAAAGTAGTTTTATTTAATGTGTAGTGTTTGCGTAAATATAAGAAATCATTAGCGAAGTTCGTAAAGAAAAGGATGATACTTCGGGTGTGTAGATATGAACAAATTCGAGTCACGAACACCCCATAACTCAAAAATTATTAAGCCTACAAAATTCTAAATTTGCATACCTAATAAGGTCCCCGAGAATACCCATGACCCAAATTAATGTCTGAAAAGTGCCATTTATATATCTACTCATTTATCAAAAACCTAATCCACTTCTTAATTAATTAGAAACTTGACATTTGACGCCAAGGATCAATATGAATATTCAAAGTTAAAATTCAAAAAACAAAAAATTAACGATATTCGTTCGGTTCGGTTACCTTCAAGGACTGTACTTGAAACTAACCTTAGAGTGCTCCAGAATGACTTTTACATTTATGTTTTAATTCGACTAATTCCACATTCATCATAGAATCGAACACGTGATACCCGACACAGTAACGGGCAGTAGTTCAAAGTTCAACATGCAATGTACTGGATTCACTTATCACGAAATTATAAATAGGGAACTAACGCGATCTTTTCATGAGTCACACGGTTCGGCGTTAAACACAACTAAGTTCCTTTATTCGATACTAAAAACTACGCCGCGTAAAGAATTCAAATTCCGCCTCGTTGATACGTAAAACGAACAAAACAGTTAACAAACAAAAAAGAGCACTTAACGCGACGGCACAATTACTTACAAAGAAGTTACTTTAATTAGTCAAACACAATACAAGCCTCCTGTCAAGAACTTAAACCCTAGACAACCTAACACGAGGCGGTTTTCACGAAACACAATTACGTAGCGAAGTCACGCGTACAATTCTAAAAATCGAGACCGTAAACCCTAAAATTGGTCGCGCGAAACCTCGGCAGCGGCAACCGAGGTATGCTAACATGCAATATTTCTCGGGAAAACGTCGCTGAGTACCGGAAAAAACTTGTGTCTGAAGTTGAGTCTTTGCTGAACAAAGTCTCGGATTGGGGGCGACTAAATCTAGTCCAGTTCCTCAGAAGACAAAAGTTTGCGCGTTTACCGCTAAAAAGAACCACTTTGTCATATCTCCTCAGTTTTAAGGCACTCCCCTTCTTGCCTCAGCCAGTATCGGTATCCTCGGAGTCGACATATCGGGTGACGTGCAGTTTCGTGATCACTTGGAAGAGAAGGCCAAATTGGCCTCTAAAAAGCTTGGCGTGCTCAGCAGAGCGGAACAGTATTTCATGCCGGCACACCGCCTGCAACTTTACAAGGCGCAGGTTCAGCCTCACATGGAATACTGTTCCCATCTCTGGGCAGGGGCTCCCCAGTGCTAGCTCCTTCCACTTGACCGCATCCAACGCAGAGCGGCTCGAATCGTCGACAACCGAGCCCTTTCCGATCGGCTCGATTCATTGGCACTGCGAAGAGATGTTGCATCCCTTTGCATTTTCTTTCGCATGTACCATGGGGAGTGCTCTGAGGAATTGTTCAGATTAATCCCAGCCGCCAAATTTCACGAACGCACATTGCGTCAGAACTCCCGATACCACCCACACTATCTGGATGATTGGCAGTCCACCACTGTGCGATTTAGAAGATGTTTTCTTCCTCGCACAACTTCCTTGTGGAATAGTTTACCACCAGCGATTTTTCCGGACCGATACGACTTAGGGACCTTCAAGAAAAGAGCCTACTCCTTTTTAAAAGGCCGGCAACGCATCTGCGATTCCCCTGGTGTTGCAGTTGTTCATGGGCGGCGGTAGTCACTTACTATCAGGTGAGCCGCATGCTCGTTTGCCCCCTCTCCTATAAAAAAAAATATAGAAGGTCCCTATGATGTATAAGCATTATGTTAACAGAGTTATGACTTGAAGTCCCATATGTACAAGACATACAATATTATGGTCTATAAAATAAAGCGAATATGTGGAAGGTCTCAAATATGTAAAAGCATTATATTGAAAGAAATGGGACTTGATAAGGATTATTATAATGGCGTGTAGATTGTCTCCGAGACCGAGGTAAACTTGGACTCGCTAACCGATGTGTCATAGACATATCATCTTAGTGTCGGTGGTAAGCGTGTTTTTTGTAGCAATACGACTTGCCCGTGGACATCGCATGCCCCTACCGTTTGTGGGCGGCGTCTTAGCGCATAGCGTTATGATACGTCGGCTATCTTTCGGATTTGGTAGTACTTTTTTTTTTAATTTATTTCAACAATGTAACAGCTTTAATTACCATAATTATAATTTCTTCGTGCCATTAAACACAATATGTTTGTCTTGGCACTGCACAGTTTGCTCTAATATGTTATACATTATACTTTATTTTACATAATATTGAACTTAACCTTTACTTAACCTAAATATAAAATACCATATTACAATTGTGTGAGAGAATATTAAGCGTTTTTTGTACTTACATAATTTTATACAAACTTTATATTAGATATTTCTAAAACTATTTTTTTTTTATGGAGAGGGAAGTTTTTGATATTGTTTACAAGAAATAAGCAAGAATGTGAATATTATTGTCTTCGATTGTTCGACTCGCTTATACACTATACTGCAAATTAATTACGCGCGTACACACGGAATGCATTTTTAAGGACTAGTTTTTTTTTTCTCTGGTTACACGTTTTGTTTATTTGTCCGTTTTTGGCAATATAATTGCATAGATAAATATAGATTATCATGATTATTATTTAATATTTTTTTTTTGAAGAATTCTAATTATATAAAAAACGTTTAAGTTTTGTTTTTATGTTTTGTGCTGTTAGTTGGCTAGTTATTTTTTTAATTGATTGACATTTACTGTAGCACTCCATAAATTTATTTTTGATAAAGTTGTTTATACTAATAGGGCATTGCATATAATTAACCGGTGACCAGTCTATTTCGTTTAGCATTGTATGAAGCTTTTTATTATCATATAAAATAATATTTTCGAATTCATCCCGTGTGAACGAAACAGGTGCGACGCATGCAAGCACAGTCATGCGATGATCTGCTAATACAGTACCAATAGCGCCAGAGTATAAGTCTAACGTACGCGATCGCACAAAGATGTGATCTATACAACTTTTAGTTATTTTGTCTTTTCTTTTTTCTATTCTGGTGTAATCTGTTATCGCACACGTTAGACCGTGCTCAGCTATTTTACTTAAATAATATTCTTGAATAGGTGTAATGCATTTAATGTTAATATTCATATCACACAGGATGATTAAGTTATGTTTTTTAGCGAAATTATCTTTTATTATGTGACACAGCTCTTTTATAAACAAGTGTTTGTTCTCGTTCGGTGGTCTATATATTATACAAAGATGGAATGTTTGCATATTATAGGTGGTAATTTTGCTTATAAGTGATTCACAGTGTAATGTTTTTATAGGTATAATTTCAAACTTATGGTTCTTACGTACATATACAATTATCCCACCCCCCCTTCTTTTAGTTCTTAAGATACTATGCGTTGTATAGCCATCGATATTAAACATAGATAGTAAATTATTAGATATATTGGCTTCCGTTATGGCAATGCAGTCTAAATTTACTTTACTAGAATTTATACATTCCTTTAGCATTACAAAGTTTTTTATCATAGACCTTAAGTTAATATGAATAAAAGTGAAACTTTTTTTACCTTTGGGTAAAAATTTGTAAAAATCATTTAAATTAATACAGTCGTATATTTCCGAAACGTTCGTAAAAGAATCCATTATGGTTGTTATTAATATTACTTATATTTATACTTAATGCTGAGTTTTGCACTTAACTGATTACTTCCTTTACTTCCGTATTATGAGAAATGATTCGTTTTGTTAGTCTTTGGATGTCATCGATGCACCTGATAGTTATGGTCTTGTCTTTGTCTTCTTTTCGAGCGAAAATTTTTCCATTTTTAAACCAAATGTATTTGTATTCTGAACCTAAATGTTTTTTTGCATTCCACAAAATTGTTTTATTTGATTTTGTGAGTGCACGTCTCAACATAATTCTATCCTTACCCTCATCATATTTCATAGTTGCATTAGGAAGAATATCATTCACTTTTAATACCTTCATTTTTGCAGCTTGTATCCACTTCTCACTCTCTGTTTCATCTTTTAATTCCAGTAGCAGATATCCATCCTTTCCTTTTCTTCCTTCTACTTGTGTTAAGCTTTTAATTGAACTCGCATCCATATCTAATTTGGATGCTAATATTGTAGTAATCTTATTATGATTAATGCCATCAATACCCGATATACCAGTTATTTCAATTCTGTTATTATATTGCTTTTGTTCCATTTCTCCTATCTTTTGTTCTAGAGCACTTATTCTTATTTCCAAATTATTATTCTTGTTGTTTAATGCTAGATTTTTGGTTTCTAATTCTTTAATTCTGCTTTTTAGAACATCCATACTTTCTAGCACCTCATCTAGTTTATCGTGACAGTAACTTATAGAAGATTCGATTGGTTCTAGTTCTCGCTTTATAGTAACTTCAACTTCCTTTGAAATATCCTTTAATAACTTTTTAATGTCTATTGATGGCTTAGAATGCGAATTATCTTGAGTTTGTTGATTTTGTTCCACTTTTTCTTCTTCTTCTGGGATAATAAACGACCTTCTTACAGGAGTGTATCGTTGACATTCCTTGCAGGTCCATTCCAGGCTATCTGCGTTACGTAATGCTGCAATCTGTTTAGTTGAAAGATTAGTACAGGCTTGAGTCGCGTGCACAATTTTTTCGCATTTGCTGCATTCTAAGCCGGGAGTTCTTTTAGTTATCGGTTTTTCACAACAATCACATTTACTCATTGTAATGTCGGTATAACGACTTTTTTAACCACACGTCCGATCGGTAACACTGTCAATGCAAACTCTTTTTTAAGTGCAGCAAGCATACTTAGAGCAATAGCGCTATGATACGTGGAGTACTGGCTACTGACGTCTTAGTACCGTGCTACTATCATATGTTGGTGATATTTTCAGTTAACAACTTTATCAATTTTGATACCAAAGTCGCTAGGGATCATGTGGGTGTGTTGTGAGGGGGCGCTGTGGCGCACCACCTGCAACAATACTAAATACACAATAATATACATTATAACATACACAATAAAATACATAAAAATACACAATTAAATAACACATTAATAAACACACAAACAAATTTCAATTCCCACAAATACACTCGTCGCACATTATATATTACATTTTTTTATTATTTATTAATATTACATAAAGTTGACTTACCTATCTCTTCACGAGAAGTATCCCGCGGTGCGCCGGAGCATAGCAACAGGCGAGCCGCTCACCAGTAACGCGTCAACTTCCCTACGTTAAACCTGTGTCGCTCGCTGCTAGTTACTGACTACGTATATTTCGTGCCGAACTTAATTAGTGTTGATTATCTGGCGTAAAGTTGTAAAGGATTGTGTGTCCGTAATAAATAAATTCATACAGTGATTACGAACATTTTATTTATATGTGAAGGGACCTTAATTACATATAGGTGTATATAGGATAGCAGACCATAATCTACATACTGGTGACCCCGACTACGCAAAGAAGATCTAAAGGTACCAAATTACATTTACGAAAACTTATTTACTTACCTTAAAGAGATGTCAAGGGCACGAGATACTAATCTAACTAAGGAAACAATCCCGACGAAAAATGATGAAACTGAAAATTTGCAGCCAGCTATGGAATTATTTCGTGTCGGTGTTAAGGTGCCACCATTTTGGCCGGATCGCCCCGCATTGTGGTTTGCCCAACTAGAGCGACAATTCGTATTATCAGGGATAAATTCGGATACCACAAAATTTTATTTTGCATGCAGCAATTTAGACCACCAATATGCGGTTGAAGTGGGTGACATAATCGAAAATCCACCCAAAGAAAATAAATACGAAACTCTTAAGGGTGAACTGATCCGCAGACTCTCGGCGCCTCGTGAAGAGGAAATAAAACAGTTCCTGAGCAGCGAAGAGATGGGTACCAGAAAACCGTCACAGTTTTTACGCCATCTTCAGCATCTCGCTGGGCGAAACATCCCAGAAGAATTTGTTCGCACGACATGGTATAACAGGCTACCACCAAACATACAGCCGATTATCGCGTCACAATCCGATATGCCTATGGACAAATTGGCTGAACTAGCTGATAAGATTCTAGCAGTAGCAGCACCAACACCTCAAATCTCAGAGGTAGCCCCTTCTACATCATGCTCTGTCAATCAAACTTGGATAGCAATGGAAGCCATGGCAAAACAAATATCTGAGCTCACTAAACAAGTGGCAGCATTGAGTGCCAGACAATCTCGTCCACAGGGGAGACGTTTTTATAGAAGAAAGTCACGATCTCGTTCCAAATCTCAAAACAGGAATGGTATCTGCTACTACCACAATAAATTCGGAAGCAATGCATATAAATGCACAACGCCATGTAGTTTTCAGCAGGGAAATGTCAACGGCAGTCACTAGTGGCGGAGAAGGACTGCCTTGATGAGTGCAACGGCCGCCTCTTTATCGTAGAACGGAAAACGAAGATGGAATTTCTCGTCGATACCGGTTCTGACCTCTGCGTTTTTCCGAAGACCGCGACCGCAGGGTACCGCACGAAGACAAAATTCGAGTTATTCGCGGCAAACAACACCACTATATCGACATATGGTTACATTCATCTTCATCTAGATTTCGGCCTGCGAAGGGATTTGAACTGGAGGTTTGTCGTGGCTGATGTGACGAAACCCATACTCGGTGTAGATTTCTTAAGCCACTACAATTTACTCGTAGACTGTCGTCACCATCGCCTATAGATGGACTTACAAGCCTTTCCGTGGCTATAGCACATCGAAACAGCTTTAAAGAAGAAATCGTCTCTATTAAAGCAGTATCTGGGAACACCCCATACCACACCTTGCTAAAACAATATCCAGAAATAACAAGACCTGCCGGTGCTCCCATTGAACCAAAACACAGTACAAAGCACCATATTCGCACAACTCCCGGACCACCGGTGAATTCACGTCCACGCCGATTAGCTCCAGATCGCCTAAATATAGCAAAGAAGGAATTTGAAGAAATGCTATTTAACGGAACAGCGCGCCGATCGGAAAGCCCATGGTCGTCCCCGCTACACCTAGCGCGAAAGAAAGATGATGGTTGGCGTCCGTGTGGTGACTATCGAGCTCTTAACGCGAGAACAATTCCTGACCGTTACCCAATCCGACACATCAACGACTTTGCTTACCAGCTGGCCGGAGCAAAAATATTTTCTAAAGTCGATTTAATATAGGCTTATAACCAAATTCCAGTAGAGAAGAACGACATACCCAAAACAGCCATCACCACTCCGTTCGGCCTGTATGAGTTCCCCTTCATGAACTTTGGGTTAAGGAACGCAGCTCAAACGTTCCAAAGGTTCATCGATGAGGTTACACAGGGCATGGACTACGTATACGGATATTTGGACGACATTCTGGTATTCTCGAAAACGGAGAAAGAACACTTAAATCACTTACAAAATCTGTTTGATAGATTCAAGAAATACGGCATACTTATTAATACATTTAAGTGCATATTTGGAGTACCGGAAGTTACTTTCCTGGGTTATCACGTGTCTTCCGAGGGAACACGACCATTGCCCGAAAAGGTGGAAGCTATTCACAAACTCGACCCACCTAAAACCGCTAAACAACTGCGAAGGTTCCTAGGAATGGTCAATTATTATCGGAGGTTCATCCCTCATGCCGCAGAATTACAATACCCTTTAAATGAGGCCTCGACAGGAAAGAACAAAGGAGCCACGCCTATAAATATGACTGATAAAATGTTGCGTGCCTTTCATCAATGCCAAGAAAGCCTGACTCACGCTACACTTCTGTCACATCCAGATGTACAGGCAGAACTAGCGTTGTTTACAGATGCTTCAAATGAAGCGATCGGAGCTGTACTGCAGCAAAAAAGGCAAGATAACATATGGCAGCCTTTGGGATTTTTCTCACGAAAGTTGTCACTACCCCAAAAGAAGTATAGCCCGTATGCTAGGGAACTCCTAGCTATTTACGAAGCGATAAAACATTTTAAATATATGCTGGAAGCTAGGAACTTTGCCATTTATACAGACCATAAACCAATTTCATACGCTTTCAAAACAAGAAGGGATAATTGTTCACCACGGCAATACAGATATTTAGATTATATATCACAATTCACCACAGATATCAGATATATTGCGGGTAAAGAGAATGTTGTCGCCGACGCACTTTCAAGAATAGACGAAATCACGGAAGCAATAAATTATGAAGCCCTTGCACGAGATCAGGAGATCGACCTTGAACTGCAAGGTTTACTGAAAAACGAAACAGGTCTTAGAATAGAGAAATTACCAAATAGCAATCTCTATTGCGACGTATCAACTGGAAAAGTTCGTCCTTACATTACGCCAAAGTTCCGTAAACAAGTCTTTCAAAAGATGCATGAACTAAGTCACCCAGGCACCGCAGCAACGACTAAGCTAATCACAGAAAGATTTGTGTGGCCTCGTATAAAACGTGACTGCAAAATTTGGACCAAACAGTGCACAGATTGCCAACTATCTAAAGTAACCCGTCACACTTCCGCTCCATTGTCCAATTTCCCCATTCCTTCAAAACGTTACTCCCAAGTCCACATTGACTCAATTGGCCCTTTGCCATATTGTAATGGTTTCAGGTACTGCTTAACTGCTATCGACCGTTTCACTCGCTGGACAGAGGTCTACCCATTACCAGACATAACTGCTGAGTCTTGCGCCAAAGATTTCGTCTCCGGCTGGGTGTCACGTTTTGGCTGCCCGGAAACAATAATTACGGACAGAGGTCAGCAATTTCAGTCACATCTTTTTCAAAGCCTGACAAAACTCATTGGTTCAGAACACCGCCCCACCACGTCATACCATCCACAGTGCAATGGAATGGTGGAGAGGCTTCATCGCCAACTAAAAGCAGCAATCACATGTCACAACACACCTCAATGGACTGAAGCACTTCCATTAGTGCTCTTGGGAATGCGTGCAGCGTGGAAAGAAGACCTAACCGCGTCGGCAGCAGAAATTGTATATGGTGAACCTATTAGACTACCAGGAGAATTCTTCATGCCATCAACGAAAGATCCGTCAGACTACGTTGAACGCCTGCGTAGACATACTGTCGATTTGGCTCCAGTACCAGCGTCAAACCATAATAAAAATAAATCATTTTATTTACCTAAAGACATCTGGACATCCAAATTCATATTTCTGTGCCGTGGCCCAGAGAAACGACCGCTACAATCGCCATATACAGGACCATACAAAGTCGTGGATCGAGGCACTAAAACATTTAAAATACTAATACAAGGTAAAGAAACCACTAATACAGTAGACAGAATTAAACCAGCATACCTGGCGACAAACGACATCCTCGACGATAAGAAGGATCAGGCTCCAATGATGACTACCTTACCTGAACGCCCGCGCCCCTTACAGCTATCAACAGAAAAGAAGACGCGAAGTGGGAGAACTGTCCGATTCCCGGACTACTATCGACCGTAAACCAGTCTCGGTAGGGGAGTGATGTGGCGCACCACCTGCAACAATACTAAATACACAATAATATACATTATAACATACACAATAAAATACATAAAAATACACAATTAAATAACACATTAATAAACACACAAACAAATTTCAATTCCCACAAATACACTCGTCGCACATTATATATTACATTTTTTTATTATTTATTAATATTACATAATGTTGACTTACCTATCTCTTCACGAGAAGTATCCCGCGGTGCGCCGGAGCATAGCAACAGGCGAGCCGCTCACCAGTAACGCGTCAACTTCCCTACGTTAAACCTGTGTCGCTCGCTGCTAGTTACTGACTACGTATATTTCGTGCCGAACTTAATTAGTGTTGATTATCTGGCGTAAAGTTGTAAAGAATTGTGTGTCCGTAATAAATAAATGCATACAGTGATTACGAATATTTTATTTATATGTGAAGGGACCTTAATTACATTATATAATAACGGACATAATTACAATTAGGATAGCAGACCATAATCTACAGCGCCATCCGTATGATAGTTGCATTGATGCTTACTGCTACTTGCAGTATTACGTCTTGTGATGGATCTGCGGGTGTGCTGCACCTGATTCGACGCATCTTGTGGTTGTGGTCGATGGAGGTATGCGGGTGGTGATGTCTGCTGGGACTGAATGGGGGACCTTTTGATGGTGTAAGCCCGACGATAGTCGTATTGATGTTTGTATCGTTCTGCATCATTGCGTATCTGCGATGGTTGTTTGGCGGGTCGCTATTCTCAATGGCGCTCCCTGCATCTTGGTTTGACTCACAACCTAGGTAGCTTTGCCCAAATTGGGTCCCTTCATTGCGGGGCTGCAGACTGTCTGACCTCAATGATGTTTTATATAACAACATAATAATATATCTCTATAAATTTCCCACCTTTGAAAGATTGGAGGCAACTTGTTGGTGGGTGACACAAACATGATCGAAAAATGCATATACTCAACGTCAGTGACACAAACCCTTTCTGATGGCGAATTATTACTATTATCTTATAACTGCCTATTGGCTCTATCTACCATTGTATTTTTGGTTGGTGGAGCATATGTGGCGATCTCACGCGGGTGGTAGCTGGAAGGAGAATCTGAGGAGGCTCTCAAGGGTGCGGCCGAAAGCCGCGCAACGTAGGACCCCATTCCCTTGAGGTAAGCGGTAGACTCATGACACTCTGCGGCCAATTGGCTATGCTGACCATGCAGTTGGTGGTGATGCCTTACACTTATATCCGTCTGCAGGAACGGCGATCTGGCAGGTGGTGGCGCTCACGGAGGGCTTTTTATGGCCAGTGTGCCTGTTGTTTCCTTACCCGTGTGACGTACATTCACTGTGGCCGGATTTGATCGTATTCTGTATGGCGTTTACACGCATTGACATGCGCGACTTCGGTCGATGTTTGTGCTTACGCACTATCAAGGGGCCAAGACCTCTTTTACTGGTACGCCAGTTATTTTGCTGTGGACTACGGTCCAGTTCCCAACTTAACGTTCCCTGCGGGGGGAGCGCATTAAAATGGGTGGCGCTCACCGTGCACGGCGTGTGTAGAGCCGTGTGCCTCCTCCACTTTTTTTTAAATGTGGGAGAGCGAAGCCCTTGTATCTGGTATTTTATTTAAATATTGTGAGCCTTTTTCAAGCGGGAAGGGATTAATTAAAAAGGAATTGACTGTTGTGATCCTGATACAATTGGAATAGGGACAATTTATTGTTCTTAACTTTTTTTGATCTGTCTTTGTGAACGGGGTTCTTTAGCTTATAAGACGCCACCAACAGCTTTCGATTGCTCTCGTGAATATTCATTCTTCCAAGATACACCTAAAAGAACTAAGTTACTATACAAACACAACGTAAATAAGGGTTCTAACTAAGACGATCACGCCATAAATTTATTAAACGGCCTATACTTAAACCTTTAGAAAGATCAATATATGGTTAATATACTGGTCACGTAAATTAGATATATTTATATATTATACATATAGGTGGGGGGGGGGGGGCTGGCGTTACAACGTGTTAGAGCACGGCGGCCAGGTATTTACTGTCACCGATCCCTCGTGCTCTCTGAAACAAAGATTTAACGGTCAATGCCTCCCGCTTGGATTCTACGGTGTGTAGAATTGGCGGTGTGTTCTTTTTGTCACCGCGAGTAGAGTTGGGCGCAAAAAGAAAACACCTAGCATATCGGTTTTCTCCTTTGCGGCATAGGCCAGTGAGTCGTCCTCCCTCTGCAGAGATGAAAGAGACGGCTGACAGAAGTTCCATTGGAAACCCTTGGTGAGAGACCAAACTGCACGGGTTGACGAAGGAAGGCGAACTACTTTCTCGCCAATTCTGCCTATATGCTCTGATTTTGCTTTAACAATAACTCTTTTGAAAGACCTGGAGGTGGAATCACACTCCTTTTTAAGGGCGCTGGTGTTTACATCCCGGGACTTTGATGCGTCAGCCCAGGCCGGTAGTACTCCTGCTTACAGCCTGATGCTATTTTACAGGGGCGACTAAACCATGGCTGAGATCTGCCACCGATAGGCACCACAGAGGAAGGAATAAAAAGCTTCATAACCTGAAGTACCACATCAGCGACAAAATCAGTAACAACGTTGAGATCGTCCGGCGAGAAGCAAACCCGCCCTCATGGGTGGGATGCAAAGAAAGACGGCATCCTATCTCAATCCGTCGACCTATAGTGCCAAACACGGCGGCAGCCTGCAGAATGCACCCGTGATTTCAACGTGAGTGACACCACACTCCGGACTAAACAATGGCTCGAGAAGCGAAGAAGAGCGTCGACGGAGACCTGATTTCTGTCCGGATGGGAGGTCAGCAGAAGGTTACACAGGGAAGGTGCGTAATTCTCTACATCTGAAATCCGCATAGGCAAAGTAACCAGTTGTATCAGTCCATATGCCAAGGCAAAAACATGAACAGATCTCGATCACGATCTTAATGGATGGCACCTGCTGTAGCAAGAAATATGTATCCAGCTCAAAGCACAAAGGAGTGTTTCAATTTGTACCCGGGAGATATTAGGTATCAACTGAGTAGGACACCTCCGTCTCGGTAAAAAAAGAACAAGGCCGGCTTCGCCATCTCCAGAAAGTAGTGGACGGCGTTTAGTTTCGAGTGAAGTCCGGATAGCGTGGCGGGGGTCGCCTTGGTCTTTTTGCTCAGGTTAGGTCTGTTAGCTTGCTTAGATCTGTTTGCTCCGAGTGGTTAGTTTCTTAAGCTGAATTTTGTCCCTCCCACCTCTTCCAGAACACGCGGGGCTGCCTAAGCACCCAGGTTCAGGAGTGGAGTAGCTTGGTCGTGGATGCTCGGCGTGGGATTCTCTAGGGGTGCTAGTACCCTCCTCAGGTATTCTTATATTTAATTCCGCTACCATGTTAATGGGGGAGGGATGGGGGCAGGGAAGGGGCTGTAATATGCTAAGAAATATGCTTTAAGTGTACACATTTAGTAAATTTTGGCGGCAATAATAAAAACATTATCATAACCGTATCATATAATATAACAAAGATGACACCATAAATATACAAAACACATACAAAAATATTTCAGAGTGATCACTGAAAACTAGAGCCTCATTCACTTTCTTGTTCATTCTCAGTGCAATAGAACGGAATCCTTACTACCCTTTGTAACTCATTATTACTTGTTTTCTATTATAAATCAAAATTAACATTTTATTATTACCCAAATTGAACACATTTCTTCGAAATAAACATTTTATTTTTATTATGATTTTTTATATTTACGTATATATATATACAATTACTATACTTTGAATAAATTTAAAATTGAATAAAAGTGATATAAAAAGGTGCAAAGTTTTAATACGCGAACAAATATGTAAAATTTGTTTTATTGTACTTATGATTAGGGGGGGTATTTGTTGGCAACCGCAGTTTTTTAAATTAAAGTTGACGTTAAGTTGAGAATTAAAGTTGTTGACGAGTATGTTTATCTGGGACAAATAGTCCGACTAGGTAAGTCCAACTTCGACCGAGAGGTCACTCGACGGATTCAACTCGGCTGGGCAGCGTTCGGGAAGCTACGACACATCTTCTCGTCAGACATACCTCAAAACCTGAAAACGACATTGTACAACCAGTGCGTGTTGCCAGTGATGACTTACGGAACTGAGACGTGGTCCTTCACTGCTGGCCGTATGAGGAAGCTCAAGGTCGCTCAGCGAGCTATGGAGAGGGCTACGCTCGGAGTTTGTCTGCGTGATAAACTTAGGAATGAGGATATCCGCAGTAGAACCAGAGTAACCGACATAGCCCAACGGATTAGTAAGCTGAAGTGGCAATGGGCCGGCCATATAGCTCGAAGAACCGACAACCGATGGGGAAGAAAGGTTCTCGGGTGGCAGCCTCGTACCGGTAGGCGAAGTGTAGGGCGTCCCCCCACGAGATGGAGTGACGACCTGGTAAGATATGCAGGAAGTCGATGGATGCAGGTGGCTCAGGACCGTGCTTTGTGGCATTTTTTGGGGGAGGCCTATGTTCAGCAGTGGACTTGTGAAGGGCTGTAATGATGATGATGATGACTTATGATTATGTTTATATGTTGTTGCTGTTATATCTTTATTTAATACGCTTATGTTAGGGAAATAAAGTTCAAATTGTTTGAAATTTTTTTCTTCGTGACATTTAAACATGTTTGTGAAAATTGGAACGTAAAGGCGCATACACGTTTCGGGTAGATTAAATGTAATCCTCCCTCACTTGGTATATTAAAATGACAAAAACTCTACAATGGGCCATTAGATTTATAATCATACTAAATTAAAATTTTTGTTTAAGCCTAGAAAACTAAACTCATTTTAGAGTTACACTGTAATTAAACATTTGTCGAGCGGACTACGCATTAAAAAAACGTAAATATCACCAAAATAATTTAACAAAAATAGAATCTTGTTACATAGCACAACACTAACTTTAAGCAGGAACTTATTAAGAATAAAATATTAAGATAACCATATTTATACACAGTTATTACAATACAATAGAATAGAATGATTTTATTCAATATTGATTATTACATAATATTTATTGAAAGTCACTTTTTTATTTACCACTGGTTCGGAAAATACCTCTGTCCTGGGAAGAACCAGCAAGAAACCCAGCGGGACTTTTTTTTAAACATAATTTCACATAACAATAATTTTGTTTATACAATTTTTAATGAATTTTCATAGAACCAGCATGGTGGCGATCACCTTATTCCCAGGGATTATTTTCATTCATGTATTCCTTAATATTATAATAACCCATTTTGTACAATTTTTTTAATAAAACTTTTCAACTTGTTTATTGACAAACTGAACATGTTCTGGGATTTTGTTGTAAAAGCGTATACATTGTCCCATAAATGAATTACTAATTCTGTGGAGTCTAGTAACTGGCATTATAAGTTTTTGTTCCTAGTGATTAAGGTATGAACATCCTTATTCTTATTAAAGCTATTTATGTTTTTATGTACGTATATTACATTGTCATAAATATATTGGGATGCCAAAGTTAATATGTTTATTCCTTTGAATTTTTCTCTAAAGGACTCTTTACAATTTAGATTATAAATCGCCGGTACGGCTCTCTTTTGCAAAACAAATATAGCTTCAATATCAGTCGCATTACCCCATAGCTAAATTCCATAAGACATTACGCTATGAAACTAACTAAAATACACTAACCTACATATCTCAAAATCTTAGATACTTGTGATCTTTCTTACAGCATATTATGCTGCAGAACTAAGTCTGCTTGCTAATTTAGATATATGGGGGCCCCATTGAAGTTTCGCGTCAATAGTAATACCAAGAAAAACAATGGTATCCACAAGACTCAACTCCTCCCCATTTAACAGCACATTGGTATTCAAATGTTTTACATTAGGTATTGTAAATTTTATACAATTTGTCTTATTGCCGTTTAAGAGCAAATTGTTGGCGTTAAACCAATGTACTAATTTCGATAAAGCATTATTTACATCGTCATAATTAGTTGACTGTCGTTTGAGTTTGAAAATTAAAGAGGTATCGTCAGCAAATAATACCATATCGTTATTGTCCCCTACAAGATAAGGTAAGTCATTAATATAGATTAAGAACAGGAATGGGCCAAGAATCGAGCCCTGAGGAACGCCTATTAATAATACCGATCCGGAGGAACCTTTACCATTGATTACGACTTTTTGAGTTCTATTATTTAAATATGAAGTAATAAGTCTAAGCGCCAAATTTTTCACACCGTAATGTTGTAGTTTCCTGATTAATGTCTCACGATGAACACAATCAAAAGCCTTGGAAAGATCACAAAAAATATCTAAGGCATCTTGTAAATTCTCCCAGGCATTAAAATATATATTTCATAAGCTCAACACCGGCGTCAGACGTTGAGCGAACCCTTGTAAAACTAAATTGTTTATTATGTTTAAGTAGTTATGTTTTATGTTTTAATGTAAATTGTTTTTATTAAGCGCAACTTTGAGCTTAGTGTTACAACAAAATTCCAGAATATATTTAAAGTTTGTCAATAAACAAGTTTAAAAGTTTTATTAAAAAGCTGTACAAAAATGGTTATTATAATATTAAGGAATACATGAATGAAAATAATCCCTGGGAATAAGGTGATCGCCACCATGCTAGTTCTATGAAAATTCATTTAAAATTATATAAACAAAATTATTGTTATGTGAAATTATGTTTAAAAAAAAGTCCCGCTGGGTTTCTTGCTGGTTCTTCCCAGGACAGAGGTATTTTCCGAACCAGTGGTAATTAAAAAAGTGACTTTCAATAAATATTATGTAATAATCAATATTGAATAAAAAATTATTCTAATCTATTTTATTCTATTCTATGAAGTAATTTATTTGTATTAAAAAAATTAACAATTAATCCAAAATTATTTTTCTAAAAATTTTACTGAGATTTGGTAGTACAGAAGTAGGTCTATACATAGCGGGGCCAATGTACTACCAGATTTAAATAAAGGTATTACTTTACCATACTTCAATAAACCAGGAAACACACCAGAATCGATACAAGTAATAAAAATAATAGCAAGATGAGGTGCAATTAAATCTATTATGGACGCAATCACTGTAACGGAAATCCCCTACAAATCTGCGGTTTTCTTTATATCAATGGTTTTGAAGTATTTTACAATCTTATGCGGTAAAATTTTTTCAAATCTAAATTCTTTTAAACAGGTATTAATATTCTGTTTAAGTAATATTACATATATTAACATTATGGAGACCACAAACTGCGTTTCTCTATTTTATGCAACGGTCTTTATTTATTCGTCGAGCGTTTGACGGACACAGGTATCAAATTTTTCACACACTCGATGCAGAATTAACGAAAACTTCTATAATTGAAGAATTACCAAAAATATCCAATGACATGGCCCTGTTGTCACGCCTCAATTTCACTGTTCATAATTGTTTATGCTCCATGAATTTGTCTCCTATCTTCATGTTAAAACCTCGTTGAGACCAGAGTTTTATTATTTCCCACGTTTTTAGAAACATAGATAGAATAACAGTTGGTTGTTGATAGATTTAGCATATTAAGGAAAATACATAGCGACCACTCTGTTGGTTTTCGGTTGTTATATTCGAAGATCAACAGTGTTGACTGCACCCGCTTTGTAATTTTATAAGTATATATCACCTTCAGGGTCATCTCTCTCAATCAGAGTTTTCTGTCTTTGAATGAGCTCCATGCTGTCATAATCATACTCTGAATAACTACTTGCAGAATCAGAATCCTTACCAGTTTCTCGATGTATTCTCCTTCCTGAAAATTATTATTCACTTCTGAAAACGAGTTGTACGATATCCTCTTTATATTTGTCGTCTGTTTCTGCATTGATCCATTCACTTATCTGCTCCCCTTGACTCCTCAAATTTGTCTAAAATAATGTATACAAGACACGAGAAATGTACAAATTATTTTATAAAACTAAAATAGTTATTCGTATTACAATAACTTAATTAGGAAAATATTAAAATGAACAAAATTAATTATAAATATAAAAATCCAAAGCATTACTGCACCGTAAAACAAAAAAATTAAAACGAATACATACCTTGACAAAAAAGTTACGAAGCAACCAATCTTTCGCCGAGCGGAAGACGGGATAGCCATAGCTAACTTTGCAATTGAACTGGTACTGTAAGTGCGTTGCACTGCTTACTCAAATTACAAAGGTAAAAAATGAGCCAAGGTCAAACTGCACGTCGAAGTCCGAAAACTAGACATTCGCTTGGAGGTGTGACGTCACGTGAACGAATGATTAGCTACGGTTAAAGTTTATTGCCCCGACTAAAAATCTTGTTCAGTTTTAGTCCTTTAACATGCTTATATTAGCTTGGTATGTATCTATGTAATTAAATTTTTGAATATGAATTTAATCCCTCTCAAAATGTCGGATAGATTTGAAACTTCGCACACTTATCAAGGACCGAGGACAATACAATAATTTAAATAATTTGTCCCATTATCCTTGCCAGGGTTCTCAGGATTTGCGAATATTTCATAAAACAACTACGGTTTCTGCCAGTTCAATCTTCTGTAAGCCGCGTAAAATAACTTCGTTCCAAAAAAAACGCTTTTGTATTTCATCATTATCATTACATCCTTACATAAGTGCACTGCTGAACATAGGCCTTCCCACAAGGAATGCCACAAAGCACGGTCCTGAGCCACCTGCATCCATCGACTTCCTGCATGTATTACCAGGTCGCCACTCTATCTCGTGGGGCGTTGCCCTACACTTCGCCTACTGGTACGAGGCTGCCACTCAAGAACTTTTCTTCCCCATCAGTTGTAGGTTCTTCGAGCTATATGGCCGGCCCACTGCCACTTCAGCTAACTAATCCGTTGGGCTATGTTGGTTACTCTGGTTCTACTGCGGATATCCTCATTACAAAGTTTATCATTTAGAGAAACCCTGAACATAGCCCTCTCCATAGCTCGCTGAGCAACCTTGAGCTTCCTCATACGGCCAGCAGTGAAGGACCACGTCTCAGATCCGTAAGTCATCACTGGCAACACGCACTGGTTGTACAATTTCGTTATAAGGTTTTGAGGTATGTCTGACGAGAAGATGTGTCGTAGTTTCCCGAACGCTGCCCAGCCGAGTTGATCTGTCTGTTGATCCGTCGATTGACCTCTCAGTTGAAGTTGGACTTACCTAGTCGGACTATTTGTCCCAGGTAAACATACTCGTCAACAACTTCGAGCTAAGTGTTCCCAACAACTACCGGCATAGGTGTGACATGGACATTAAACATGATCTTTGTTTTGTCCATGTTCATCTTAAGACCTATCCGTTGGGAAACACTATAGAGGTCATTGAGCATAGTGCTTAGGTCCTCCAGCGATTCTGTCATAAGGACTATATCGTTGGCAAATCGAAGGTGAGTGATGTACTCGCCATTGATGTTCATATCGTATCCTTTCCAGTCCAGAAGCTTGAAAACGTCTTCCAATGCAACAGTGAAGAGTTTCGGGGATAAAGCATCACCCTGTCTTTCAGCTCACTGCAATTGGATAGATTTTGTACTCTGGATCTGTACTCGGATAGCCATCGTAGCTCTACTGTACAAGCACTTCAGCACTTCAATTTACCGACAGTCAACTTGGCACCGCTGAAGTGACTGCAGCACCGCCAAAGTTTCGACGGAATCAAAGGCTTTCTCATAGTCCATATACGCCAAAAATAGTGGCAAATTGTACTCCTTGGAGTTCTGTACAATTTGCCGAAGGGTATGTATGTGGTCTATGGTGCTAAAGACCTTTCGGAAACCGGCTTGTTCGGGAGGCTGAAAGTCGTCAAGTCTGCGTGCGAGACGATTCGTAATGACTCTCGAAAACAGCACGTAGACGCGGCTCAGAAGGGAAATCGGTCTGTAATTCTTCAAGTGAGCATTGTCACCTTTCTTAAAGAGCAAGACCACCGCACATCTGCTCCACGCCTCCGGTGTAATGCCAACATGGAGGACGGAATTAAAGAGCTTATGAAGGACTTCAAGAACCGGCATTCCACACGCTTTCAGAAGCTCCGCTGTAATTCCATCCTCGCCTAGGGCCTTATCGTTTTTTAAATGCTGGAGAGCTATTCTAATCTTGTTCAGACTGATGTCCGGTATATCTTCGGAATAGTGTCGGATAAGACTCGCTCTTGGATCGTTACTTACACTTGCGTGTGGCTCCAACGATGACGTGTAAAGCTGCCCATAGAACCTCTCAATCTCACTTAAAATCTCAGGTGCCCCGGAAACGATGCTGCCACACTCGGTCTTCAGCCTTGACAGTTGGCTCTTTCTGGTAGACAGATCTCTGGCAAAGACTTTGGAGCCTTGGTTCCTCTCGATCGCTTCTTCAATACAAGCTGTATTGAAGTTGCGTAAGTCCCGCCGCATGCATTTGGATATCTGTGTTCAGTTGGCTGTATGCTGTCAAATCTGTTGAAGAGTGTAGCTTCATCTGCTATCTAACAGCCATGAGATTGAGAATGTGATCGGAGAGTGTTTGTGTTCTTCTGCGGCGGGTCTTGCAGAACTTAGCTCCAACCGCATGGACAGTTTCCATGAGCTTGTCATTCATATCGTCCACTTCATTGCAGTCTTCTAGGCACTGAAAACGGTTTTGTAACTCGAGCTGAAAGCTGAAAGGTTACAGGACTTTGGAACAGAGCACGAGGGGGACGCAGCGTTAATTTCATTAGACGAGACCTCTCCAACTTAACGTTTAGTTTTAGTGTGCCTCTAACCATTCGGTGATCGCTACCATTTTTCACCCTCGCGATCACGTAGACATCACTAAACAGTTGTCGTCTGGTCTTCATAATTAAGGCAATCTCATTTTTTGTGGAACTGTAGGGGCTCGACCAGGTCCACTTCTTGTTAGGCCGCTACTGCAAGAAAAAGTTCATCATAAAGTGTCCCTCTTTCTCTATGAAGTCGGCCAGCTGCAGGGCCCTTGGGTTCAGTTGCACTATTCCAAATTTCCCTACTTTCAGCTCACCGTTCTCTTATGTGCCTATTTAGGCGCACTAAAAAACAGGAAATAAATAAAAAGTAAAAAAAAAAAAACTAAAAAAACACGCTTTTGTAGATAACCGAACTAAAAAGAAGAAAATAATTTTCAATAATTTAAAAACAAGAAAATAGTGATAAACATAAAAAATAAATTTTATCGTAAAAAGCGTGGTTTGTTTGATGTCATTTGTTGTAAATATTTTTGTAAATATTTGCAAAATTAGCTTCATTGTACAAATTGTAAAATCCTCATGTTTTATACAATGAAATGATTTTTTTATGTTAATCACTTTTTCTTATTTTAAGCTTATTACAAATTATTTGCTACTTTTTTATTCGGTTATCTACAAGAGCGTATTTATTTTTTGGTTTTATTAACTATTATTTAGTTTAAAATTAGCTATATATATATTTATAAGAAAATTTCCTAAGTGAAGTGAAAAAGTGACTGACTCATTTATAAACGCAAAGCCCAAAAATGCTAGATGTAGAAATCTTAAATTTGGACATTAACTACCTTTTATGATGTACACATAAATTAATAAAGGATTTTGAAAACTTTATCGCTTCTCAATCATTTTCATAATGATACAGTTTGATTTTTAGACAATCGAGAAGAGTAGGACAGATACAAGAACGAACGGGAATTATGATGGAAGATCTTAGAATTCCAAGTAATTATAAGCTTTGAGTAGATTTTTGAAGAAAAAAGAGACTGAGCACGGCGCAGCGTGTGAAGGAGCAAGGAGTTTCGCTAGTATACAGCTGTAACAGAAAATGATTTAACCAGATGTGTTACGTGTAAATGAGATGACACGAAAGCCGCTTACTGGTCTGGTGTAGGCGAGACTAAGCAGACATGCCAGTGAGTCAGTGTCATCCTTTCAGAAAGAATGGGTCAATGTGTGAAAGAGTATGAATATGTAAGCCCAAGACTGCTGTGGATACGAATGAAAGGGTTCTTAAAGAAGTTGTTTGTGCTAGGGTTGTACGCTCCAGATATGTTTAAGCCCACTTATATCCGAGAGCAGTTTTGGGACATGGTAAGGCTAGTTTTGATGAAATGTAAGGGAGTGAAAATATTATGACGTTAGGAGATTTTAATGGACGGTTTGGAGTGAAGAGGTCTGGTTATGTAAGGATATTAGCGTTTGGCGATGATAGTATAAAATGAGAATGGTGAAGACCTCCTCACCGTATGTGTGGGATAAAATATTTTTCTGGCAAACACTTTCTTTCGCCATAAGAGGATTCACACATGTATACATGGGAAAGAGGGGATGATAGAAGCATGATAGATTTCATAACTTTGGATGAAAGAATGAGGAGCGCAGTGGTAGATTCATGGGTTTACCGGGGTTCCAACGTAGGGACTGATCATTATTTGTTCTTATGCCGAATTAATGGTCTATTCAGGCGTTGGCGGCATCGGACATCTGTGTCTGCCACTGCGTTACAGCGTATAAGAATAGAGAGGTTACAAGATGAAGGTGTCAAAAAGAAGTATAAATGTAGAATAAGGGAAAATATAAATGGTTTAAATGAATTATGTTAAGAAAGTTTTGGTGGATGCAGCCACTGAAGTATGATGATGAGGTACGGATGGAAGTTGAAGCAAAGAAGAGAGCATGGCTAGATTTACTAGCAACCAAAGCTGGTAATTCTGGCGGTATGAATGATGAGATTGAAAGAAAAAAGGCGGATTTGAGACCTATAAATAAGAGAGTAAAAGAAGTTGTTGAAAGGAAAAAGGAAGAAACTACAGATAAGAATGTGTCGTGAAGCGACAATAATATATCAAAAAGAATCTAACCTAAGAACAACAAAACAACAAAAACAGAAATATATTCAAAATTTAAAGATATTTACAATTTTATAAAAAAATGAAATGAGGATGATGATGAATGAAGTGAGAGTACAATTAGATTACAAAAAAATAAAGGTAGGAGAATAGGGGAATAAAGAGATGTATTGGGGCCTAAAAGTCGAAGCGACACACGTTGCGATTGTAGAGGTAGGTTTCTTAGCAGCGACGACACGCAACGCCTGGAGCCAGCACACGCAGCGTCCGGAGCCGGCGCACGTAGCGCCTGGAGTAGGTGCGCTCAACGCTTAGAGCCAGCAGTTGCAGCGCCCAAAGGTAGCGCCGGCGGTAGGTGCTCTCGGCGCCTGGAGTAAGCAGTTGCAGCGCCCAAAGATAGCGCCGGCGGTAGGTGCTCTCGGCGCCTGGAGTAAGCAGTCGTAGTGCCCGGAGTAGTGTGGCCCCCGCGCTTGAAGTAGGCTGCCGACGACTTCCGAGGTAGATGGAGGCTTGTAGGATTCCGGAGTGGTGCGGCTCCGTGCTTGAAGAAGGCTTCGCCGAAGACTTCTCGTGTAGGTGGAGGCTTGCAGGATCCCGGGGCAGTGCGGCCCCGGGATAAGGCCTTTAGGAGATACTTCCAATTCGCGAACTGAAGCGAGACTGCCTTTCTTCACCGATTGTTCGGCTTTTATACCTTTCTAGAGAGAACGGAAAAATTATTTAAATTAAACGCAAATTTTTTGTAAATGGTCAAGAGAAAAAAGTATTTATGTGGAATTATCGAAATAGGAACAACAGATCGGTAGCAAATTTGAATATAATTACTATAGCAACGAAATAAATAACAATATCAAAACATGTCAAATTTTGGTTTTAGGTCTATAATAAGAAAACGGTAAGATTTAAGTGGAAAATGAGATATTATTGATATAGGAAAAAAGGTAGCGCAGCTGCCCATACAAAGCCCAAGATTGTAGAGTTACGGAAAACTAGCTAAAAGATCGAAAAAAAGGTAGACTCCATTGACACCAATTTAAAAGTGCTGATAATGTGAAAATACGAAGTAGAAATGATTTGTTATTGTGTTCTTATGGTTTAAAATCGTTACAGGATCCTATGGAAATAAAGGTGATGTAAAATATCCAGTTTTGAGGTGAATGCAGAAAATCGAAACAGAATGGAAAAATGAATTTAAAATAATGTAAAATGATATGTAAGTATCATAACACTACATTTTCCCCCCGACCCTGGAAAATTTTTGACTCAGCAAAAATTTTGATATATACATTCTAAAATAAACCATAAAAACACAGCTTTGCAGAAACAGACATCACCAGGCAAAATCAGATATACTATCTCTTACATTCATCATCTGCCATTCAGGTAGGGTGGAGTTCACATTCAATGACTACCACTCTAAAAGTGTGTTTTCAAAACGACATTAAGGCTTATTTAAGGAGTAGTCATCCGCTCCTGCGTGGAAAAAAAAATAAATTAGTCGAAGAAACACCACTCTTAAAAGTGTGTTTTCGAAAGGACATTCAGGCTTATTTAAGGAGTTGTCATCCGCTCCTGCGTGAAGATAAAGATAAAGAAATCAATCTTAAGCAAGCTTTAGTCGCTATGACTTAAGTAAAGATTAAGAACGGCCAGAGCGGTAGGGCTCAAAGCCAGATATCAGCAACATCACTAGCGAGATGTGTCTGAAATAAAAAGTGAAGATTAACCAACGAAAGTTCGAGGTCCTAAAGCAAGATGTGTTGAAGAACACTGGATCATCATACAAACAAACAAATTAAAAGAAATAAAAATAATAAGGTGAGAATGATGGTGATATTTATACATACATACAAATTAACAAGTAATAAATGTTTAGATATTTATACATATATACAAATTAACAGTTAGTAAATGCTTAGAAAAGTTATGAATCGTCTCGCTTCAGCTTTGAAAAACAATTTTATATAAAGTGTAAAGTTCAAAGTTAAGTTTAAGAAATAAGGATTTAATTGAAAAGTTACACCTCTTTAAGTTACCTAGAATAAAAATATTAAAGTGATGAATGTAAGTGTTGTGTGAAATGTAGGTCTAAATATAATCCAGATAAGTTGAAACACTAGATGAAGTGTTGTTTTAGAATTTGGAAGGTATGAAAAGGATGAATAAATAAAGAGTTAAGAACGAAAGGGAGAGCAATTAAATCAAAAGGGAATGGACAAGGCGCAGTAAAGGTGAAGAATTAAGAGAGAAAGAGGACTTTTACGTTGGGCGCCAAATGTCGTGAAGCGACAATAATATATCAAAAAGAATCTAACCTAAGAACAACAAAACAACAAAAATACAACAAAAACAGAAATATATTCAAAATTTAAAGATATTTACAATTTTATAAAAAAATGAAATGAGGATGATGATGAATGAAGTGAGAGTACAATTAGATTACAAAAAAAAATAAAGGTAGGAGAATAGGGGAATAAAGAGATGTAGTGGTGCCTAAAAGTCGAAGCGACACACGTTGCGATTGTAGAGGTAGGTTTCTTAGCAGCGACGACACGCAACGCCTGGAGCCAGCACACGCAGCGTCCGGAGCCGGCGCACGTAGCGCCTGGACTAGGTGCGCTCAACGCTTAGAGCCAGCAGTTGCAGCGCCCAAAGGTAGCGCCGGCGGTAGGTGCTCTCGGCGCCTGGAGTAAGCAGTTGCAGCGCCCAAAGATAGCGCCGGCGGTAGGTGCTCTCGGCGCCTGGAGTAAGCAGTCGTAGTGCCCGGAGTAGTGTGGCCCCCGCGCTTGAAGTAGGCTGCCGACGACTTCCGAGGTAGATGGAGGCTTGTAGGATTCCGGAGTGGTGCGGCTCCGTGCTTGAGGAAGGCTTCGCCGAAGACTTCACGTGTAGGTGGAGGCTTGCAGGATCCCGGGGCAGTGCGGCCCCGGGATAAGGCCTTTAGGAGATACTTCCAATTCGCGAACTGAAGCGAGACTGCCTTTCTTCACCGATTGTTCGGCTTTTATACCTTTCTAGAGAGAACGGAAAAATTATTTAAATTAAACGCAAATTTTTTGTAAATGGTCAAGAGATAAAAGTATTTATGTGGAATTATCGAAATAGGAACAACAGATCGGTAGCAAATTTGAATATAATTACTATAGCAACGAAATAAATAACAATATCAAAACATGTTAAATTTTGGTTTTAGGTTTATAATAAGAAAACGGTAAGATTTAAGTGGAAAATTAGATATTATTGATATAGGAAAAAAGGTAGCGCAGCTGCCCACACAAAGCCCAAGATTGTAGAGTTACGGAAAACTAGCTAAAAGATCGAAAAAAAGGTAGACTCCATTGATACCAATTTAAAAGTGCTGATAATGTGAAAATACGAAGTAGAAATGATTTGTTATTGTGTTCTTATGGTTTAAAATCGTTACAGGATCCTATGGAAATAAAGGTGATGTAAAATATCCAGTTTTGAGGTGATTGCAGGAAATCGAAACAGAATGGAAAAATGAATTTAAAATAATGTAAAATGATATGTAAGTAGCATAACACTACAAATGATGGAAGGATATTTGGTAACTTCCAGGCAAATATTAAAATGTTCTGAAAACTCGTAAAAACAACCAGGGGAAATTCATTCAAAACAGCCTAGAATGAATGCTATACAAGCCGAGAATGGTTGTATGCTGAATGGTTAACTTTTGAATTTAAAGAGATGGAAGGATTACATTGAAAGAGTGTTCATGAATGAAGAGTCTTGCAATTCATAATGCTTTGTTAGTCCCTACTTTAATATATGGTGGTGAAAGTTGGGTCTGGCAAAGGAAGCATGAGAGTAGAATAAATGCTGTAGAAATGCGGTCACTGAGGAGTATGCTAGGGCTCAATCTGAATGACAGGGTGAGAAATAGTGTGATAAGAGAAAAGTGTGGTTTGAAAGATGACATTGTGACCAGGATTAGGAAGGGAATGCTTCGGTGGTTTGGTCATGTAGATAGAATGAACGATGAAATGGTGACAAAGCAAATTTGTGTTGCAAAAGCGAACGGCAGAGTTGGGAGGGAAGCCCTAGACGAAGGTTATATAAAGGATTTTGAAAACTTTAAAGCTTATTAATAATTAACCTAATGAAACAGTTTGATTTTTTGATAATCGAGAAAAGTAGAATAGATACAAGAAAGAACGGGAATTATGATAGAAGATATTAGAGTTCCAAGTAATCATAAGCTTTGAGTGGATTTTTGGAAGAACAAGAGACTGAGCATGGTGCGGCATATGAAGGAACAAGGAGTTTTGCAAGCATACAGCTGTAAAAGAAAATGATTTATTAAAGAAGGAGGAAGAATAAATTGAAGTACGAAAACAAGCTTTTTGGTCCTCAGTCTAAATTAAATTCTGCGGTCATTATCATTCCGTGGCATTTGGCACGATTAATTCCTAAAGCGAGCTTTCTCATAAGCGGATAGGTTAAAATTTTCGAAATGTTATCCTTAGATAAACGTAGGGAACTAACAGACTTGTTGTTTTTGTATAAAACTCTCAACAATAGAATTATTTGCTATTTATCCGCGTTATCCGATAGCACCACCGAGACCACCAACCCGCAGAACCGTTCTTGGCTCCAACTCTCCGTTACCCAGACTTTGTAAGCTGCTAAATAGTTACAAACACAGAGTTGACGTAAACTTTGATTCCGCTTAAAGTTTCCGTAAAAAGATTGTCAACAGTATGACTAGTACTTAATTTCGTGCAACCAGCTTGTATTCTCTTTTACTATACGGATATGCAATGTTTTTTTTTAATTAAGTAAAATCCAAACCCACTTAAGTTATTGTTATATTGCATGCTGTGTTTACTAGTAGTTAGTCACAACACTGAGCTTAAGAAACTTTTCTGTTATTTAAGGTTGTTATTGTGTAAGTTGACTGTTAGTAAACCGAATAAAATAAAAAATATATTAATTTATAAAAACTTGATATACACAGAAAGATGCATGATGCATGAGGCATTCTATAACAGTAAAACATAAGGTGGATAGATAAAAAAGTAAGTGTAAAAAGTAGTATAAACGAGATAGAATACAATTAATAAAATAAAATTATGCATCTACATTTATATATATATATATATATATATATATGTTTATATATAATACTTATTAGATAATCACAGTATGTATATAATATACACCTTCATTAAATAAGCATCTTTGACCCATTGAATAAAACTACTTTTACGGATTTTATCGCGTATAATAAACATATTTTTCTTATTTTTATTAATTCCCGATTCTTTGACCCTTTTTTGAATTATATTACAAATGTTATTTATCTTTATTAATGCAATAAATTCATCTTGTACTTCTATTATTTATTCTATTTTGGATATATTTGTAACAGTTTTAATGATTTAAAAGGTTATTTTTAAAAGACAATATATATAGTATAATAAAGGCTTACCTTTAATATACTATAATACTTAATATTTGAAATGAATATATTATAATTTTATGCTTCTTAACGCTTACTAATTGTTAAACTATTATATGTATGATACTTTAAATGTCTCTTTATTGAATTTAATTATTATTTATTAATAATGAGACGTCACACTATCCTCACACACAAAGTCCACTATTGAACATAGGCCTCCCCAAAGGAATGCCACAAAACACGGCCCTAAGATATGCAGGAAGTCGATGGATGCAGGTGGCTCAGTACCTTGCTTTGTGGCATTTTTTTTATAGGATAAGGGTGACAAACGTGCACACAGTCCACCTGATGGTAAGTGGTTTCTGCGGCCCATAGACATCTACATTTATCCTCTATTACAAATCAAAATGCAGATGCGTTGTTACCCGTGAGGACTAAGATGGAATGCCTCATTGCCAGTAAAAAGGGCCTCTGGCCACCTGCACTCACCAAACGAAACGCCTACCGTAAACCTAAACGTAAACCTCTACTTCACGCTGGTTTTCTGTGAGGTCGTGGTACTACCCCGGTTCGAGCCGGCCCATCCGTGCGACAGCAAAAGCTGCCGCGTGGCTCTACCACTGTTAAATTTCTTGAGGAGGCCTATGTTCCTATGTTCAGCAGTGGACTTTTGAAGGGCTGTAATAATAATAATAAAAATATGTACTAAGTTATCATAGCACTAATTTGCAGGTATTAAGCGGGGGTAATAATGGAAAACAAATGACTCGTTACATAACAATGTCGCATCAGCCGTGGTATACCGCAACGCCGCCGTGTACCTGCCTTCGATGATTAATTTGTCGATAATGGCGTTGCGCCCGCGCAACATGCTCACCGCCCTAGCCGGGCTGAGGCCGAGCTATGATTTATGACCTCAACTGCACGGAGAAAATAATTTTACTATAAGTCATTTTAGTTATTTTTTATAAGACTTAGCAAGTTGATAAAAATATAAAAGTGCAAGTAATCAGTAACTGATTACTCACAGCCGCTATCAATCATTGGTCCGATCTTCTGAGTGATTTATTACGAGAAATGAAGCGAATTATAGGCAATTTGGTGAGATTTGATTTAAAATGTGTCGAATATTAATAGTTTTCATTCGTATAATACACTAAAAATATTATTCAAATAAAAAATCATGGCGGTCCGCTCCTGTTTAATTATTCTAAAATTTTCTTCTTTCTGCGACTCCTGTGTACAATCTGATATCCCTAGCAATTTTCGAAACTGATGCGCCTTAAGATTCTTTAAAAAACTAATTATTACTTATAAAAGGCTGGTAATGCTACTGCAATTCCTCTTGTTATGCAGCTACTTGTGTACGGCGTCTTACAAATTAATTACCACGCTCTCACAGAATACCAACGTAAAATAGTAGCTCAATGCTGCTGTGTTTTGTTTGATGGGTGTAGAGACAGATACCCTTTCCAAACGAACCTTTTTGGAAACGATGCATTCCATATTAGTCCTCAGGGGTGGTGACGCATTTAAATTTTAATTCTTGATCGAGGGTAGATGTAGATGTCTATGGGCCACAGCATTCATTTACCATCTGGTAGACTGTGTGCTCGTTTGTCACCATTTTTCTATAAAGAAATTGGATACAATCCATATCGGCATAGGTGAACTTGTCGATAGCAAACGTGCTTATTTACCATGTGTTCAGCGGTAAGGAAAACATCGCGATGAAACCTGCGTGTCTGATCAATAAAATATTTAGTGTACATGTAGTCCGCCAACAAACACTGAAGCAGCGTTGTGGGCAAATTGCTCCAAAACCCTCTTAGAATTAACAAACACTTATTTAGAATTCCATTGAGAACGATTGTCTTTTTTTCTTCATCCATCTTTGAACAATCTACATTGAACTCTCCAGTACAAGGGTTAACCCAGAAAAGGAAAATATGCTTTTTAATCAAAATTATGCTGAAATGAAAGTAGACCTTTGCACAACCGCGGAAATTGCTTCGTTTTGCTTCATCATTCGTAATGGTGGAGTGCCACAGCCAAAAGGAGTGTTTCAAATTACCAGCATCTGTCTTTCTATCCGATTACAATTTGTGTATATTCAAGGCAAGAGTGTAAAGATTTTTATTAAGTTAAAGCGCTTTACAACCTTCAGCTGCGTCACTCCTAGATGGGATAGTAGTTAAGCACAGGCTTACAATACTTAGATAATTTATTTGCGAAATAATAGTTTGTTTTTCTGTCTCTCTCTTAGTGTAATATGTATTTGATACTGTGCCACAACAATTTCAATTCTATGGTGAGGCGTTATGTAAAATATATATTCCAATTTGAAAACAAACAAAGATGGAAGATAGAGTTCGTCCTATGATAAACCGCAAACTTCTATTTGGAGGAGCCTATGTTAAGTGACATATAAGGACAAAAATATCATAAACTCTCATGTTAACTCAATTCTATTATTTGAAATCTATGTTTCAAATTGTGAAAACGTTTACATAATTAAATAATTGCTTTTTTGTTTCTTTTTCCTTTGAAATTGTCAAACTTGATGACTCATTCATATACAGCCTATTAAAGTCTACGGCTGAACATGAACCTACGATTAGATTGCCTCCTAAAGACGCTATTTTCCATAGTTGCCACGCTTGACAGGTAATTTGGGAACCGCAGTTTTTTATATCTTTTTATTTGTAGTTATAGTTTGTTTCTTTTAGTATTTTCCTGATATCAACTCAAAATAACCAAAAGCTGCGGTTGCCAAACCACATGCCAAATGAGGCAACAGAGTGAAATATTCCCCCTTTGGGTCAATCTATTGGAGGAGCCCTATGTTCAATAGAGTTTGATAGTTTGTAATAAAAGAGTGATTAATACTTATAAGAGCTTTCACATTTGAATAAACATTGCAACTAAAAAAATCCTCATGAAACATCTATTGATATAAAATTGTTTATGTTAACTACAATTTGGTTTTAAAAATCTTTGATATAAAATGCAGAAACCAATCGAAAAATACTTATTATGAAGTTAATTTTCTCCCTATTCAACCTTTCATTCTTTAGAACGCACTCCCTCTCGAAATTAAGAAAATTAGCAATCGCTATAATATAAAGTACTTTCAAGAATAGAGTTCAAGATCTGCTGTAAGATAAATTAGCAGAATTATTTAAATAATAATTTATTCCACTAAACTTAGCGCTCGCTGTAAATTTCACAGTACGCGAGCAACCCTGGTTCAATCGCCGCCGGCATCAATGAAATTGTTAATTACATTTTAAGTGCTAATTTAACACGTACTCGGCGGTGAAGAAAAACGTCAAAAGCAAAGCTACATGTTTGTGACATAAAAAAAAAACGAAGACATGTAAAGTCGGCCAACGCGCATAGGACGCTAACTGTTTCAAAAGTGAAAGGAAGCCTGTAGCAATGGGAAGTATATAGGCTGTAACTTTACTTTTTAACAAGAACATACATTATTATTAATTATTCAACAAAATTTACCCTTAATATAATTAATAATTTCTGCTTTTCACCTTATTCACATTCATATTTTTGGAGAGATATCATTAATTTTTTAATAAAAGTATAGTTAGCAATTCTAGTGACAGTAAAAGAATATTCTTATGATGATAATATGCAGTAGTGCCAATATTCTGTCCGTATGAGGAAGCTCAAAGTCGCTCAGCGAGCTATGGAAAGCGCTTTGCTCGGCGTTTCTCTGCGTGATAGACTTAAAAACGAGGATATCCGCAGTAGAACCAGAACAACCGACATAGCTCAAAGAATTAGTAAGCTGAAGTGGTAGTGGGCCGGCCATATAGCTCGAAGAACCGACAACTGATGGGGAAGAAAGGTTCTCGAGTGACTCTAACATTTTTTCCCCATCAAATGTCGGTTCGGTGTCGGTATGGCCGGCCCACTGCCATTTCAGCTTACTAATCCGTTGGGCTATATCAGTCACTCTGGTTCTACTGCGGATATCCTCATTTCTAAGTTTATCTCGCAGAGAAACTCCGAGCATAGCCCTCTCCATAGCTCGCTGAGCCAACTTGAGCTTCGTCATCCGGCCAGCAGTGAAGGCTAACGTCTCCATAGGTCATCACTGGCAACACGCACCGGTTTCTCGTTTTCAAGTTTTTAGGTATACCTGACGAGAAGATGTGCCGTAATTTCCCGAGCGCTGCCCAATCGAGTTGAATCCGTCGATTGACCTCTCGGTTGAAGTTAGACTTACCTAGTCGGACTATTTGTCCCAGGTAAACATACTCGTCAACAACTTCGAACTTAGTGCTCCCAAGAACTACCGGCATAGGTGTGAAATGGACATTAAATATGATCTTTGTTTTGTCATTGTTCATCTTTAGACCTATCCGTTGGGAAACACTATTGAGGTCATTGAGCATAGTGCTTAAGTGCTCCAGGGATTCTGCCATAATGACTATATCGTCGGCAAATCAAAGGTGAGTGATGTACTCGCCATTAATGTTAATACCGTATGCTTTCCAGTCCAGAAACTTGAAAACGTCTTCCAATGCAGAGATGAAGAGTTTCAGGAATATAACGTCACCCTGTTTTACACCTCTCTGCAATTGGATAGGTTTCGTACTCTGGTTCTCTACTCAAATAGCCATCGTAGTCCTACTGTTCAAGCACTTAACTATTTCGATATACCAACAGTTAACTTGGCATCGCTGAAGGGACTGCAGCATCGCCCAAATTTCGGAATCAAAGGCTTTCTCATAGTCCACATACGCCAGATATAGTAGCAAATTGTACTCCTCGAACTTCTGTATAATTTGCCGAAGGGTGTGTATGTGGTCTATGGTGCTAAAGCCTTTTCGGAAACCGGCTTGTTCGGGAGACTGGAAGTTGTCAAGTCTGCACGTGAGACGATTCGTATTGACTTTCAAAAACAGCACTCAGACGCGGTTCAGAAAGAAAATCTGTCTGTATATCTTCAAGAGAGCGTTGTCACTTTTCTTGAAGAATAAGACCACCGCACTTTTGCTCCACGCCTCCTGTGTAGTGCCACCACGGTCGACGGAATTAAAGATCTTCTGAAGGATTTCAAGTACCGGTTTTCCATCCGCTTACAAAAGCTCCGCTGTGATTCCATCCTCGCCGGGGTCCTTGCCGTTTTTAAGGTGCTGGAGAGCCATTCTAATCTCGCTCAGACTGACGTCAGGGATATCATCGGAATAGTGTCGGACAAGACACACTCTTGGATCGTTACTCACACTTACGTGTGGCTCCAACGATGAAGTGTACAGCTGCCCATAGAATCTCTCAATCTCACTCAAAATCTCAGATGTCCCAGAAGCGACGCTGCCACACTCGGTCTTCAGCTTCAACAATTGACTCTTTCTGGCAGACAGATCTCTGGCAAAGACTTTGGAGCCCTGGTTCCGCTCGAACGCTTCTTTAATATGAGCAGTATTAAAGTTGCGTAAGTCCTGCCGCATGCATTTGGATATCTGTCTGTTCAGTTGCCTGTATGCTGTCACATCTACTGAAGACTGCAGTTTCATATCCCGTCTAACATCCGTGAGATTAAGAGTGTGATCGGAGAGTTTTTGTGTTCTTCTGCGGCGGGTCTTGCAAAACTTAACTCCGACCGCATGGACAGTTTCCAGGAGCTTATCATTCATATCGTCCACTGCATTGCAATCTTCTAGGCACTGAAAATTTTTCGTAGCTCGAGCTGAAAGGTTTCGGGACTTTGGATTAGAGCACGAAGGGGTCGGAGCGTTGACTTCATTAGACGTGACCTCTCCAACTTAACGTTTAGGTTCAGTGTGCCTCTCACCATTCGGTGATCGCTGCCGGTTTTCACCCTCGCGATCACTGAGACATCACTGAACAGTTGTCCTCTGGTCGTCATAATGAAGTCAATCTCATTTTTTGTCGATCCGTCGGGGCTCCACCAGGTCCACTTCCTGCTGGGCCGCTTCTGGAAGAAAGAGTTCATCATAATAAAAAGTCCCTCTTTCTCCATTAAGTCGGCCAGCTGCTGGGCCCTTGGGTTCCGTTGCCCTATTGCGAAATCCCCTACTTTCAGCTCACCGTTCTCCCTTGTGCCTAGTTTTGCTTTGAAGTCTCCCATTAACAACGTTTAGTGGGTTTTGGAGGAATGCATGGCTCTAGAGATACCCTCATACATTTCTTTCACTGTATCACTAGCCATCAGTTGGAATGAGTGGTCGTATGTCGTCCTTATTCTATGAAATAAAGCCTTTGCCGTAAAGTGGGCTGAAACTTCATTTGTCTCCTCATTTAAAAAAAAAAGCGGCTTTACAGAATTAATGGATTATTCTTTTCATGATTCCGTATATTTACGTATTATACAATAACGTTAGTTACAGATAAAGTTACACCTTATATACGTCCCACTACTGGGCACAGGCCTCTCCTCATTTCTAATAGGATTTGAGGACAAGAAAATGTCCGCTACGCTACGCCAATGAGTGTTAGCGAACTTGACATATCTTTAAAATGTATCTTTTTATTTCTCAGACATGTAGATTACCTCACGATGTTTTCCTTCACCTATTAAATCAACACTTAAAATTGCAATTAATTATTTCATTGGAGCCGGCGGGAATCGAACCCGGTTTGTCCGCGTACTGTGAAATTTACAGCGAGCCAATAGCACATGTTATGTGTATTACAGGCGACTGTGAGTAACATGTGGTAATAAAGTGGTAGAGCCATGTTGCAGATATATTATAGTTGAAGCACGAAGTGCTCGGCCTATGTAGAAAGGACCACGCCCTTACAGAACGCCGGCATAAAAGAGCAACTTAATGATGCTGTGTTTCGTATGGTAAGTAAAGAGAACCGGATACCTTTTTTACAGGATATTCTATCTAATTCCTTTTCCAGAAATAATAACACATCATCACAGTTTGATCCTTAATCGAGCATAAATGTTGATGTCTATGGGCCACAGTATCAATGACCATCAGGTAAAATGTGTGCTCGTATGTCATCCTTATTCTATGAAAAAAATCCTTTGCCATGAAGTGGGCTGAAACTTCATTTGTCTCCTTATTTTGAAAAAATAAACGGCTGAACCGATTTAATGATTATTCCTTTAATCATTTCTTATATGTGACGTAACACTACACATTGAATAAATCTATTTTTACGGATTTTATAACGTTTAATTTACTTATTTTTACCATCCGTCAAATGTAATATCCCCCTACAAGATGCAGGATTGTACAAGCTTGATTGCGAATGTGATCTCTCTTACATAGGACAAAAAAAGAGATCATACAGCTGACGTGATGCACCGACGCTCTGGGAAATCTGCAGTCTGTGAACGTGTTCAAGATCGTCCCCGCCATTTCATCAGATTTGATAGATCACAAGTTCTCGCAAAAGAATACCGATTTTTACCCAGGATGACACGCGAGGCTATTAAAATTTTTAAAAAGACATCCTAATTTCAATATAGAAGCTGGATGGGTGCTGCCATCTGCTTGGGATCCTATCATTAACAAAATTAAATCCAAACCCAAGACTTGAAGATACTATAAGCTGATTCTGTGTAGATTGAACTAAAAATTAATTTTCAAATAACTGAAGGTAGCTGGCCTACCTATGACATCGCGACGTCAAACATCTCAGTTCCCCTCGTGATCATAAAAGTGCTCGAAACGTTGGGAATCAAAATAAGTCAATTAAAGGCGATAAGTTACGTAAAGATAGTTTTATTCAATGATTATTCTTTTATTAAACAGGTTAAACTTCAAGTGTGATCCCATATAATTTTTCAAGGAAATGTTAAAATAGAAAAATTGTCGATGAAATTTGTGATGCTATTTAGATGATATTCTAGTTATTACGTTGAACTTGTCATATTTTTAGTCCACCCAAAATGGAGTGAAAAATTAAGCATATAAAAAAGTGGAATTCGAAAACTAAACTTAAAGAAAGAATAAACTCATTTCCACATAATAAATTCTTCAAGTGAACAGGTGATTTCATTCTTTTTCGTTTTTTGAAGTGAGCATAAACTTTAAAAGATCAATACGAGTACTACATTAAATACTAGCGATGCCCCCGGATTAGTATGGATGATTTTTGGATCATGATAACAGCGCCACCTACTGGGTCCAATTGCGAATCTAAACCATTCTTTAATCAACTTAATCACACACAAAATTTAATCAATATCGTTCTAGCCGCTTAGGAGTGAGCTGATTGATAATATTTCCATCACTATTTGACCGATTTATGTGACATTCAATTTTAATACGGATCAATTTGTTTTAAATAATTAAATTGGATAAAACTAATTTCATGGGTTTTATTGTGCTGAATTTTAACTATTTTCAATCCTATATGATCCATGCACTCCTCAATATCTGAAATGCAAGTTTCAGTATTTGGGTTCTTCCCACGATCGTAACCTGAGATCCTCCGAGGGAACTACTTTATGTGTTTTTCCTCGCCGTACTAAATTTATGTCTCAGTCGTTCGCCGCTGAGGCCATAAGGCTATGGAATAAATTACCTCCTCATATCAGGAAACCGACTTCTGTTGCAGCCTTTAAAAGAATGGTGACTGATCACTACCTTTGTTCTTTCAGCAATTGACCTTCTTAATTAAATGTTTCTGTATAATGAGTATTATAAATTACTTAGGTTGTTTTTGTATAATATGTTTGTATGTAAGTATGCTTAAAATGTATGTATTATGTATTGTTTAAAATTATGTATGTTTATGTATCATGTATAGAGTATAGTATTTATGTTATTTGTAGTTATATATATTTATTTTTGTATTTACAAGTATAGTATGTATATGTTTATATTTACATTCACGTATATTCTCAAGTTTTTATGGCACCTGCTTAAGTTTCTCTGTTTAGCTCGTGGTTGACTGGTAGAGAATGCCTAAAGGCATTAAGTCCGCCAATTGTACATCTTAAGTGCAATAAAGATTTTTAAATAAATAAATAAATAAATATTTCTATATTATGACTAATTTGAGAAAATTTGGGAATTAGAGATATATCGTGTAGTGTTCGAATTATCAAAAATCATTACACTTTATTACGCAAAACTGCTTTTTTTGTTTTCTTGTTCTTTAACTTCTCTTGTACTTACATTAAAACAGGCTGCGCTAAGAAGCATTGACGAGATTCAAAGCTCGCAGGTCTTACCTTTATCAATCGGTGTAGCAATCAAATAGCAATTTACTAAACAAAATTATGAACGTATTATCAGCACCTTTATATCCACCAATTGTAAATTTCTCAGGTCTTTGTCATAGTGTCTAATCTTTGATTTAGCTGAGGGCCACAGGTTTGTATCCCGCGAGGACCAAGTTTTTTTTTATAGGATGTGGTGACAAACGAGAACACAGTACACCTGATGGTAAGTGGTTACTGTGACCCATAGACATCTACATTTATCCTCAATAAAGACTCAAGATGCAGATGCGTTGTCACCCGTGAGGACTAAGATAGAATGTCTCTTTGCCATTAAAAAGGGTCTCCGGTTCTCTACACTCACAATACGAAACACAGCAGCGTTAATCTGCTATTTTACGCTGGTTTTCTGTGAGAGCGTGGTCCTTCCCCAGTCGAGCCGACCCATTCGTGCTACAACTATACTACTAATATAGCTGCAGCATGGCTCTACCATGTACAAGTATTTGTATAGTCTACAAATAATTTTTTGACTTGAACGTTTTTCTAATTTAAGTATGTGAACTGCCTCCAGGATAAAGAAGAAAATCCTAGTGTTATTTTTTTCTAAACAAAAAATAAAACAATGTTTTTTTTAAGTTTTTTTTTTTTTATTTAGACACTTAAAAGTTAAAATCAATGAATTATTTAATTTTTTTATAGGAGAGAATGCAGCTCACCCGAAGGTAAGTGACTACCGCCGCCGATGAACAACTGCAACACCAGGGGAATTGCAGATGCCCTGCCAGCATTTAAAAAGGAGTGGGCTCTTTTCTTGAAGATCCCTAATTCGTATCGGTTCGGAAAAATCGCTGGCGGTAATCGATTCTACAAGGAAGTTGTGCGAGGAAGAAAACATCTTCTAAATCGCACAGTGGTGGACCGCCAATCGTCCAGGTGGTATGGATGGTATCGCAAATTGTGTTGCGATGTGCGATGGTGAAATTGAGCGGCTGGAATTAGTCCGAACAATTCCTCAGAGTACTCCCCATGGTAAATTCGATAAAATACGCAAAGAGATGCAACATCTCTACGCAAAGCCAGTGAGTCAAGCCGATCGGAAAGAACTTGGTAGACACGATTCGAACCGCTCTGCGCTGGATGCGGTCAAGTGAAGGAGCTAGCACTGGGGAGCCCCTGCCCAAAGATGGGAATAGTATATATGAAATAATGACAACGTCGACTTGCAGAAATATACAAAACCAATAGCTACCTGTTTAATGTTATAATTTCCTTCTAGATTTGAGACTTTATGATACGATAACAAGTCAATATGGAATTATGGTCCTAGTAGACCAAGCACTATACTCTAAAACCAACGGAGTTTTATACTGAAAGTGTAAAAAAGGTAATTACTAACAGTGACTGACGGTTGACTTATGGGACCAAAACTTAGTTTTTCACTGCTGGCTGGATGAGAAACCTCAAAGTAACTCAGTTTGGGATGGAAAGGTCTATGCTTGGAATTTCTTTGCGGTATAAAATGTGTGACAGGATTGCCGCAAAAGAACAAGAGTAACTTTTTTAATTGATTATGAGCGACAAATAAGCACACAGTCCGCCTCCGGTAAGTGAATGATGTGGCCCGTAGTCATTTACATCTATCCATGGTTAGGAATAAAAATGCAGATGTGATTTCAACCCTGAGGACTAAGATGAAATGCCCCATTTCCAGTTAAAAGGGTCTCCTATTTTTTACACTCACTATACGAAACACAGCATTAAGTTTTAAGTTTGTAATTTAATGTAGTATTAAGCTTGTAATTTATGCTGATTTTCTGTGAGAGCGTGGTCTTTTCTCCAGTCGAGTCGACCATTTGGAGCTACAACCACAATATAGCACTAGCATAGTTCTATAACGTATAAACTGATTATAACCCAGCGGATCAATAGGCTAAAGTAGTAATGAGCCGGCCATATAACTCAAAGAACCAACAAGCAATGGTAAAAAACTGTTTTTGAGTGGAAGCCTCGTACGCGTAAGCAAAGGGTAGGGAGGACCCCCACTAGATGGAGTGACGACCTGGTGACAGATGCAGGATGTCGATGGATGCAGGAGACTCAGGACCATGCTTTGTGGCATTTCGTGGGCGAGGCCTATGTTAAACTTGTTAATCAGTTCACGTTACTCATCAAACACATCGGAATTTTCTACCGACTTCAAACAACAGACGGTACTCAATTCGACTGTATGTTTTTTTATGTGTGTTACCTCATAACTTTTTACTGGGTAAACCGATTTCGATTACTTTTTTTTAATTGAAAGCTGGTGCTTCACATGTGGTCCCATGTAAATTTTATCAATGTCTGACCAATAGTTTTAGTTGTTATACTTAATAATTTATATTGAAGTCGTATGTACAAAATTTATAATTTTAAATTATGCTAATAATTAACGTGTTATTCTATGATATGATTAATTTTTGCAGCAAACATAATGTAGTTAGTGGTTGTGCCATGTAAAAATCGGACAAGTGCGAGTAGGCAACCTGCACTAAGGGTTGTTCCGTATAATATTAATTATGTACAATAGTATACAGTTTATCTAACGATTTCTAGTACTAGCAGTAGTAGGTACGTATAGCAGCGCAGCGTAAGCAGTTAGATAAGAACTTCCATTGCAGCCTATAAAACTCCACTAATGAACGTAGGCCTGCCCAGAGAGTGTCTTATAGGGGTAATTTCACCATAGTTGCCACGATTTTCGCAGGTTACAGGTTAGCAAGCGCAGTTTTTTTAACCGAATTTCCGAATTCAAAGGAGGAGGTACTCAATTAGACTTTATATTTTTGTTTGTTACCTCATCACCTTTTTCTAGGTGAACCGATTTTGATTATTCTTTTTTAATTTTAAAGCGCTTTGCTTGCTTGCTTGCTTTTCCTGCGGTCCCATTTAAATTTGATCAAGATCTAAATAGTAGTTTTGAGGTATCCTTAATAATTCGCTTTTAATTGACGTCGGCTGCATTGATGATGTACTCATTTTATTTACATTAATGTCGGATGCACAAAATTTTTAATAAATCAAAATAATTACAAGTTGTATAAACTTGTAATTATTTTGAGTTGTTGTCGAAAAGATGGTGATTAATTAATTAAAGTGATAATATTAATTTTGCGGTGAGAAAAATGTACGCCGGTACATTGATGTAAGTCACGGTTGACGCTCCAACTGCAAACATAAAATTTCCAATAGAAAATATAAGTTTGTTTTATATGATATAACTACAATGAAGAATTTAGAATATTTTTTTTATTTAAATTATTTTCGTAAGTAGTGCTACGAGACCTTGCTTCTTTCTATCTTTTGTTTAAAATTAAGGGTTTGGAAGGGAAAGTTTTCGAGTATCAAAATATGTGACATACAAATGGCCATATCTTTTGGTTGCGTAAACTTAGTAGCTTAATTTTTTTTACATCTCCAAGTAATTATAAACATTAGTGTTAGATATTAGTTTCAAATTGATACCGCTACCTGTTCCTAAAATGGGGCTTGACAGAGGGACGGACATCAAAGTAGTGAGGGTCCGGTTTTTCCTTTTTAGTTACGTCCCCTAACCACCGTAATTCTTAAATCGTACAAAAACTGATTTGCTCATATGTAAATTGTATTTGAAATACATAAATTGAAAATATACAAACATCCAGACCCGAAACAATCATTTTTAGGCCATACAAGCATTTATTCGAACTTCGTGTTTCGAACCCGCGGTCATGCAGCGCTGTAATAAACCGCTCAGCCACTGACCCACCGAACGTTCGCAATATGAGTAGATAATAAATGTGTTACAAATCTTATATTATAAAGTTACCTTTACCGTCTCAGCTCGTTATGTGTCAAAATCCACTACTGAACAAAAACCTCTTCCATAGATTGACTCATTGTGAGGGTACTTGCCATAGTTGCAACACGCCAGCCAAGCTTGATAATTTAACGTAAATAATCGTCACGCTCCTTATAATAGAACATCCACTTCTAGCTGTGCACGTTTATGGGCTGTTCTTTCTACGTGGTAGAGCCATGCTGCAGCTATATTATGGTTGTAGCACGAATGGGTCGGCTCGAACGGGGAAGGACCACGCTCTCTCAAAAAAAAGCTTAACGCTGCTGTGTTTCGTATGGTGAGTGTAGAGAACCGGAGACCCTTTTTACTGGCAAAGAGGCATTCCATCTCAGTCCTCACGGGTGACAACGCATCTGCATCTTGAGTCTTTATTGAGGATAGATTGTCTATGGGTCACAGTAACCACTTACCATCAGCTGGACTGTGTGCTCGTTTGTCACCCGATCCTATAAAAAAATGAAAAGAAAGCATTCAGGTAATAATTAATCGACGGAAGGAATGTCACGAAAATGTCTCATTTTACTTAAGTAAGAGTCAACGGAACATTAGTATGTTTCTCATTTTGGTCACCGTGGTTGTTGTATAAATAATATTACATTTTGTTTATGTTAATTCACCATCGTGTATTGATTTGTTGAATTAAATATTGTTTGTGGTGATACGTTTTTTTTTTACTAAGTAAGACACCAAATTAATGTTTGTCGCTAATTCATATAAGTGGATGCTGTGGTCCATAGATATTTTCATTTTATCCTAGATTAAGAATCAAATTGCTTTGACACCCCTGACGATTAATATTAAATGCGTGATTTTCAGTAAAAAGTGTCTCCGGTTCAACAATCAGCAAATTTTATTTAAGATGCTTGGATTTGTCTTACGAATTACTAAAGAATTTAAAAAACTCTCAACTCTAATTATTTTGTATAACTCATTGGTTCGCTCAATATTAGAATATTGCTCAACGGTTTGGAATCCTTAATATAATATTTTTATAGAGTCAATTGAAAAAAATCACAATAAATTGCTGAAGCATATCCAATTTAGATCAGCCGGTGATGCCTCTATTTTGTGTAGATTAGCCTCTGACCTAAAATCTCGCCGTATTGTCAGGGATCAGATGTTTTTTATATAAAATCATTCATAATAGGGTGGACTCCATACCACTTCTAAGTGAAATAAATTTCAGATGCCAAAGGATAAGAAGCAAAGCAAATCTAGAAAGAAACTTTTATTTTGTACTTCGACAATGCGCATTAAATATTATGGCAAGAACAATTTTATAACTCGTGCATGTAAATCATAATAACATCATATGTTGATGTATTTTGTCTGTCATATGGACAGTTTAAAAGGGAAATTGAAACTGTAATGGGTAATAGTTAAAATTTATATTTCACTTTAATATTACATTTTACTTTCACTTAACTTTAGTTCTACACACCAAAGTATGTCATGATGTTCGCTTGTTGTCGATGAGTTACTTAACTGTGGAAACTTTATTGTTAATTGTAAGATTAATATGTGTTATGTATTAGAATAAAATTATGTATGCTTCCCTTGAAAATAAAATTAATAAATAAAAAAATACGAAACATAGCGAAACTGAGCTCCTTTTATACGCTGGTATGTATTCTGTGAGACCGTGGTCCTAACCAGTCGGGCTGACTTATTCATGCTACAACCATAATATAGCTGCAGCGTTGTTCTACCACGTATAAACTACACTAATTACAAATTTGTGCTTGACACCAATCCCACCTGTTGGTAGGTAGCCATAAAGTCGTAGACGAATAAATACACTGTTTAGCGAAATGAAAGTCTAATCACACGCCTTGAAGACACCCAGCCTGTGATCGGACGGGAAGACAGACGCCGTCAAATAACTCCACTACTTTTTCGACATTAACTACCACTACAAAAGTACTAATGCGTTATTTTGAATAATAAAATTTCTATGCATTGTATTAAGTACATTAACTTTATAAAGCATGCTATGAAATTATTATGCACTGCACCGGATGAAGCAAAAAGTCTGCGTTTATTTTATTAACTCTTTGGCAAAGTGGCCATTAGTAGGCAAACGTTATTCAAGTCACGACCTTACACAATCTGATCACGTAGCATTTTAAAAGTGCAACTTAAACCGTATAGAGTTTACTGTGTCAAACCAACAGCTGCACTTTTATCATGGTCGTTATTATCCCTATATCACTTCTAAGCTCGTCAATTTTAAGATTAATTGGTATTTGGTCAAATTGTTTACACCTTTGCAGAAGTTCTAATTAATTGAAATAGCTATGTATAGTTCATTTTATATGTCGGAAATACAACATCACATCCCACTTCTGATCTCAGATATACGCCAGGAAATGTTAATTCTTAAAAACAAAAAAATGTGAGAGTGGATGTTCAACTTGCTCTCTTGCTTACGCAAATATTTATTATCAATAATAAGACAGCGTAATACACTACACATTTAGTACAATTGAGCAATTACAGTTCGACCACACAGTAACACGTCCCCGCCACATTCATACAATAGTGTAACGTAAGGGACGTACCTACTTACCTGATAACACCAAAGTATGCAAACTAACAGCAACACGACATATCTCAGTATGACACAGGGCAGCCGCCTCTCAGCAACACTGTAATCTTCGCCTGGTGTAGGACCACCAAGAAGAATCACCACAACGGACAGAACCACGAATCTATTTTACTACCACACACAATGACATAGGCGGAATCTCTCGCGCTCAGCACCTTCATTAAATTTCTAAAACAAAATATCTTCTTTTTTTAATAAATTAACAGAAACAGAAAAATGGGAAGAAAATACTCAGGCGTCACTTGCCGAATAATACCATTTAACAAACAGTTACGTAGAATATATATTTTTAATTAAACTGTACGCCAGTTAGTTGCTCCTTAAATGCTCTCTTAGAATCCCTAATTGATCTACGTCTATTCATTACAGCCCTTCACAGGACCACTGCTGAACGTAGGCCTCCCACAAGCAATGCTACAAAGCACGGTCCTGTGCCACCTGCATCCATCGACTTCCTGCATGCCTTACCAGGTCGTCACTTCACATAGTGGGGGGAAGCACTACACTTCGTCCGCCGGTACGAAGCTGCCACTCGAGAAACTTTTTTCCCCATCAGTTGTTAGTTCTTCGAGCTATATGGTCAGCCCATTGCCACGTCAGCATATTATTCACTCTGGTTCTACAGGAGATATCCTCGTTTTTAGACAGAGGAAAGCCGAGCATAGCCTTCTCCATAGCTTGCTAAGCGACTTTGAGCTTCCTAATACGGCCAGCAGTGAAGGACCACGTCTCTGATCCATAGGCAATCACTGGCACCACGCACTGATTGTATAATCTAGTTTTGAGGTTTTGAAGCATACCTGACGAGATGTGTCGTAATCTAACAAGCGCTGCCCAGCCGAGTTGAATCCTTCGATTGAACTCTCGGTTGAAGTTAGGCTTACGTAGTCGGACTATTTATCTCATACTCGTCAACAACTTCGAGCTTAGTGCTCCCAACAACTACCGGCATAGGTGTGACATGGACGTGAAACATGATTTTTGTTTTATCTATGTTCATCTTAAGACCTATCCGTTGGGAGACACTTTTGAGGTCATTGAGCATAGTGCTTAGGTTCTCCAGCGATTCTGTCATAAGGACTATATCGTCGGCAAATCGAAGGTGAGTGATTGGTGAGTGAAAAAAAAACTGCAGTTTATTTTCCCGTTTAACAGCCATGAGATTAAGAGTGTGATCGAAGAGTTATTGTGTTTTTCTGCGGTGGGTCTTGCAAAACTTAGCTCCGACTGCATGGACGAGTTTCCACGAGCTTATGATTCATATCGTCCACTGCATTGCAATCTTCTAGGTACTGAAAACGGGTTTTGTTGCTCGAGCTGAAAGGTTTCGGAATTTAGGATTAGAGCACGAGAACTTAACGTATAAGTTCAGTTTGCCTCTCACCATTTGGTGATACCTACCAGTTTTCACCCTCGCGATCACTGAGACATAACTGAACAGTAGTCGTATGGTCGTCATAATGAAGTCAATCTCATAGTTTGTTGAACCGTCGGAGCTCGGCAAGGTCCACTTCCTGTGGGGCCGCTTTTGGAAAAAAGAATTCATCATAAAGAGTCCCTCTTTCTCCATGAAGTCAGCCAGCTGCTGGCCCCTTGTGTTCCGTTGCTTTATTTCAAATTCCCTTACCCTCTAGTCTTAGGTGGCCACCGAACCTCTACCAGAGATTTTTTGCACCCCTCCCCCGCCATTACCATGATCGCCACCGTAGCTAGGAATAGCGGTGCTGCCAGGGACTCAGGGCCGTTACTTCGTTAGTTTAATCATGGGGGTTATATTGCCATTATTTTTCGAGGTGTTTATTTACAATAGTTACTTTGCTGTTATTAGAAGAAATATGCTGCTGCCCATCTACTGCCTTAGTTTCTCTCTGTCGCCTCTTTCGACACCTAATTCCACATAATTTAAAAAAAATCAATTAACGAAAATTATTTTGGTATAAAACATAAAATATCTTCTTTTAATTAAAACTGCCAATTAAATGTTCCTTAAATTTTCTCTTAGAATTTGTAATTGCTATACATCTATTACTATTATTAATATAAAATACTAAAAAATCCACGATCTTAAGACGAAAAAGTCGCTCTCTACCCTATTCCCGCAAGTTTTTTTTTTAATAGGGGTGTTAAACCAGCAGACAGCCCATTAAGCCAATTAATTGCATAATGAGCAATTAATTGGCTTACAATTTTATTTAAAAAAATAATATATTTTACGTTTTATAGTATGGCGGCGCTGTCGTCGCGTCACAAGCGAAACACATTGAAACCTAAATCGCACTAAGAACGTTCCAAAGTTAAAGCAGCATATATAGAATAGCTCCGAACTACCAATCGGAGCGTTGGCCGCACAGAACAGAACACCTTGCCCAGCGGGAGATCTCCCCTTTTCCTTCCACCCGCTACAGTGGTGACCCCGACGTGATATGAATACGAAACCAACAAACTTTGGAAACTACAACTTCAAAAACCTTCGTCTTTGTACTCAAGTACCCCATTCATTTGCTACCGGGCAGACATTGTCTGCAGTCTTCACATTCTGCAAGCTATCTAGCTTTACAAAGGTTCATCTCAGCACTGGAATAATAATGCTTCCTATTCTTTCAAGCTACTCTCTGCGCTACCGTGTTCGGCACAGCTCTGAGCCTTACTGCTTGCCTCTGCTTCACGCCACTCCCACAGATCACTTGCCTTCTTTTCGACTCACCACAGACTACAACTTCATCGCTCTCACCGGCATTAAACACCGGCATATCGTTCGCACCGGCGTCACTTGCCTTTACGCATACAGCATGATTTCCCCACCGGCATTACGGACGCACCGGAATCGGACTGCACTATTGACCTCCAGTCTCAGCAGAGAGGTGATGTGGCGGCGCTGTCGTCGCGCCACAAGCGAAACACATCGAAGCCTAAATTGCACTAACAATGTTCCGAAGATAAACCAGCATACACAGAATAGCTCCAAAATACCAATCGGAGCGTTGGCCGCTTCCCGGGCAGAACACCTTGCCCAGCGGGAGATCTCTCCTTTTCCTTTCACCCACCACAATAGCAAAAAATGCGTGAGTGTCATGGAACACTCGGTTGGAACGAAGTTTTTTATAGGAGAGGGGGCAAACGAGCATGCGGCTCACCTGATGGTAAGTGACTACCGCCATCCATGAACAACCGCAACACCAGGGGAATTGCAGTTGCGTTGCCGGCCTTAAAAAGGAGTAGGCTCTTTTCTTGAAGGTCCCTAAGTCGTATCGGTCCGGAAAAATCGCTGGTGGTAAACTATTCCACAAGGAAGTTGTGCGAGGAAGAAAACATTTTCTAAATCGCACAATGGTGGACCGCCAATCATCCAGATGCTGCGGATGGTATTGGGAGTTCTGCCGCGATGTGCGTTCGTGAAATTTGGCGGCTGGGATTAATCCGAACAATTCCTCAGAGCACTCCCCGTGGTAAACGCGAAAGAAAATGCAAAGAGATGCAACATCTCTTCGCAGCGCCAATGAATCGAGCCGATCGGAAAGGAAGCGGTCGTCGACGATTCGAGCCGCTCTGCGCTGGATGCGGTCAAGTGGAAGAAGCTGGCACTGGGGAGCCCCAGCCCAGAGATAGGAACAAGTATTCCATGTGTTCCATGTGAGGCTGAACCTGCGCCTTGTAAAGTTGCAGGCGGTGTGCCGGCATGAAATACTGTCCCACTCTGCTAAGCACTCCAAGCTTTTTTGGCTTTTTTGGCTTTCTCTTCCAAGTGACCACGAAACTGCACGTCACTTGACATGTCGACGCCGAGAATTCCGATACTGGCTGAGGCAACAAGGGGAGTTCTTTGTAACTGAGGATATACGACAAAGGAGATCTTTTTAGCAGTTAACGCGTGTCTTGTGTCTTCTGAGGATTAAACTGGACTAGATTTAGTCGCCCCCAATCCGAGATTTTGTCCAGCGAAGACTCGACTTCAGACACAAGTTTGTTCCGGTACTTGGGGACATTTTTCCGACGTTTTTCGTATTCGTACGGCCGGTATATAATGCATCGCCAGTACTGTCTGCATAGCAATGAATGTTACCAGTTTGCAACATATCATTAATATGCAGGAGAAACAGTGTTAGTGATACCACTCAGCCTTGTGGAGGGAGGGAGCTTCGAAAGAAGCGAGTTGTGCCAAACCCGATCGAAGGCCTCCCGCAATGTTCGAACTAACGGCCAATGGCTCGCTCTTGAACTCTACTGCCTCCGCCCATCTATGGGTTAAGTAAGCAGAAGACCACCAGCTGATCGACCCCGACAAAATCCGTATTGGCGGTCACTAATCGGCTGGTGATCCTCAAGGTACCGCATGAGGTGGCAGTTTATAACAGATTCCATTATTTTGGAGAACAAGACGGTGATGGCGATAGGCCTGTAGTTGGACGGGTCTGAGTGGTCGCCTTTTTTAGGGATTGGGTGGACAAAAGCTTCTTCCATGATTTCGGGACTACACCTAAAGAGTAGGAGTACCGGAAAAGGCGCGTTAGAACCGGTGTCAATTCTGTAACACACGCCCTCAGCACAATTGGGGGGATTCCATCAGGCCCACTCGACTTGCTGACGTCCAGGGAGAGGAGTGCTTTGCGGACCGATCGCTGTGAGAACCGCACATCCGGCATGGAGCACTCATACCGCGGCGTGGTCAGCTCTGCGGGTGCTCTGACTTCGCCTTGTCAATAATTCTTTTGAAGGACCTGGAGGCGAAGTTATACTTTTAAGCATGCTGGTGTTTACATCCTGAGCTGCTGAAGCCTCAGCACAGGCCCGATAGTACTCCTGCTTACTGCGTAATGCATTCTTACAGGAGCGACCAAACCAAGGCTGAAATCTGCCTCCGATGGGTACCACGGATGATGGAATAAATAGTTTCATTCCCTGTCGCACCACATCAGTGAACAGAGTCAGCAATAGAACTGGAATCATCCGGCGAGATGAAAACCCGCCCCAATGGGTAGGATACAAAGAAAGACCGCATTCCGTCCCAATCTGCCGACCTGTAATGCCAAACACGGCGGCAACCTACAGAACATAACCGCGAGGGGAGCGTGAGTGGCACCACACTCCGGATCAGACAATGGTCCGAAGAGCCGAGAGGGGCATCGACGGAAACCTGATATCCGTCCGGATGAGAGGTCAGCAGAATGTCTAAAAAGGAAGGTGTATGTTCCTCCATATCTGGAATCAGCGTAGGCGATGTAACCAGTTGTGTCAGACCATATGCCAAGTTAAAGTCATAAACAGATCTCCCCGCATAATCGGTTAAACGTGAACCGAGCCATACGGCGTGGTGGGCGTTAAAATCGCCAAGGACCACGATCTCTGCGGTTGGGACCTGTTGTAGCAAGGAATCTGTAGCCATTTGGACGTGGTCGATGAGTCGGTCTGTTTCGGTATTACTGCTATGGGACCTATAGAGGCACCCGTAGATGCGTGGATGGTCGTCGCTGTCTACGCGTAGCCAAAGGATGGACAGGTCCGAACCTACAAGACTACCGTGGCGTCGAGAACAGATGTTCTCTCTGTCGTATATGCAAACTCCAGCCCGAGGCACAAAGGAGTGTTCCGATTTGTACTCCGGGTAGGAGAGATACGAAGTATCAGCCGGAGAGGACACCTGCGTCTCGGTTAGAAAGAGCAAGGCCAGCTACGCCGTCTCGAGATGGTATTGGACGGCGTGTAGGTTCGAGTGAAGTCCCCTGATATTGCAGAAATTCACGGATAATGTGGCAGGAGTTGCCTCGTTCTTGTTGCTTAGTTTGCCCCGAGTTCGAGTTCCTTGCGTAGTATATTATTATTGATAAACGTAGGTATTATGTTATTGATTAACAAATACAAATAAATGAATTACTAGCGTCTATTAAAAAAGGCGTCATTTGAAATAAAATAAAATTTTTTCATGGCAAGATTACACAAAGTGCGAGGGAGATGGATATTATTCCATCTCACTTCTTTAATTCGCCGCTAAGGCCGTCTACACTATGACACAAGGGGTAGTGACGAAAAAATCTTACACTTTTTGTCGCCTAGCTCCTATCCACCAAACCCGTACCGCCCGATAAGTAACTTCAATCCAATAAAATTTTGGAAAATTTAATTTTTAAAAAATTTATTATCAATTTATTAAAAGTAATAGACGCGGATTTTAAGAGAGCATTTAAGGAGCAATCAACTGGCATACAGTTTAATTAAAAAATATTCTACGCTAACTACCTTCCGGTTAGTTAAACTGCTCCAAAGGGAAGAGAAATGAGTCACACTAAAAATAACGATCGTAGTCCCCCACGCCAAATTCTGAGTGTGACCCTTTTTCATCACGTTCATATTTTGTTCATATGTTGTATAACATGGCGTTTTCATTATGTGGCGAATCAAAAATATTTTGTTCTTTCTTTCTATTAAAATATATTACCAGGATCATAACAAAACAAAAGATAAGCAGCCTTTAATAATTAAACAGGTATAAAGGGAACGCTGGGCAACATTTTATGTTACGCAATAAAAAAAAAATACTTTTAGAAACTCACACAGGACTGAATTTAATGATTACTAATTTACTGCTCACTCAAGAATGATTTCGAGGAAATACGCCAAGTTTGATAAGAAAAGTTTGTCGTTGCAAATGGAGACAGGGATTTCAAACTACGTATGAAGTATGAGTAAATAACTGTTTTATAAAAGGGAAAACGTTTTAAATACTTTGTTAGTATTTTTTTCGTGATACTGTCGGTTTCATTTTATAACTGCAGCAATATGAGGAAGTTTTTAACGTCCTATTATATGCTATATATATTGTTTTATTTTTTAATTTAACTAACGGGCACACAGTTTACCTGATAGTAAATAGATGTTGAAGTCCAAAGACAAATATGAAAAATTCAGAAGTTTAGAAAAAGTTCAGTAAAGGAATCTCCAGTTCTTGCCATTTACTATACGAAACACGGAAGCATTATGTTGCTATTTTGCTCTGATATATTGTCAAACTCACTATGTAGTGAAATAAATCAGGAGAACGGCAGCAACTTAAAATTATTAAGAAACAGTGTTGCCCCCCCGCCTGTCAAATGTGGCATATTTGGGAAATTTAAATTAAGGGCGATCCCTATGGTTTTAATTGTTAAGAGGGCACAATATGATCAGTAGTGAAGTTTAATATTATTTAGCCAAATATGTGTGATATATTATAGTATAAATGAATACATGGTTGATAATAACCCCTGGGAATGAGGTGGTTGCTTCCAAGCAGTTTCTAAAATAAATTTTATAAATAGTTTGTAATCATTTTGTATTGTAAAACATTATTTAAAAAAAAAGTCACGCTGGGTTTCTTCCTGGTTCTTTCCAAGACAGAGGTTGTTTCGAACCAGTGGTAAAGTAAAAAATGAATTTCAATAAGAATTACTCATGTAATGTATATTGAATAAAAAAATATTCTATTCTATTCTATTCTATGACATAATGCTCAAAAAGTTAGTTTTGGGATATTTACGTGTAATGTTGATGTTGAAGCCAGGTTTAGTAAAAAAGTTAATAAAATGCAATAAAGGATTAAAAACGAACACTTAAAAGAATATTGAAATCCTTCATGTTATTCATATTTGACAGTCGTATTACTTGATGAAACCCCACTATTATGAGTTAAGTAATAATCATCTTTTTTATTACTACGTTTTTTGAACACGTTTTTATTAACCTTCTTTCAAGTATTTCTGTTTGGGTGCAATTTAGTTATTGATTTTTAACTAACTTCCCTAAAAGCTAGAGTTCTGAATCAGGAGACAATGTAAAAGTAATAAAAATTTTAACTTCTATAATTATTTAACAAAAATTATTATAAGGAATAACATTTTCCTTTGTATGTCTACTGAAATACTAATCGGAAGCAGCTTATATATACATAGTTATAAATACAGCGATATTATAGAGAAAGTAAACACACGTGAACAAAGGATTTTTAAAAAGGAATACTCGCAAGATGCCTTAAATATATAATTTATTCGATTTTTTTATTCGAAGTTAAACTATATATTATATTCATGTCTAAAGTGGCCAGATTTAGACTAATATTGCGTTTGCACATTCTACATTATGTTGAGAATGAGCGTTAACTTTTTTTGAACATATTCATGTAAAATGAGCAAACACTAGATAAGGAATTAGTGTCAAAAATACAAACAAGCGAACAAGGGTTAAGTTCGTATCTTGTATCTATTCTTATGGGACACAAACAAAATGTTTTATCTTGTAAACAAGGCAATCTGATATTTACGGAAGAAAGAAAGAAAATCGTAGGTATATTTAGTATTTTTTTTAATTTAGTAAAACTAAGGTAATTATAAAATTTTGTAAATGGCCATTCGAAAGGTACTTAACTCAGAAAAGTCTAGGTACTGCCATAGCACATTGACACTGATCTTCCATGTATGGCATTGATTATTTATCATTTAGTATTATACAACATTATATTACTTATTTTTGTTGTTATGTTTTTATTGCCTTTTATTTGAAAAATTATTTTATGTCTTTATGGTGTTTGTTGTATACTTATTAATTATTGTCTGTATACCTATAAAAATATTGTATGTCGATAAACTGTGTGACAAATGAATGATTGTAAAATAAATGATAAATCACACTCAACACACACCCCGCACTCCTTCCCTCCTATCCGCTCATTGGTCGAATAGAGCATGTGTGTCTCACATACGCCCACGTAAGTTGTGCAACCGAAGGCACAAAATAAAAGACACGCTGTGCTGACCTCTGACCTTACTCGCTCTTTACTTGGTGCACAGTCATCTCCTTATCACTACAAGCAACATTCCACAAAGCAGCTCTTGTTTCTTAAAATAATAGTTTCATTTAACACCTATGGTTAAGAAGAAGTCTAAGTCTGAAAGGATAGAGCCCTGCAGAAAAGCTCCCATTCCATTCAACATCTGCATTTTGATTCGTAGTCGAGGATAGATGTAGATGTCTGTGGACGAGAGCAAGTACGTACCATCAGAAGGACTGTCGGCTGGTTTGTCACCCTTATCCTATTGAAAAAAAATTACGGAAATGGGGTAGGAAACGGCTTTTTCGTCTTTAGATCCTGGCAGCATGAATACATGCCATGCAACCGGTAGGTTTACTGAACAAAGAGTCTGGAGAAGTTTCTGGAGTATTCTTTCTTCATGTCGTCATCGTCGGCTTACTGTGACAGATACGATATTGCTCTCTTCGAGGCTAAGACAGGCTGACGTGATTAATGTTTAAAATAAAACTCAACTTCAGAATCTGTAATGTAAATGGTCAAACGTTCGACTTGTTTTATAAATATACAAAATTTAATTGTAAACCAAAATAAACCTTTAAATGTTACAGTTTTATTTTCCTATTAATTATAATAAGTTTTAGGACGTTTTTTGCCTAGGAGTTCATGTGAGTAGGACCAATTCTCTTACCTACTTCTCCCGCCAAGCAGCAGTGTGTGTTCTGCTGTGTATTAGTTTGAAAGGTATTTAAGCTAGTTTATACATGCAGTAAAGCATTCCATCTCAGTCATCAGAGGAGAAAAGGTATATGTAGCCTTTTATGTTTAAAGTTTTTTTTTATAGGATAGGGTAACAAACGAGCATATAGTCCACCTGATGGTAAGTGGTCGCTGTGACCCATAAACATCTACATTTATCCTCAATGAAGAATCAAAATGCAGATGCGTTGTCACCGTGAGGACTAAGATGGAATGCCACTTTTCCAGTAAAAAGGGGTCTCCGGTTCTCTACACTCACCATACGAAACAGTATCAAGCTGCCATTTTACGCTGGTATTCTGTGAGAGCGTGGTCATTCCCCGGTCGAGCCGACCCATTCGTGCTACAACTATACTACTAATATAGCTGCAGCATGGCTCTATCAAGTATTAGGCGTATATATGCTTAAGATTGGTGAATTGCAATAATTTGTTTGTTCACTCAGCAGTTCAACGTTCACGCACTTAGAGTCGCAGTTTCTTAATATAAATTCGTAAGACTTTAAAGGAGTAGTCATTGCCTTGATTGGGTGCAGTATCCAAAATATTTTTATTTTTGATGTGCTTCGAAAACAAATAGAGTTATTTTTTGTTTCAGTTTTTAGTCTTGAGATTACTGGCTGAGTTCTGAATTTCATCAAATCTTCCTTCAGATGTTTCACTTCTTACATTTATACTTTGTTGAAAACGCTGTCTTTTGTTCCATTAAATTCTTGATAAATGCTTATCAAAACATTTAATTTAAAATAACTCTAAATTAATTTAAAAGTAACTCTTTTAATTTCAAACTTTATACCGTCGATGAAATAATTTAGCATAAAATGTACCTATCGTATTTTAGAATTAATTTACTTTTGACAATGAACGTTCTTATTTCGTTGACGTAAAGTGAATATGACCCAACACTGCTACATTATTTTATCCTTTCATGTTAAAATATTTTGATTGCCTGTTCATTTTTTAGATTTAAGAAAGTATCGGATTTGTTTGCATTAAATATGTAGGGAATGACGCTTTATACTTCTCACTTCGCATGAAATGAAAGTTTCAATTATGTAATATCTGTAAATAAAATTTTATTATGTTCACTTTGCATCCATTATTTAATGGCGCTATAAAGAGGATGTAACAGAGGTTTAATATGCAAATACAATTATCTTCGTTTCTGGACAAGAGGGAGTCGTCGCTTTATATGTAATGCCTTAATTATGAAAACATTTGACGGAGACGTTGAAGGTTATGTGATTGTGGCTGTGGTAGTGTGAAGAGTTATAATAGATACACCAAAGCGAATGAGAACTATTTTTATAGAAAAGGAATACAAAACAAAACAATACAAAGAGCGGACCTTAACGCCGAAGCATTACCTAAGTCCGCAAAGGTAGTGCTGAGAATTCGACGAAGACTGTAGTAATATAGAACAAAAATAAAATTAAAATGACAATTAACTACGCAATAAATAATAGTTCGTCAATTTTGAACTTATTGTAGTGATTATTAGTAAATATGAATTTATGTCGGAATTGTTCCATATAAATTTACAAAAAAAGTTCTACTCCTTACGATGGAAAAATAGGAGATGAAGTATTTAATGTCACCAATAAGATGACATTCTAGTTATTACTTTAAACTTGTTCTTTAGTTTGCTCTAAATAGCCGAAAAATAAACTTTAAAATAATTAAAAGCCGACATCAAAGACGTAAAAAGAAAAAAATAATTTCACATTTTCAAGTCGCTGCTGAGACATTGATTGACGAATCAAAGCCCCTTTTCAGAGATGATAGCTTTCCTTATTTCGAGTTGACTGCAAATATCCATAGGCTTCAGTAGCCACTTAACATTAGAAGGATTGTTACTAAGCAAACTATACTCGAGTATGGCATTGTTATATAACTTTTGGCATTAATGCTTGTCTTTTATTTCGGTTTCGATTCAATGAAGAAACTATCTGCAAATATCTTTATATCTTACAGTGGTGTGTTATAGTCATTTCTTTCGGTACAGCGACGACCATGCCGTTCAGCATTAACCATAGTAGGTTTACTGAACTGTAAAATGTCTTTTTTACTGAGTGATTTCGGTGTAAGAATATTCCACTACGCCATATCATCCCGTCGGTGTCGTGTATAGCGACAGAGGGTAGCAGCGTCTTCCTAATAACGATGTAAAAAACTGCCAAGTGTGACAACTATAGGAAATAACCCTATGAGAAAATCTAAGTGGGAAGCTTATGTTCAGCAGTGGACTTTAATAGACTTTAACGGAAACGGTAATTAGTGTTTGAACATAGTATTAAAATGGCGGCTGAGTGATGAAGTGACTTAGTATTGAGTTGCGGTGTTGAGTATCGCGGGTTCAATTCCCACACTGAACATATATTTTTCATGGCCTACAAATAATTGTTTGTGGCCTGGAAGTTTGTCCTTGTGCAATTAATTTACCTATGTAAACTGCGTCCCCAATACATTTTCTTTTACATAAATATATCACAGCAAACTATTTATTTCATTTGAAAATTTTAACCACAAGGATGGCATAAAATATAAGATAAAAGTTTTATTTACACTTCTTAGTTAGTTTTAGTTACAATTCTTATTTTTAGACATGTTGAGCCTAAATTTTAGCGTATAAAAATCAAAAGAATATTTTCTTCCGACTAAAACTACTTTGTAAGAGCCACGTCTATTTCATTCTATAGGTAAACACATTTTATCGAATAAAAATTGATTGACTCTCAGCGGGACTAGCATGGGCAGGAAACAATTTTATCCCCGGGGAAAGGCGAAAATGTTTATCCCCTCGCTTATTTTTGTGTACCCATCGAGGATGGGTACACTGGTGTATATAATATCCGCAGTAGTTAAAATGGGAGATAAACTTAGACTTAGATAGATTTTTTGTATGAATATAAACTTAAACCCACGTCCAATGAACTAGGATAGAATTGTCCATTGTTAATTTTTTACCTTAATTTGCCTCCATGCTACGGACGGGGAATATATGATTACTCGTTATGTCAAACGGGGATATACTTATCCCTGTTACCGTGCTTTGGCATAGGGGCAAGAAAATTTAATTTCTTGTCAGTGGATATAATCGGGGGATAAAATTTTTGTCCCCAGCCCATGTTAGCCGTGCAGGTTGGTCCATAAATCGGTAAGGTATAAAAGCGTAGAATAATAAGAATGGTTTGGATATGATAATTTTATTCAATAGGTATAACTAATTTTATTTATGTGATAAGCTTGTAATTTTATTAGTTATTTTTATATTTACAGTTAAAAATTATACTAACCATCTTTAAAGCACCGCACACAGAGGAGACCTAGATAATAGGAAACATTTTCTACTACTGGCTGTGCCCTGTGGTTTCACCCGCCGTTTGTGTCGCACGATGAGACCTCGCTTATTTTTTGATTCTCAACGGGTGGCTAGGCGTTGTTCGGGCATAGAGCCTAGTGTTGAATTATTGTAATTTTTCATCATCTTTTAAACTATGCGTCCAAATAACATGCAATAAAAATTTTATCTACATGAAATTGTCTTGATGATGAATTAACCTTCGTTTGTAAGGACTAATATGCCATGCCAAATAATAACGGTCAAAAATCACGTTTTGATTTCCAATATCTTTTGTCATAAAATAACTTTATTGTGGCTTATGACTAAGAAATAGGAGGTCTAAGAGGCGACAGATGGAAACAAAATAGGAGATGGGCAGCAGTTGTGAGCAGAAGCGTCACTAAATCACTAAATTATTCGAATAATTTTATTTGGGGAAAATACAAAGTAAATTCACTTTTATTTTCACTAAATAAGACACAAGTTTGAATTAAAGTTTAAAATTCTCAATGTTAGTCATATAATAGCTGTGCTCATTTAATAGTCCAATTCTTTATATCTCACAAATCTATATGCTGTACGAACAAATATTGAATATGAATAATATATACAATAATATTCAAACATAATTTTCGTACATAATGAAACTGTGGTTGACGGCAAATCAGTGTTACTTGTGGTTGTGGTACTGTTGGTCGTTGTTGTTGTCGCAGTTGTTGTAGACTTAGACGTTACCATTGAAAACAATAGAACATTTTATCCAATTTCACAGTTCTAAAAAATATTTAAGTAACAGACGATCGAACAGTCCACTTATTTTTATATGGCTACTGCAGCCCATGGACTCCAGCACCCAATTTATAATTTTTAATGCTGTGTTTTGTATGAAATAGTTTTAATTGTTAAGAATCATTCGAGAATAGACGTAGATATCTATAGGCTATAGTATCTACTTACTATAAGGTGTACTGTGTGCTCCTTTGTTACCTATATTCTATAAAAAAAAGGAAGAATGCGTCACTGCCTGTAATTACTGAACCAAAACTTACCCAAACAGACACCCGGGTAGAAAAAAGGTCAACCTATACATACTACAGAATATTTAAGTATTTGGGCTTTGGACTTTTTCCTTATAAAAGTCCTCCAGTTAGATACACTAAAAATAATAAAAATATTTGTTTCTCCAGCATGCTCATGATTATAATTTTCATAATATAGTATATAATTTAATTTTGTATTAAGATATTGTAAATATTTTATTTCATATGTATTATTTTTATTGTGTTTTATTTAATTTTTAAAATATTTTATCTATTACGTATTTTTATATATCCCAACCAAACAGGAACACTATAAAAATGTCGAATACACTAAAATAATTATTATAAATCTGTGCAATTACTGTGCAAAAAAGCTCAGCTTGAGCTCGGCCATGTCTATTTTCCTCATAGCAACGATACGAACCAGCGTCCTCTCTTGACATGTTGTCAATCATTAAATGTGTAAGTATATCCTCTTAGCGAGTTGAGAATTCTTTATTTTATTTCTAAAATAAAAAAAGTAAATTTTACTTCGGTTATGTGAAAATGTTTCATCAAGTATAGTAAAAGTACTGTGATATTAAAAAAATGTTTTCTTTTTATATAAATTATACGAAAAAAACAAAAAGGGTTCTTAATGAAAGTGCCCCCTTTTTTTCAAGTATAAACCTCACCTGTATACAAAACTCCCTAATAATAAATGGAGAAGTTTCTGGCGACTGCCTTATATGGAGAAACCTTTCGAATGAGAACGAAAATGAATTCCACAGGTAGTTATCGTAGCCCACAAATTCCAATATATTTGCCGGGAATCTTTTATTGTTAATTCGTCACGCTTGGCAGTTTAATTAAAGATTCCAGAACCAGATGTCACGCACTACTGCCCGTCACCAGTCTAGATGTTTTACGTCTGGCATAAACGGGGTGGTTATACTGCCATCTATCGGAACCCATAAAATTCATCTAGAATTTCCCATAATTGCATTTTATGACAATTACGTAATGAAATGGAGCGTTAGATTATCTTACGCCACCATCGTGACAAGAGTTAATTTCTTCCAGATCCTAATTCTCTCCAGAGAGAGTTAATTTCGGTCACGGCGGCAAGTCTCAACGTAGACGAGCCACCTGCGGAGAACAGTATTATAGCACCCGAGTGTATGCGCAAGCACACTCTCGGCACTCTATACTCCTTCACTCTCATAGTCCGATGAGATAGTAATCCGACACGACCAGAGAGAGATCAGGAGCAGCACCAACAAATTTACGTGCTTTCCGAGGCACGGGAGTGAAATACCGCCAACTTTCTGGCTCCGGGCAGTAGCCCGGGCAGTAGGAATTGAGAATTTATTGACAGAAAAGACCCTATTGATTTTGATCCGACCTCATGATCAGCAAATGCGGTTAAGACCACTAGATCAACGAAGCAGTTGGTAAAGAGATTGGCTTTAGGGAGCAGATCACAAGTGTGAAGTTGTAGGCGCTACGCTACAGTCAGTCTAGTGTTGGGGAAAAATGCATAACTTTCAAGTAATTCAAATCATGTTATGCGGTATATTTTTAAAAAGTTATAAAGGTTGTGGATTTTATAATTATACATCCAGATGAGGACTACGCTCATACAAAATATCAACTTAATATAGTAGCATAATGCTGTTGTTTCTTCTTAACTTAGAGAACCGCATACCCTTTTACTGGCAACGAAGCTTTCCATCTTGGTCGTCATTTGTGATAATATAATATCTGCAGACTGATTCTTAATCGTTAATAAATGCAGGTATCTATAGGATACAGCATTGATTTACAATTTGGTAAACTGTGTGCTTGCTTGTCCCAATTATTAAATACAATGTCAAGTTCTAACATCAACAAAATATTAAATGTATAACGACTTCTTATATTTACGCGAACACTACTTAAACTATTTTTACGGATTTTATCACAGAAACAGTCCCCCTCATGACCATGGGTTGCTGTAAAGCACCCACAACGTCGGGAATTAAAATAAGTAAATTAAATGCGATAAAATCCGTGAAATAATTTTATTCTACATAAAATGTATTTACTAACTTGATAATTACATACAACATACATTAGTGAAAAAAATAAAAAGTAAAAACGTCTTATAAACAAACATACTAGGAAGTATTGCTCTCAAGCTTCATTACCCTTTCGGAATGAGAAGAGGTCTAATTTTTTGTAGAGTAATTGAGCAGAAAAGTTCCGCTACAGTGGCTCAGTGTTGATACTTTTTTACTGACCTAGTGTGGAATATAATTATACTTACTTTGTTTAAGAATTTCACTTTGTAGTTGCCTCAAAGCAAGAGGCTATATTTTATATTTGAAAACCATGCAGATTTTTTTGTGAAAACCGAATTAAAATATGATTTTTTGCTTGTCCAAAGACGAATAAGAAAGAATATCTGCGGATTTTTTTGTTTAAGTTATACGTGAATGAAATCGCGGATAAAAGCTAGTTTATTTGGCGCGGGGTTACATATCTATTCCAATTTATATTTTTTTTTATATCTTAGAAATAAATTTTAATTACCGAGGCGAAATGGTTTAAATAAATTAATCGAATAATTGTATTCAAAAATTTTAAAAAGAAAGCAAAAGCAAAGATTTCACAATAAGAGGAAATATATAGTTGCTTTAATCAATCCCCGACTTCACTAGAACATAGTATAGTGACGAAATCTTTGGAAAGTAGCGAAAGAGCTTTGAACAGTAGAATACAAAAAGGAAACGAACTTATTCCTAATTATAAAATGATATTTCTAAAATAATTTTGAACACTTACATTCTGGAAAATATTATCAAACGTTACATTATTTTGTATTATCAAACTTTTGTATTATTAGATCATTATTGTGATATAATATGTTAAGTAACTTAGAAACAAGGTATTTATTACAAATGTAACTATGCTATCTAATTCTATTTGCATACATATCTTAATAACATATATAAATATGTTCAAGTTAAATAATCTAACATCGTCACTATTCAATTAATTTTAGAGGTGATTTATCAATCGTTAGATGAAGTTATTCATAGAATAAAATATAACATAAACAAAGGAAATATTACAGTGATATGAATAAAATAGTTCTTTTGTTTTTACATTCAGTCAGGTTTTAATTTATAGGATGGATAACTTTTATCAACCAGCAGGAAAACCAGCGGGATATTTTATTAAAATATTACACTTTAAATTAATTTAGTTTTTTTTTGTTTATACAAATTTTAAATGAATTTTAATAGAACCAGGATGGTGGCGAGCACCTCATTCTCAGTGGTTTTTGTCTCTTATGTATTTTTTGATATTATAGTAACCCTTCTTGTACAATTTTTCTTTAATAAAACATTTAAAAAGAAATGCCATGAATAGCCATGTAAGGACGAGGGAAATGAAACACTTGAGTGTAGACGTAAGACTGTCTGTAATTACTTTTTTTATATATTATATTATACCCAAACATACGTATAGATACTATTTAGATACTACACCTTCCTTCCCAAAGAAAAAAAAAAGAAATGAATACGTGCATTTCTTTTTTGTTTAATATAATACTAACATTTAAAATTACACAATAATTATATCCCTAAGTATTCTAATTTATAAAATGTAAACATGGGTAAAGCATAGTTAAAATAATATTTAGATTAAAATGATTACAATTGGTATTATAGTGCTTAGTAATTAATATTAAGATAAAGTAATATTAATTAATAAACTTAATACATATTAATACATACATACATTGACAAATTTTGTACTATTTCTAGGATGTGCTTGTAAAAGCGTATACATTGCCTCATAAATGAATCCCTAATTCTGTGGAGTTTAGTAACTGGCATTACAAGCTTATGTTTGTTTCTAGTTTTTATTATTAACTTAATATTTTATTTTTCTCTAAGGGACTCATTACAATTATAGTTATAAATCGGCCGTACGGCTCTCTTTTGCAAAACAAATAGAGCTTCGGTGTAAGTAGCATTACCCCATAGGAAAATTCCATAACACATCAACTAAAATAAACTAATCTAGCTGTCTCAACATTGACTTCTAATCTTTATAACAGCATATTATGCAGAACTAAGTCTGCTTGCTAACTTAGATATATGGGGGCCCCATTGAACCTTCGCGCCTATAGTAATACCAATAAAAACAATGGTACCCACAAGACTCAACTCCCCCCAATTTAAGAGCACATTGGAATTTAAATGTTTAATATTTGGATGGCGTCATGCACGTAGTGCAACGTTTCTACGTCCCCGCAATTGCTTAACATTTTTATCATCTCTCTGCGAATATTTCTTAGTTATATTACAATATTTGAACAAAGTTTACTTTCTAACTTAATTTTAATTATTTTGGTTATATGGTCAAACCAAGCTACAGACGCCGGAATACATCCTACGCGTACGTTACTTACTACAGGAAATATTCTTATGTTATGCTGATATTGCGATGACAAATTAATCGAGCGTACGAAATTAGCGAACTGGAAACGTATTGCGACGTTGCAAAAATGCGAACGATACCACGGGGTACAGTACTTAAATTTAAGTTATTTGTTTTAGTATATTTTTTATCCTCATTTACTAGAACACCTTACAAACTTACCCAAAACGTCGGGACTTAAAATTAAGTAGGATTAAACGCGATAAAATCCGTAAAAGTTGGTTTTATTCCATGTATATATGTAAGAAGTCATTACATAGTCATACATAGCATATCATAATTCTATGGACAGTAAAATCTGAAAAGTGACTTTTATATCACTCACTGCCTAATACATTAAAACCTTAGCCTTTTGACTTCTGGGTTACTTATAAACTTGAAAGAGCAATGACAGAAAAATAGTTGAGAAAAATTATAGCGTCTAGAAATAAGTTATATATAAAATGAGCTTTATTATTTTTCTATGATTTTTCAAATAAAAATGTATTTTAACTAAAGCCACAGAAAAAAACTAACATTTTTGGGAATATCAAATGACTTAAATCATTTTACTTCAAATGTTGCCATTTAGTATATTCATACTATTTTCGTATAAACCTTGTTACACTACCAACACAACACAAAAAATATTTTTATATTAAGTTATTATTAGTAATAACTGTACTATCATTAATAATAACAATAAAAGTGATATGGCTGAGAATAAGTCTCTTACAAAGAATTTCCTACAATAATACATTTTCGCAATCGTAGTACTATGTAACAATTCCATTTAATGTTATGCCAACACTAGCTAAAATTAAATGTCACTGTTTTTTTTACTGGCTTTTCGGCTCTGGGTTCTAGCCCTTCTGAGAATGTCACTATGATACAAAAGCCCTGAAGCCATGCCAGAAATATACATTCACAGTATGCAAATATATAATAGAGATAAAATAATCTAAAAACTCTCAATTATGTATTATTTATTAAGCTAACATCAAACAACCACAGGAAGCATGACTCTTTCCAAGTGACATAGGACATAACATACAAATTTTCAAATGTAAATATGTTTTTTTTACGCCTTCTCAGTACAAAATTCTTTGACAGAGTTATTAAGGGACGACGCTTAACATTTTAAGATATTTTTGGTATATAGACGCTCCCATTTCTTCTCAACTAATTTTATGTATGAAAGTCTACCATTGTTCTTTGTCAGTGATGTAGATACTTATATGTTTGTAGTGGTGGTCTGGTGCTTACAAAAATGTAAGATTTCATTTATTTTTTCCACAGAACTGTTATGGAGAATACCACCGTAAAATTCAGTAAATTTTTGCAGTGCGTCGTATGGTGAGGACGAGAAAGACCCTTTCTAGTAATAACAAGGTATTCGTCTAATGCCTATTCCTATGCTCAAGAAACGTTACGTTCTCCGTAACGATCCGTTTTATATCATATGAGATGCAGTAGAACAGTTTATAATACAAACTATTCATTCAACAACTGAATAAAACTTAAAACGGTACATAAATTGTTATATATTTTTTTAAATGGCATGCACTTTAATTCTGCAAAACAGTTCGTAAAAGAAAACGAAGCGTTTATAAATATAGAAAGCCTAAACATGTCCTCGAGGGTGACAACACATGAGCACCTTGATTCTTAATCTAGGATAGATAAAGTTGTCAATCGCCTTCAGTCTGTGCGTTTGTTTTTTTTAAACACGTTTTTTTATTTTTTGTTTACAATTTCATTAAAGTTGTCATTGTCGTGAAAATCATCAAAGTAGTTAACGTGGTTATGAACAATGAGAACGTCATATTACATTGTGAAAAAATGATTTATCGGATATGTTTATACAATAATGAATTAGGACGTGATTGAATGGTCTGACAAAAATCCAAAGTTGATTAAACTCAAACATGACGCTATCCTCTTGCTGACCGATGGCGGGACTCCATTTGATGCTATACATAGATAAGCCCCAGATGTTTCCCGTTGCACGTTCGTAATGTATAACCAATACAATTGTTAGTTGCAATTTTTAGCGCTGATTTACTACACGTTTGCGTGCACGTGCAAGTGCGTGTGCGCGTATGTGTGTGCGTATGCGTGAGCGTGTGCGTGCGTGCGTACGGGCAGGCGTGCGGGCGGTCGGGCGTATGTGCTTGCAAGTGTACGTGCGCGTGCGTGTGTGTGTGTGAGTGTGGATAAGTGAGAAAAGCGTATGAGAATTTGGCATTTATCATCATCATTACAGCCCTTTAAAAATAATTTATTTAGACAACAATATTTACAGTTACCAATGTATAGATATTATCTTAATTATGTACTTCTATTCATAAAAATATTTACAATTGAGTATAAACTCTTAAAAACTAAATATGTTACGTAAATATAAGAAATGATTAAACTAAAATATATTTAAACGAAGTTATTCCAATGACGACGCGTGGTCCACCCTCGGCGATGTCCGAAAACGGACTGCGACTGAGCTCGCGGGTGTCGCTCAAGGGCAACGGAGCAGGCACGCTCGCGAAAATATATATTCAATTTTGGGGAAACATATTTTTTCGAGTAAAACGGGGAATAAAAATAAAAGTCTCAATTATAAATATTAATATTTTTAAGACCAATTTTTAAGTGTAATAACCATTCAAAGAGCTTTGGGGACTGTTTTTCTTTTAAGATGTTGACAAAAATACAATTTTGTTCAATTAAAAATATTTATTAAAGCCTCTTCTGTCATCCTGTATTTTTTGCGATTATTATGTGGTAGGTAATATTGTGATCTTTTGAGGCATTTCACCCGCACTTAGAGTCTTAATGGTGCTGTATTTCGTATGGTAAATGTAAATAATCGGTGACGCATCTACATTTTTAATCCTAATTGAGGATATGTGTATGTAGACGACTATGGTCCTAAGGCAACACTCACACGATCAGGTGGACTGTGTGCTCCTTTGTCATCTTTATTTTGTTTAAAAAATCTGCATGTCTGAAGAATAAAATATTTTAAAGACAAGTGAATTACAACATGCACTGGAGTAGCGTGACATAATAATTACCATATCCCTTTATAAAAGTAAGAGAAGGTCTTTTCTCAGTACTGAAACATATTACAAAGGCTGTGACATTTATATTTATATACTTGTAATTTATAATCTCACATGGCAACTGAATTGCTACTGTTAAATAAAACTAATTTTACGGATTTTATCGCGTATATTAACTTATTTTACATACCCGACGTTTCAAGCACTTTACAGCACCCATGGTCACGGGGGGACTGAGGTGTATGACGTCCCAATGTCATAGTCCGTAAAAATAGTTTTATTTAAATGTGTAGTGTTCACGTAAATATAAGAAATCATTATGCTATTGTTAAATTAATTGCTATACAATGCTTGTTGAAAATTAAGTAAACGTAATGGTTTTTGTATTTAACGAATCTCGCAGAAAACCGGATGATCAATAAGAATTGTATTTTAGCTTCGGAAAAGCAATTTCATCGTTTGTACTTTATATTCATTAGAAATGTTAGATTTTATGCATTAAAAATGAAAGGTTTTATTGTTTGATATAAAAAAAGGCATTTCGGGTTGTTTTTTTATGAACTTGAGATTAAATAATAATAATAATAATAATAATAAATCTTTATTTTGGATAACAAATGAGATCCATATCAGAGATATTAGAAAAATCACGAAATAATAATACAGCTAGGTGGACGCACGCGCACACACACACACACACACATACACACACACACACACGCGCGCGCACGCACGCACGCACGCACGCACGCACGCTCGCACGCACGCACGCACGCCCGCACGCAAGTACGCCCGCCCGCACGCACGCACGCACGCACGCACGCACGCACGCACGCACACACGCACGCACGCTCGCAAGTACGCACGCACGCACGCACGCACGCACGCACGAACGCACGCGTCAAAGCCGTCAGTGCGGGCCTCACAGAACATGCCTGAAGCACTGCAGTAGCGGGGCAGTCCCAAAAAAACAAAACGCATTGTTATATTGCACCTTTAATGCTTTATACGCCCTTTGTGTGTAGTTGACCCAAAGGCAGCACGAATAGAGAGACTGGCAGCGTGCCTTAAAAAGAGTTATTTTAACGGCATTAATGCATCATGCAAGCCTACGGGCTAACATATTACTCCGGGTCGCTAAAGCCCTACGCTCCCTTTCCATGTCCATTTCATCACGCAAATCCTCGGTCACGTAGTGTCCCAAGTATCTGATTTGTGATATCCTCGATAAAGCAGTGTTGTAGAGTCTGATAGGTGGTATGTACGTGGAACTCTTGTTGTTAGCTTTAAACAGCACAAACTCACTTTTCTTTATATTATAAATAAGACCGTGTTCATTTGCATAAGCCTCACGGATTCCCAGAAGCTTTCTGCGAGCGCACTGACCAAGAGACTCAGCAACACCATGTCGTCGGCGTAATTTAGGGTGTTAACATACTTTCCATCCACATGGCATCCGACATTGGTGCTGCTGAGTCTCTCGACCAGCTCATTTATATACAAGTTAGAAAGTTGAGGTGAACTTATTCCACCTTGTCTCACGCCATATTTCAACTCATACGGTTCATAAAGCTTATCTGCCCATTTTACATGATTGGTTTGATGATTGTACCAATAGCGGAAGATACCCAGGACATCATTAGAAAAATTACATTCGGCAAGTCATCATCATCATCATCATTACAGCCCTTCACAAGTCCACTGCTGAACATAGGCCTCCCCCAAATAATGCCACAAAGCACGGTCCTGAGCCACCTGCATCCATCGACTTCCTGCATGTCTTACCAGGTCGTCACTCCATCTCGTGGGGGGACGCCCTACACTTCGCCTACCGGTACGAGGCTGCCACTCGAGAACCTTTCTTCCCCATCGGTTGTCGGTTCTTCGAGCTATATGGCCGGCCCACTGCCACTTCAGCTTACTAATCCGTTGGGCTATGTCGGTCACTCTGGTTCTACTGCGGATATCCTCATTCCTAAGTTTATCACGCAGAGAAACTCCGAGCATAGCCCTCTCCATAGCTCGCTGAGCGACCTTGAGCTTCCTCATACGGCCAGCAGTGAAGGACCACGTCTCAGTTCCATAAGTCATCACTGGCAACACGCACTGGTTGTACAATTTCGTTTTCAGGTTTTGAGGTATGTCTGACGAGAAGATGTGTCGTAGCTTCCCGAACGCTGCCCAGCCGAGTTGAATCCGTCGATTGACCTCTCGGTCGAAGTTGGACTTACCTAGTCGGACTATTTGTCCCAGGTAAACATAATCGTCAACAACTTCGAGCTTAAAGACTAAACAGCTTAAGCTTAACATTCGGCAAGTATTTTTCATAAAATATGATACGTTCCAAGTCAAAGGTCCTCGGCAGGTCTAAGAATCATCCATAAACCGGGGTTTGGCGATCTTTATAATATCTGACTGTATGTTATAAACCTAATATTGCACTTTCATTTAGTAAAACGTTGTAATTTTGATATTACAAACAGACACTTCAATTTTATTTGTATAGATAAGAGCGATTTTAAAAAGTATCTAAGTGTTACCCTTGATATGCCGTCTTCCGTACAATCGACACGTCAATATTCATTTCTTTATTTAACAAAAATATATGCGTGTCGTAGTTGTATGTGTTGTCGTATAGTTGTTTATTAATTATAAATGGCGGGCGGCGCTAGTGCTGACCGGCGCGTGTCGAGGATTGTCGGAACTTGTCGGCGACGTTCGGCGCTTATCGGTGCTTATCGGCGCCTGTTCATATATATGCCTGCGCCGGTTACCAGCGTGGACCGGTCCCTATAAGCGCTGATAGGCTGCCAGCTTTCTTTCTGTATACGGCCTTATAGCTCCGTCCAGCAACGCAGCTACGTGAAACGATCCACGAGTCTAACGCCGGCAAACGCAGCGCCGAGCAGCGTGAGCGGCGAGCCAAAACAACTGCCTTTTATACAAACTAGTTTGTATAAAAGGCAGTTACGCCGCTCACTTAGCGGTTAGCCACCGTAGAGTCTATATCACCTGAGGATGCCTCGTGTAGAGGCGAAACACGTGTCGTATTATCGTCAGTGGTGTGTCTTGCCTAGTGTAGTGGTGTTGGGAGTAGCGGTGCTGGGATTAGTGGTGACGGGGTTAGTGCACGCAATTGAGGGAGGGCGGGAGGTGCTTCTTCATACTAGGTAAGACACATCATTTTATTTTATAACGCGGATATTTGCGAAGTAAATTTTTGTAAAAGCTTTTATATAATGGATTTCCGCAAAGTAACGCCTGATTCTATTAATTACATATAATAGTTGTACATAATATTTTATTGATTAATCTTTATTGGGAAAAATGTATGTATTATAATTGGCTAAGTAAATAAAATATTTTGTTATTGGTAAACTAAGGACGTAGCCGGGCATATAAATATAGGCAGGGTTAGCTGAATAAAATATACTCCATACTCCATTCGCCTACCAATCAGATCTCCCCTTTTTCTACCACCGGCCACAGTGGAGACCAACCGACGTGATATGAACACGCAACCAACAACCTTCGGAAACTACTATTTCAAACCTTCGTAATCATCCTCAAGTACCCCATTCTAACGCTCCCGAACTGATATTGTCTGCAGTCTTCACATTCTGCAAACCATCTAGCTTTACAAAGGTTCATCGCAGCACTGGAATAATAATGCTTCCTGTTCCTTCAAGCTACTCTCTGCACTACAGTGTTCGGCACGGATCTGAGCCTTACTGTTCGCCTCTGCTTCACGGCACTCTCGCAGATTACTTGCATTCTTCTCGACTCACCGCAGACTACAAGGCAATTCCCTGGCACTTGCAAATTCGTCGACATCTAGACTGCACTATCGACCTCCGGTCAGAGCAGGGGGTGATGTGGCGGCGCTGTCGTCGCGCCACAAGCGAAACACATCGAAGCCTAAATCGCACTAACAGTTTCGAAGTTAAAGCAGCATATATAGAATGGCTCCGAACTACCAATCGGAGCGTTTTCCGCTCCCCGGGCAGAACACCTTGCCCGGCGAGAGATCTCCCCTTTTCCTTCCACCCGCCACACATATAACTAAAATAATATACATTTGTGCAATAGACACCATATAAATAAATTACTAAGATGATTCGCCAAATTTCTAGATTTTATAAATGTTTTTTTATTGGATAAGGAGGACAAACGAGCACACAGTCCACCTGATGGTAATTGGTTGTTATAGCCTATAGACATCTACATCTATCCTCGATTACGAATCAAAATGCAGATGCGTTGTCACCCGTGAGAATTAAGATGTAATACCTCATTTCCAGTAAAAAGCGTGTCCAGTCCTACACATTCACCATACGAAACACAGCAGTATTAAGGTGCTATTTTAGGTTGGTATTCTGTGAGAGCGTGGTCCTTCCCCGCTCGAGGCAACCCATTCGTGTTACAACTATAACAGTAATGTAGCTGCAGCATGGCTATATCGCGTAATAAAATTATACATTATACCTATCTGTTTTTCTACATATTATCTTATTTATGTATTAAATCATACATTATTTCGCAAAAAATTTCAAACCTGAGGTCTTGCTATTTATATTGAAATGTTTGAAGTTTTCTCTGCTCCATATGATAGTAGCTAACGGAGTTTCGTAAGCAATACATCGTGATGCAATACACTCCCTCTCCTTAACAGTAATGTCACTGCTACTAGCTTCATCCTCAATGTCTGGTGGTACTGTAAGAAATAATTTGTATGAATCAGTGAACATCAACGTCACTAAAACTGTTGGTAGTAGGTATAAGTTGACAATTGAGAAGCTACCAAATAAATATACTACTGAAATACATAAGAGTACCACTCTCTCTACAGCTGGAGCTCTAGACAGATACGAGGGCCTACCACCTAGAGCTTATAAGCCAATAAAGATTACATGGTCCATCTTTTACTATTTTTATTAGCCCGTGATAGGCATAATACTGGCATGTGATTTTGTAAAAAATAAGCACCTTAGTCACCACATTTGTCAGGCGAAATTGTGATCGCAGTACTAAATATCTCGTGTTGTCTACTTTCCGTCAATGGTCGGGGTATCTTAGATGTGATATACGAGATAATATATCACCATCATCTATCAGAGGCTACGAGGTCTTTTTTTTTAAATGAATTAACAATCCAACGTTGTAAAGCAGCAGATCAGAAACAAGTGCATATTCAAATCAAAAAAATGAAGCTGAAGTTTCACCAAGTAGCAATTATAGCTAGTATAAATTAAAAGAATTTAAAGAAAATTTATTCTGAAAAGTTTAAGTATTCCAATAAATTTATTAACCTAAGAATAGTATTAATTTTTCGCTGAAGTTTGAAGAGGAACTAGTGCAAACTACAAGTGGACTAGTTTATACAGTAGTGCATAGCAATACCTGGCGAGTTCTTTACATTGTCATATGTACTAATGTAGCCAACCCTTGGACTACATCATCATTTGGTAGCGAGATTCTAGTCATCGGTTTACGTAGTCCTTTCTGTATAAATGTTTTCGCCTTATTTAATATAATACGGATTGAGAATTATAAAAACAAAACTAATTTGACTGTTAATAATGAATATTTTTATTTAAACGCTACATTTACGTGGGCTTTTTATAAATATAACTCCTTATTTAAAATGTTCTTTGTAGAGGATTATAAAAATAAAATTAATTTGAATTTATTGGCTTGTTTATAATTATATCTCCTTATTTAAGATGTCCTTCCTGGAAGATTATAAAAATTTGGAGTAGTATTAATGGATATTTTTTAATTCAAATGCTACAGTCCCTTTTAATATTTATACTGTTATTGTGTCGTTTCGCTCGAGAAGATTGTCATTTCTGTATAAAAAATAGTCACGCTTTTGAATTCTCAACAAACAGCTTAGCCGGGGAAGATTAATGAAGTGGCTGTTTCTTGACGGTTTCATCCTGACTTTTCTTTAATCATGTTTTATTCAAATTTCTTATTTACTTTGTATTTGATGAATGTTCTGTCTTGGTACAATTGTTGTTGGAAATCATGTTTAAATATCAAATGTCATTTTTGGTTTGTGATGATTGTTGTTCTTATGAAAATGTAAATATAAAAAACTTTTTGTTTTGTACGACGCTTTTTAATATTAAGGACACCTTGTATTCAACGTAAAGTTGTCAATTTAATGTTACTGTTACAGGCTATCAAAATTCCACTGTTGAATATAGGCCTCCCCATATATTGACTAATAAGAGATATTTTATTCTATAGTAGGCACATTTGGCTGGCGGTTTTTTTTTTAAACTTTACCCCTACACTAGGATTTTCTCCTGTATCGTGGAGGCAGTTTACAAACACAAATTGCTCAAGGACAAACATCCAGACCCGGAACAATTATTTGTAGGCCATACAAATACTTGTTCCGTGCGGGATTCAAACCCGTGCCCCACAGCGCAGAAACTCATTGCTAAGCCACTGCGCCACAGAGCCGCCGGTTTAGCAATCGCAGTTTTATTAGTTGTTATTAGAAACACGCTGCTGCCAGTCTCCTGGTTTCTTTCCCTCTATCGACACCGCGGGACGATATGGGTTAGTGCATATTCTTTCACCGCCACTACACGGTTAGAGTTCCAAGTACTTCAAATTTATTGAGATTTATAAATAATTATGTATGAAGGCAAGCCTCCTGAACAAGCCAGTTTCCGAAAAGACTTTAGCACCATAGACCACATACATTCCTTTCGGCAAATTGTACAAAAGTCCAAGAAGTACAATTTGCCACTATGTCTGGCATATGTGGACTATGAGAAAGCCTTTGATTCCGTCGAAATTTGGTCGGTGCTGCAGTCACTTCAGCGGTGCTAAGTTGACTGTCGGTATATCGAAATGCTGAAGTGTTTGTACAGTAGGGCAACGATGGCTATCCGAGTACAGAACCCGAGTGAGAATCCTATCCAACAGAGAGGTGTCAGACAGGGTGACGTTATATCACCGAAACTATTCACCGCTGCATTTGAAGGTGTATTCAAGCTTCTGGACTGGAAAGGATATGGTATTAACATCAACGACGAGTAGCCGAATAGATTTGCCGACAATATAGTCCTAATGGTAGAATCACTGGAGGACCTAAGCAATGAACTCAATAGTGCCTCCCAACGAATAGGTCTTAAGGTGAACATGGACAAAACAAAGATCATGTATAAAATTCATGTCACACATATGCCGATAGTTGTTGGGGGTACTAAGCTCAAAGTTGATGAAGAGCATGTATACCTGGGACAAATAGTCTGAATAGGTAAGTCCAACTTCGACCGCGAGGTCAATTGACGGATTCAACTCGGCTGGGCAGCGTTCGGGAAATTACGGCACATCGGCACAAACGAGACTGTACCTATAGAACTGAAACGTGGTCCTTCACTGCTGGCTGGATGATGAAGCTCAAGGTCGCTCAGTCGTAGTCGAACCAGAGTGGCCGATATAGCCCAACAGATTAGTAAACTGAAGTGCCAATGGGCCGACCATAAAGCTCGAAGAACCGACAACCGATGGGGAAAAAAGGTTCTCTAGTGGCGGCTTCGTATCGGCTGACGAAGTGTAGGGCGTGCCTCCGCTAGATGGAGTGACGACCTGGTAAGACATGCAGGAAGTCGATGGATGCAGGTGGCTCAGGACCGTGCTTTGTGGCATTCCTTGGGGAGGCCTATGTTCAGCAGTGGACATGTGAAGAGTTGTAATGATGAATGATGATGTTTGAATGAGAAATAAAATGCGACTTTCTAATTATCTGTACTCTAAACTTGCGAAATAATAGAAAAAATTGTATAATTTCCAAATCACCTTGTATGTTTGCAAGTTGTCCATTGTACACGTGATTGTGGTATCTCGGCCGACCACAAACGTCACGTTTGACCTCTCACCCATGAATCTCGGTTGTTTTGCATCTAGAATAACAAATTTACTTTACTTTGTTTTTACTTGTGTATTTCTAGGGAGTATTTTTCCTTTTTATCGCTACACTACAATTATATTTTTACTTTTGCGGTTTTGAAAATAGATAAATCTGGCATGTCTGAAATGTTTAAAGAATGTACATTCGTACAAATTGTAACTGTCGCGAGAAAAATAGTGTACATGTGAGTTTCTTGCATTTTCTTTTCAAATGGTCTCCTGCAGAGACTTATTGAAGCGATGGCGTAAAGTATTTTGTCATGGTCAATATTTATAAAAATAATTTGAATTTTACGTTAACCGTTATACTAAGAGCCCGGCCAATCATCTGAAGCAATCGAGAAAGTACCACATGAGAAATTTTATTTTAATTTAATTAGCGAAAAAAGAACGCTTCACAAATATTTTACAATACAAATCGTGAAATTACGCGTGGAAGAGCTACACTGCAGCTATATTATGATTGTCACATGAATGGGTCAGCTTGATCGGGAAAGTCCCACGCTCTCACAAAATACCAGCGTAAATTAGGAGACAACCGGTGACCTCTATTTACTGGCAATACATTTGTTAGTAAATTATTTGCACGAAAACCCCTTCCTTAAAACGAAATACAAGTTCAACTATTTATTATGTATTACGTTTAAAGTTTTTTTTTTCTTTTTAAATCACATAAGCTGCTAAATGAACAGTTTATAATATAAACTGTTTTTATATGCACTTCATACGTAATATAATATAACGGATCGTTACGAAAAACGAAACGTTTCTTGAATATATACCCGAATAACCTAGAACAGATGTAATTGATTTGAATTGAGATATAAATTTCTATAAGCTACAGCATCGATTTACCATCAGGTGGAATGTGTGCTAGTTTGTCACCCTTATTCTAAAAAAATAAAATTTATTGGTCAGCGATGTATTTAGTTAATAGTGGATTAAAAACCAAATTTTATTTTGATTTTGGTTGTTGATATTTTCCCGTAATATTTTATTATTCAGACAAGCAGTTTTCTTACGATGTTTGTGGTAAAACACTAATTAAATAGCGATTAATAACACCATTGGTGCATGCGAATATTGTTTTAAAAAAATAAAAAGTGACAAACCCCGTAAAAATTGATTATTTTAAAGCAGCATTTAAAATGAATGTTGTGAGGCACAAGGCCTCCTCATTAGTAAGTTAGTTGTGTTTTAAACATTACGAACATAATATATAAAAATTATTCAAACAGAAATTTCGATAAGAGTAAAGCTCTCGGCAATGGCAGCCGCGTTACTGTTGGGGCACTTTGTTATTCCACCTCATTTACCTGCAAAAGAACCGAAAAGCGGCGTGTTCTTTTTTTCTTGTAATTTATATCGGTTGAGAGATATTTATCAAAGATAAAATTCTTATTTATTAAAATATAAGTAAATGCTTACTTTGCTAATAAAATTCAATACCCCATGTCATCCCGTAGGTGTCATAAGATGCATCAGAGGGAAGCAAACCAGGAGATGGGCAGCAAGGTCTTCATATAATATTAACAACTAAAAATAAAAATAAACATCGAATGCCAACCCGCCTGCCAAACGTGGCACCTATAGCAAATATCCCCTAATAAGGCAATCTATGGGAAGGCCTGCGTTCAGCAATTGATTTTAATAGGCTTTAACGATAACAAACGTGGGTATTTTTTTTAGAGAGGAAGCAAACGAGCATGCTGCTCACCTGTATGTGTATGTGTATGGTATGTGACTACCGCCGCCGGATAACTGCAACACTAGGGGCATCGCAGGTTTTATTATAGAATAATTATGACAAACGAGCGCAAAGTTCACCAGATGGGGTAAAAGAATGCTGTGGCATATAGACATCTATATTTATCCTCAGTTAAAAATCAAAATGCAGATGCGATGTCACCCCTGAAGACCAAGATGGAATGCGTGATGAAGATGGAGATTGAGGGGATTGGCCGGCCTTTTAAAACGAAGTATGCTCTTTTCTTTAACCTACCTAAGTTGTATTGACACGGGAAAACCTTGGGTTGCCAATTCCACAAAGAATTTGTGCAAGAAACTTTAATAAATCTTACAGTGATGGAGCGCCAATTGCATTAAATTCAAAACTACTGCATTTTTTCAGTGGGACTGAGAGACAAGCGACGTACAGGCGTCTGCACGTGTCAGAAGATGACCCATTTATGATTACAAATTACTATCACAACTCAAATATATCTTCTATCTATACTATAATAAAACTCAGATACGAAGATTTCTGTACATTGAATTTTTTTTAATTCGAAATGGAATATTCTATGTGGTATACAGATCAAAAAAAATTTTTTTTTAATTGTTGTCTGTCTCTCTGTCTGAACACGCATCACGCAAAAACCGGTCAACCGATCTGGATAGGACTTTCACTTTCGTGTTACGTAGAAATCGAACCATTGAAAAAATTATAATTCATCGCTATCTATAATAGGAGTTGGGCAGTAAGAAAGTATCTCCCTTTTGCAGCCGCAAAAACGTTTACAATTTTGGTGTCGTGAGATTGAAAAATTACATTATCCGATTTTGAGTTGTTTTTATATTATTCTTATCTGTTATTATCTATCGTGGTTTTAATTTTAGTGTAATAATCAATTTATTACTTTAATCTTATCTAGATGGCGCTATAGATATTTTAAAGCAAGGTATGGTTTTATTATACGTGGGTAATGATATATGACACATCTGTCATAGATGGTGCTTTCAACGTAATGTTATCAGTTATGTTATCAGTATCACTAGGCCCGTAAATGTTATCTTCTTACTTTTATCGCACAAAAGCGATGCAAAGGCGGTTTTAAAAATGTGTTTTTTTTTGCTACTCATGTCTATATTACTCTAAGGCTTAGGATATATTTACTCAAAGCACCACCCCGCCCTCTAACTTTTTACGTCGGTGTTGTGTGTATTGTGTATTGATATTACTGTATATAGCATTGTGTATTACTATAAAGTGTAATTTATTTTACATGTCTAACCTAACCTAACCTGTAAGATAATAATAAATATGTAGCAGATCGTTCTAGGTGAAATTAAGGGGAGCATTTCGCTTTTTATTTGCCTGAAAATCATTCTACGTATAATTAAATTCATCATGTTATCAAAGAAATGAAAATTTAAAATATATCTTATGACCGTGGCCAATTCGAGACGCAAAATAACGTGCAATAAAATGAAAGTATTAAGCTCCTAAGGGTCTTCTTTCTCCCAAACTATTACTCGTGTTTATTTTACCGCTGACTTCATAGTGGGTTGGTTCTGACAGATGACGAATCGTGAAGACTGAATATGAATTCAGAAGATAAAATAGCTAGCTCTGAGTTAAGCCTTTTCGTCCGTCTAATGAAATGGAGTCCGGTCAAGTGTAATTTTATAGACCAGCAAATATGTGTCTCATATTAATGTTATGAATGAGGGTAGAGAATAAAAGAAACTACGAAGAACTCCCACTTGTTCAAGCTATATAAATAATTCTTTGTTGGTTTAATGATCGTTAGAAATAGCGAGTAATGATCTTGAGGTCGCGGGTTCGAATCCTGGGTCAGGCCGAAATTTGGCCCTCGACGCGCGCCACCTCCGGGATCACACATCGTAGTCAGCGGGGCCCGGATAGCTGTCGAGTCCACCATGAAGTATCTGGGATTGATGCTCGACAGCCGATGGGAATTCGGAGCCAAGTTCCGGCGGCTGGCGCCTAAGCTGATGGGTGCAGCGGGCGCGCTTTCAACGTTGCTTCCCAACTTGGGGGGCCCGAGTGCCGCCTGTAGGCGGTTGTACGTGGGAATCGTGCGGTCCATGGCCCTGTATGGGGCCCCTGTGTGGGCGATGGACATGAGGGCCAGCACTCTCGCCATTCTGCGTAAACCGCAGAGGGCGATGGCCGTCAGAGTCGTCCGCGGGTATCGCACGATTTTCTACGAGGCGGCTTGCGTCCTGGCCGGATCCCCGCCCTGGGACCTAGAGGCGAAAGTACTCGCGTTGTTATGTCGATGGCGCGAGGAAGAGCGGGCACGGGGCTCGAGGCCGGTGCAGCGGCAGATATCGCTGCACCGAGAGGAGCTCCGTCAGGTTTTGGAGGCGGAATGGCGGTAAAGGCTTCTGCGCCCTACCGCCGGCCTCGCTACCATCGAAGCGATCCGGCCAGTTCTCGACGACTGGCTCGGGAGAAGGCACGGCTCCTTGGCGTTTAGGGTAATGCAGGTGCTGTCGGGGCACGGCTGCTTCGGCAAGTACCTGTGCCGTATAGACAGGGAGCCGGACGCTCGGTGCCACCACTGCGTCCATTGCGGGGAGGACACGGTGCAACACACGCTCGCCGAGTGTGTAGCTTGGGAGGAGCAGCGCCGTGTCCTCACAAATGAAGTAGAAGGCGATCTGTCGCTGCCGACCTTAGTGCGTAGGATGGTCGGTAGCGCAGAGTCGTGGGATGCGGTGGTGTCCTTCTGCGAGGACGTGATGTCGCAGATGGAAACTGCGGAACGGGAGAGGGAGATCTCCACTCCCTTCCCCGGCCGCAGAAGGCGCATCAGGCGCAGGAGAAGAGCGGACAACGCCTTTTTCCGGCCCCTATGAATGGGTCCAGGGGCGAGGGACTTGGGGAAGCCCCCGCCAGCCCTATTCGATGGAGCCGAGGCGGAGGTGCACGCGGGTGTCGGCACGCGCCTCTGAGGCGATACACGGGGTAGGTGAACTCACTACCCCGTGCAGGAGACGAGGCCCTGACAGACCGGGCCAGCACTAATGTGGGGCTGCGGAAGAATTTGGATTCCCGCGGCCCCGCGCGCACGTGCGAGGAGACACCGGGGTGGTTTTAGCCGGTAAGAGTCCGGCACGCCCCTTTGCCTTTCCCCAGGCGGAGGTAGTGCATGAGGATTTCCCGCGGAAAAAAAGGCCAAAATTGGGTAGTTCGGTCACGAAATTCTTAATAGCAACCCGGAGTCAGATAGTTGACATCTTTTTATCCCCGTGCCTCGGAAACACGTAAACTCGTTGGTCCTCTGCCTGATATCTCTCTACTCATATCAGAATACCGGCACATTGAACGGCAGAGTGACGGAAAGAGAGTGTGTGGCAACACTTTCGTCGCGCCACAAGCAAAACGCACCGATCCCTAAATCACGGTATCAAAGTTTTGAAGTTACTGCACTATGTATAGGACAGCTTTGTACTTAACACAGAGAGCGTTGACCGCTCCCAGGTCTGAACACCATGCCCAGCGGGATATTTCCCCTTGTTCTTTCACGGCCAAAAGTGCTCCAATGTTTGCGCGCATACTCGCACTTTAGTTCTGTGCTGCGCAGATGGCTAGTCTCCCTTGAGACTGGCCGCCAAGACATATAATTTGATCCTAAGGATATTGTTATACCATAAAGTCGTCACCAAGACATAATAATTTATTTAAGTAATTTTAAAAGAAATTTCAAGTATTTTTTTATATTTTTTATAAAAATTAGTCACGGAATGAGGTCTTGCCTCATAAAATTAAAAGTCTAGTCATTTTTTTATAGGATAAGGGTGACAAACGAGCACACAGTCCACCTGATGTCAAGTGGCTGCTGCGGCCAATAGACATCTACATCTATCTAGTATTACGAATCAAAATGCAGATGCGTTGTCACCCATGATAAACGGAGATTTGTCTATAAATTTAAACAATCTGCACCCTACAAACGTCTATTTAAAATTAACGTTTGATACAACAAAATCGAGCCAACAAAGCCCATCAAGCTTGATAGCGTCATCAATCCAAGGGAACTGCCGCATCCGTTACACAGACCTTACTGACAGACTATCTATCTAAGTCTGATGTTAGTCAGATGAGGGAGCAAAAATTTAAATAAAAAAAGACAGTCATTACAATAAGGAAAAATTCGAGAAAACTCTTACCATGGTAAAATAACACGCTATTTGATAAGACTTAACCGTCAGTAAATAAATTGATAAAGTACGTACTACAAATAAAATCATAAGAAATGAACCCTTTATTTGTGAGTGTTACTAAAAAACAAGTGCTTCGTACGAAAAATATATTCATATAAAGTAACACATTTACTGGGTATCGAGTGAGCAAAACTTGGGAAGATAGCTAGGAACAAAGCAAATACAAAAAATATATACTTAATTAAATTACACGAGACTGGAGATAGGTATCGTGAAAAAATTAGGATTATTTTCTTCGCAAAGTACGCGAAAACTTACTGCGTAGATTTGTGCGCGATCGTAATATCTGATTCATGCTGATTTATGTTAAAAATTGACTTCATAATTAACTGCAATTATAATGAATAAATAATGATATGATCATGATGATATTATTTTTTTTATTTAAAAAAAAAACGTTACCCCCACACTAGGATTTTCTCCTGTGTCGTGGAGGCAGTTTAGGCAGTTTACAAACATAAATTGCACAAGGACAAACATCCAGACCCGGAAAAATTATTTGTAGGCCATACAAATACTTGTTCCGTGCGGGATTCGAACCCACGGCCCCCAGCGCAACAACTGATTGCTAAGCCGCTGCGCCACGGAGCCGTCAAATATTAAGATTTACATCGCTATTTTACGAAATATTTATATTTTTATATAATATACGTAATAATTAGCAACTACTTGAATCTTGATTGCTCGAGAATGCTTGAACATAATGAGCTTTCTTGGATTTTATTTATTTGAGTACTTATTTTATTTTATAAGTTTAAATTGTGACAGGATTTGGACGTGGTAGAGCCAAGCTGCAGCTATATTTATGATATAGGTGTAGCACGAATGGGTCGGCTCGATCGGGGAAGGACCACACTCTCACAGAATACCAGCGTAAAATTTTTTTTTTTTTTTTTTTTTTTTTTTATAGGAGAGGGGGCAAACGAGCATGCGGCTCACCTGATGGTAAGTGACTACCGCCGCCCATGAACAACCGCAACACCAGGGGAATTGCAGATGCGTTGCCGGCCTTTTAAAAAGGAGTAGGCTCTTTTCTTGAAGGTCCCTAAGTCGTATCGGTCCGGAAAATCGCTGATGGTAATCGATTCCACAAGGAAGTCGTGCGAGGAAGAAAACATCTTCTAAATCGCACAGTGGTGGACCGCCAATCATCCAGATGGTGTGGATGGTATCGGGAGTTCTGCCGCGATGTGCGTTCATGAAATTTGGCGGCTGGGATTAATCCGAACAATTCCTCAGAGCACTCCCCATGGTAGATGCGAAAGAAAATGCAAAGAGATGCAACATCTCTTCGCAGTGCCAATGAATCGAGCCGATCGGAAAGGGCTCGGTCGTCGACGATTCGAGCCGCTCTGCGCTGGATGCGGTCAAGTGGAAGGAGCTGGCACTGGGGAGCCCCTGCCCAGAGATGGGAACAGTATTCCATGTGAGGCCGAACCTGCGCCTTGTAAAGTTGCAGGCGGTGTGCCGGCATGAAATACTGTCCCGCTCTGCTGAGCACGCCAAGCTTTTTAGAGGCCAATTTGGCCTTCTCTTCCAAGTGACCACGAAACTGCACGTCACTCGATATGTCGACTCCGAGGATACCGATACTGGCTGAGGCAAGAAGGGGAGTGCCTTGAAACTGAGGAGATACGACAAAGGGGTTCTTTTTAGCGGTAAACGCGCAAACTTGTGTCTTCTGAGGATTAAACTGGACTAGATTTAGTCGCCCCCAATCCGAGACTTTGTCCAGCAAAGACTCGACTTCAGACACAAGTTTGTTCCGGTACTCGGCGACGTTTTCCCGAGAAATATTGGCCCGGCCGGTGTATAGAGCATCACCAGTGCTGTCATCCGCATAGCAATGAATGTTACCAGTTAGCAACATATCATTGATATGCAGAAGAAACAGCGTTGGTGATAGCACACAGCCTTGTGGTACACCAGCGTTAATAGGCTTGTATTCAGAACATGCACCGTCTACAACGACCTTGATGCTCCGATCTGCAAGGAAGCTGGTGATCCAATTGCACAATTTCTCGGGAAGCCCATAGGAAGGGAGCTTCGAAAGAAGCGCTTTGTGCCAAACCCGATCGAAGGCCTTCGCAATGTCCAGACTAACGGCCAACGCCTCCCCCTTGGACTCTACTGCCTCCGCCCATCTATGGGTCAGGTAGACTAGAAGATCACCAGCTGATCGACCCCGACGAAAACCGTATTGGCGGTCACTGATCAGCTGGTGATCCTCAAGGTACCGGATGAGCTGGCAGTTAATAATGGATTCCATTATTTTGGAGAACAAGGAGGTGATCGCGATAGGCCTATAGTTGGACGGGTCTGAGCGGTCGCCTTTTTTAGGGATCGGGTGGACAAAAGCTGTCTTCCATGAGTTCGGGACAACGCCATGGGAGTAGGAGTACCGGAAAAGACGCGTTAGAACCGGTGCCAACTCCGGAGCACACGTCCTCAGCACAATTGGGGGGATTCCGTCAGGCCCACTCGACTTGTGGATGTCAAGGGAGAGGAGTGCTCTGCGAACCGAGCGCTGTGAGAATAGCACATCCGGCATAGAGCACTCACACCGCGGGATGGTCGGTGGTGTGTTCCCCCCGTCATCAACAGTCGAGTTGGACGCAAAAAGGGAGCCTAAAAGGTCGGCCTTCTCTTTTGCGTCGTGGGCCAGCGAGTCGTCCTCCCTGTGCAGAGATGGTAGTGATGGCTTACAGAAATTCCCTTGGACAGCCTTGGCGAGAGACCAGAATGCACGGGTTCCCGAAGGAAGGCGAACTAGTTTCTCGCCAATTCTGCCTATGTGCTCTGACTTTGCCTTGGCAATAACTCTTTTGAAGGACCTGGAGCTTAAAGCTGCTGTGTTTCGTATGGTGAGTGTAGAGAACCGGAGACCATTTTTACTAGAAAAAAACCATTTCATTTTAGTTCTCAAGGCTGAAAACACATCTGCATTTTAATTCGCAAACGAGGATAAGTTTATATATAGTGATTTTTAAAGTAGTTTAAATACACACAAGCTTTCACTAATAACTTTATTATTAAATTTCCAATTTTCCAATAATTTTATGTCAAACTTCAATTTAAAAGGTTTGGAAAACTCCAAAATTGTACGACTCATAATGCTCATATTATGATCATCATATCATGATTCAGGTGACTCCATAAAGTTTAAGACGTATTTAAATATAAATATACTTAAATGTATACATCCTACTTACTTTTAGTACATACTACTCTTATTTCCTCTGTACTTTTAAAATATTGTAATAAAAATCTCTGATTATTATAATAATCAAGTATGTATGAAATTTGGTTTTTGGAATATTTTGTAATTGTACAGCGATCTTTTTGAGCCGCTGCAAACAACCAATACAACGTTCATTCATGACGGCGGTCAACGCCGAACTAAATGAAGCAGTCAGCAGTCAAACTGTCGCAGTCTATTTACAAAAAATAAATTAATACAAGACTGCTAGATCACCAAAAATTTCGACATTTCGTAGCCGAAAAAAATTAATTATATCTAAACAAAAGAAAATTAAACTGCCATTTACATTCCATGGCTTTCCAGATGTTAGATGAATAGATTAAACAATAGATTGAGTTAAACAATTAAAATTTTCAAAGTTATCGTGTTTACCACTCCATGTGGACTTGATAAATCTACACTATAAGCCACTAAAACCAATTTTTTATGTAAAAATCGCAATTAATCGATTAAAAAAAATATTAATAAGTTCAATAATCTTTCAAATTTATCTTCCTGAAAATGTGCTTTTTATATTATTTCAATAGTCAATATGATTGTTAGATACGATTTTATACGATAAAGCGTTGGAATCTTGATTTTTAGGCGCTATTAGAACATACCTACTCGCTTTACGCTAGGCATGAAATAGAAATTTTGATTACATAAATAATTAAAAATTGCGTTAAAACCAAACTCAATTCATTAAATAATTCATTTCTCATTGTAAATTATAACACAACTCATTAATAATAGTTGTCGTAGTACAATAATAGTATGACAATTTAAAAGAAAGTATAACAATAAATAAATATTAAATTCAGATCAATATTTATATGAAAGTAATTAATATTATGTAGGTCATAAACGGAATTTTTGGGTATACAAAGTCAGGACGTTGTCTTATGTCTAAAATAATTAATTATTTCTATTTATTCTCATTTTATACCAACTCAGACATTGAATATAAACTTTTTCTAACTAGAAAGATTTGAGTTTTGCTTTAAATATATTTGTGTTGTAAATGAATTCGTTTAAGTCGGTGGGTAGCTTATTAAATAGCTCAACTGCTTGATAAATTGGACAATGTTTTACTATATAATATTTTTTTATAATACTAGTTTTTATTGCCTTTCCACGTGGGTTCTCTCTCTCTCTCTCTCTCTCTCTCTCTGTTCGCTTTCCTTTTCCGTTTCGTGTTGTCTTAAATTCTTAGGCAAGTGCCTTAGGGCGATTTAAATATATAAATGTGATACAGTTAATGTGCCTAATTTTTTAAAGTATCCTTGCAAGACTCACGTTGCGAGATCCTAACAATAGTTCTTATAGTACGCTTCTGAGGGACGAATGCTCTCTGGCAGTTATAGCTATATCTGTTTCCCCAAACCATTATACTACAGCTCGACCTAGATTCGATTTATTGGAGATATGCTTGCTCGTGATTACGAGACTGACTTATTTGTTGATAGCTTTAGGCCACTATGTAATTAAGCCCTACAATTTTTGACATCCAATTTTGACATATTAAGTTAGTTAATTTGACAATGACATTTTGCTTACTCTATTTGACATGCAATCTATTTGACTTCTAATCAATTTGGCGTGTATTTTGTAAATTTTAATTTTATTTGGACATGTATTTTTTAATTTATTTGACCTTTTTGATATGTATCTTTTACTATTACTTAATACTTAAAACTGTAATTTTTAAATTAGCATGCTGGCGTTTAGGCATACTGTAAGCCAGCGTGTGCACTGTTATATAATAAATAAATAAATAAATAAATAAATAAATAAAAGATATATGCAGTGTATTAATTGTGGCTAGTTCTTCCTTCCAGATTAAATGAAAATCAAAATTTATTCCTAAGAATTTTTTAAAAAAGCTTTTACAAAAATTTACTTCGCATATATCCGCGTTATAAAATAAAATGATGTGTCTTCCCTAGTATGAAGAAGTACCTCCCGCCCTCCCTCAATTGCGTGCACTATCCCCGTCACCACTAATCCCAGCACCGCTACTCCCAACACCACTACACTAGGCAAGACCCACCACTAACGATAATGTATTATCATACTAGGTAAGACACATCATTTTATTTTATAACTCGGATATTTGCGAAGTAAATTTTTGTAAAAGCTTTTATATAATGGATTTCCGCAAAGTAACGCCTGATTCTATTAATTATATACCTAAGAATTTTACTGTATTTTATTCATTTTGATTTTATTACCTTCTAATTTGATGTCTTAATAATAATTGTTTCGAGATGTTGTCTGAAATAGTAAAATATTTGTTTTAGTTGTGTTAATTATTAAATAATTCACTATTAATCAATCAAAAAGATTCTACACACTCCTATTTACATTTGCTGTTAGTTATTCTAAATATTGTGCCCCTATAACAACGTTTGTATCATCACGAATATTACAAATCCCGCATCTGGTTGTGTTTTGTTCATACAACAATATAACAAGTCATTTCTAAAAATAATATATAATATAGGACCAAATATTGAACCTTGCAGTACACCGCGTCTTATAGTTATCATTTGCGACTTATAAACTACTTCGTCTTTGTTTCCGTCAATATCTTCTATTTCTACAAACATTAGTCTATTTTTTCGGTAAGATGTCATAAGTTTTAACGTTTTTCCTCTAACGCCGTAATATTCCATTTTAGCAAGAAGTAATCCGTAATATATATTGTCGAATGCAAAACTTAGGTCAATAAAAGATCAACTACCTTCATTTTCTCATTTAGCTTAGTGACTATGTCATTAACAAAATAGTTTATGGCACCTAAGGTGCCGATGCCCTTTTGGTAATAAAATTGTCAGTCAAATGTGTCATTAATATCATATAAATACGAACAAATTTAGCCAGTTTGAGATGATTAGGGTAAATCGAATCTGCGATACATTTATTAAATTTCTATGTTTTCCTTAATTACTAATAGTACTACTAGAAACAATGGCTAGAGAAGAAAATGACGTTACTTTTAATAGGAACTTATCGGATGAAATAAAAAAAAATATGTAAGATGACGAATAAAACTCTTCTTGATATGACAATTGGGTACGTTGCCATATCAAGAAGAGTTTTAGTTCGTCATCTTACATACAATTTTTTTTTTATTTCATCCGATAAGTTCCTATTAAAAGTAACGTCATTTACTTCTCTAGCTGTTGTTGCTTTTTAAAATTAATCGCTCTCTCTTAATACTTCTCCTGTGGATCAGCAATAAATTTTTGGTTTATATTTAAAATAATATTTCTTCTAACCTTTCTTCGAGTTGTCTTTGTATTTCTGTTTACTGTTTTCCTCGTCTCTTTTATGATATTTTTAGTTTTGCCAAGATGATGTATTATGAATAGCTTTTTAGCATGTCGAGGAATGGTTTTATAAATTGGAATATAATTCATTTTATAATTTGCGATGCTAGAAGTTTTTGGAATGCGTGAGCACAATAATCTATTCATTTTACTTGACATATTTTCATTATACTGTATTTCATAGGCTCTATTTTAATATTTTTTTTGGAAAGCATTATATTGAGATTTTGTTAAAACTGTTTAAACATATATTAGTTCCCACATTAAACAAGTTTTAATCTACGAAGCTACTGTTAAACATGTCTATATATTTTTATTCATTGTTCTTTGATGTCAGAAGGATTTGTAATAATTTTATATATAAAGGGATGCGAGTTATTTCGAATAAGAGTAGGATTATTTATAAGGCACCAAAAACTGTAACACGTCTAAATACTAATACATACAGATACTTTTTACTCTCAACAAGTTCATCAATAATAAAATCACCGCATATAATGCACTTGTTGTTAAAAAATGTTCTAATAATTTTTCTAAACATTCCAAAATATTGTTTTTATCATATCGACTTCTGTAGCAATAACATATATTTAACCCTGTTTCAATATATTTTACACCACATATTTAAAAAAAATGACTTATATAACTTTTTAATTGCGTCAACGTTTTTCACATTCCTTAGTTTTGTCTGTTAGAATAAGACTTTAGAAGAATAAGACCTACACTTTTCTTCGTCTTTCCTGTGTTGTATGAAGCTAATTTATAATTGGACCAATAAAATACGTGGGCAGATATATCATTTAGTATTTAAGAAACATAAGTTCATAAGTAGTCCAAGTCAAAACCAGAAGATTGAATATACAGTTCGAGTTCTAATTTTTTATTACTTATTCCGCAAACATTTTTATGAAATATCTTTAAACATATGATTTTTGACTAAAAAGAATCGAATTCACTAATTATTAATGAATTATTGGTCAGTCAAGAATTAAAACGGCCGATAATATGAATCCCACGGCTGGGCCTCTTCTTATTTCGGACGGGGTTTTAGGGCAAGAAAATGTCCGCCGCGCTACCCTAATGGTGGACTTTAAACATGTTGGAAAAAAAAATAATTTAAACATTCCCCTGAGGAAGCTCAAGATCGCTCAGATAGCTATGGAGAAGGCTATGCTCGGAGTTTCTCTGCGTGATAAACTTAGAAATGAGGACATCCGCAGTAGAACCAGAGTGACCGACATAGCCCAACGGATTAGTAAGCTGAAATGGCAATGGGCCGGCCATATAGTTTGAAGAACCGACAATCGATGGGAAAAAAAGGTTCTCGAGTCCTCGTACCGGCGGACGAAGTGTAGGGCGTCCCCCAACTAGATGGAGTGACGACCTGGTAAGATATGCAGGAAGTCGATTGATGCAGGTGGCTCAGGACCGTGATTTGTGGCATTCCTTGGGGGAGGCCTATTTTCAGCATTGGACTTGTGAAGGGATCTAATGATGATGATGATGATGAATTTAAACATAAAATTAGATTTTTGTCTAGCACGTATTAAATTAATACCTACTTAAAGTTGCAATTAACAATTTTATTGGTGACGGCGGAAATCGAACTCATGCCGCTCGTGAACTGGTAAATTCACAGTGTGCGCTTAATCATAGAACTACTACGCCTCTTTGAATTTTAAATTACTTTTAGTTTCTTAACTCCCGTGATCATTGATGCGTAAAGTAGGTAACGTTGGAATTGAAAATAACTAAACGCAAAATCCTTAAAATTATTGTTATTTAGATAGAGTGTATTTAGAGTGATATGCGTTCATATAATATGTAAGAAATAATTAAAGTACTTATGGTGATTAAAATGATAAGTACATACATCGTAAATTTCGTGAAGAAATAAAATAGAAATGTATTTATTTAAATAGCAAATCGGATTCCGACCAAAGCTGAGATAAATATTAGAAAAAACAATATCTTAGAAGAAACCCATAATTTTTTTTTTAATTTATAAATTTTAAAGTCTAAGATCCAAGTTAGTGTATTTATCGCTGCATCTCGACTGGGGAAGAACCACACTTGCACTTTACAAGCGGATATTGCAGCACAATGCTGTTGTGTTTCGTATAGAGAGTAATAATACCCAAAAACCCTGCTTATTAATAACGAAGTATTCTTTCTTAGTCCTCAGGGATTACAACGCATCTGCATTTTGATTCTTAATGGAAAATATATGTAGGTGTCTATGGGCCACTTACTATCAGGTGGACTGTGAGTTTGTTTGTTACTGTTACATCTGTGGCGTGTACCTACCCGCGGTCTGCTAAAGAGAAAAGGATTCCTGCCATTTAGTAAAGTTTCCGTTTAGAAGGGTATATATTGTAACTCTTTTGATACAATTTTTGTTTAATTTAGCAACCGGCACACTTTTTATATTTTCTAAGATTTGATTATGCGAGTCGTGTAGTTTGTCACTTGAGACACAGGTAAGTAAATACGAACGAACGAACGAAAACTTTAGCCTTATTATTGGTTCGTTGTTAAATACACACCAAGAAGCAAAGAAGGATTTTATTTTACGTCAGTTAAATTACGTAGAAAGTAAGTTTTGAAAGTAATATCGCAGCCCGTTCCTAACCACTCCAAAGCTATAATGGACTTGTATAACAATACCGTGATCAAAGCTCGCGCTATTATTCAGGAACCCAGTCTTTAGGAAAACTAGGGTAAAGAGAGGTTGAACAAACTCGTCATAGAAAAGGAAATACTTGGAACTATATTTTAAAAATTGCTTTTTACGTATTTATATATTTGCTTGCCAAACAAAAAGAAAGAAATGTGTTTATACAAGAGCAATGGTTAAAACAGTAAATAGAAAAACCCAACTACGTTAAAAAATCCTAAACGGAGAAACAAATTACGCCTGTGACTTCTATAAAAAAAGTTGTATCTAACATCGTTCAATGTGTTGAGATCCATCAAGCCGTTTTGGCTACAGAGCGAGCAAAAGAAATAGATATTCTTACTCACATACATACACGCGGAATACATTACCTTTTCTGGTGGACTCGGGTATAAAATACGTACATAGTATATGGCAAGTGTTTATTGTCTTAGGCCCGTATTAATAAACGTTCCTCAGCTCAAGTGCACGCACTTGAGAACAATCTTGAGTTAATCATCTTATTAATAAACACATCTCAAATTGCGACTTAGGCTTACGTTATCAGCTGAGTAATGCACTATTTAATAAACGAAACTCGACTGTCAAGTACACACTATATGACGTGTAAGCACACTTGAGATGCTAAAAGCTGAGTGAAGGCCCTGACTTGAGATCGTGATTGTAGTAGCGCGAATCATGGATTTTCAAAAAATGTTGAGTGAAATTAATTATTAATATTAAAAAGAAATACGCAATACTATTATGATATTTTACAGACTTCGCTAAATCGTTTACTTAAAATTTATATAAGCGATGCGTTGAATCCTTTAGAGATGCGCCATCGGTCTCCTTATTTTCCACCATAACCCTATATTTTAAGTCGTATTTAGAAATACATACACAACAGTATAATTTTTATCAGTATAAGTTTTAATAATAATATAAGGCTTTCTTAATTAGAAAACAATTTTATACCGTGAATTGTGATAACAATGTTCTAAACTTATGTCAAATTTACGTAATCGTTTAAATGGCACATCCAAATAGCTGCAGACTCCGTGCCACAACATGTCCCATCCGCAGAGATCGTGATACTCGGTTATTTTAACGCCCACCACGCTGAATGGCTTGGTTCCCGTGTAACCGATCGTGCGGGTAGATCTGTCTATGACTTTGCCTTGGCATATGGTCTAACACAACTGGTTACTTCGCCTACGCGGATCCCAGATGTGCAGGATCATGTACCTTCCATGTTGGACCTTCTGCTGACCTCTCATCCCGTCGACCGTTGACCGACCGTCAACGCCCCTCTGGGCTCTTCGGTCCATTGTATCATCCGGAGTACGATGCCACTCACGCTCCCATCGTAGTTGTGATCTGCAGCCTGCCGCCGTGTTTGGCACTATAGATCGGCCGATTGGGACGGGATACGGTCTTTTTTTGCATCCTACCCTTGGGGGCGGGTTTGCTTCTTGCCGGAAGATCCCAGCGTTGTTGCCGATTCTGTTGCTGATGTGGTACTTCAGGGTATGGAACTTTTTATTCCATCCTCTGCGGTGCCCATCGGAGGCAGATCCCAGCCATGGTTTGGTTGCTCCTGTAAAATAGCATCACGCTTAAGCGGGAGTGCTACCGGGTCTGGGCTGACGCATCAACGTCTCGGAATTTAAACACCAGCGCTCTTCAAAAAAAGTATAATTCCGCCTCCAGGTCCTTCAAAAGCGTCATTGCCAAGGCAACGTCTGAGCACATCGGCAGAATTGGCGAGAAGCTAGTTCGCCTTCTTTCGGGAACCCGTGCATTCTGATCTCTCGCCAATGCTGTCCAAGGGAACTTCTGTCAGTCATCTCTTCCATCACTGCACAGAGAGGATGACTCACTGGCCCATGCCACAAAGGAGAAAGCCGATCTCTTAAGCTCTCTCTTTGCGTCTAACTTGATTCTAGATAACGGGGGAACACACCACCGACTATCCCGCGGTGTGAGTGTTCCATGCCGGATGTGGGGTTTACACAGCGCCCGGTCCGTATAGCACTCTTCTCCCTGGACGTCAGCAAGTCGAGTGGGCCTGATGGTGTCTCTCCCATTGTGCTGAAGACGTGTGTTCCGGGGTTGGCACCAGTTTTAACGCGTCTGTTTCAGTACTCCCACTCCCAAGGCGTAGTCCCGAATTTGTGGAAGACAGCTTTGGTCCACCCGATCCCTAAAAAAGGCGACCGCTATCACCTCCTTGTTCTTCAAAATAATGGAATCCATTAATAACTGCCAGCTCATGAGGTACCTTGAGGATCACCAGCTGATTAGTTACCGCCAGTACGGTTTAAGTCGGGATCGATCAGCTGGTGATCTTCTGGTCTACCTGACTTATAGATGGGCGGAGGCAGTAGAGTCCAAGGAGGAGGCATTGGCCTTTAGTTTGGACATAGCGAAGGCCTTCGATCGGATCTGGCACAAAGCGCTTCTTTCGTAGCTTCCTACCTATGGGCTTCCTGAGAAATTGTGCAAATGGATCACCAATTTACTTGCTGATCGGAGCATTAAGGTTGTAGGAGACGGTGCATGCTCAGATTTCAAACCTATCAACGCTGGTGTTCTACAAGGCTGCATGCTATCACCATATCTAAAACCCATATCTAAAACCGCGGACCCAAGTATCTATTTCTATACTTATTTTTGTCTTTCTTTAAAATTTATATCTATAAGATACGAGTATAAACATATATCAAATTTACGTGACCAGTATATTAATTATACATTGATCTTTCTAACAGTTCAAATATAGGCCGTTTAATAAATATATGGCGTGATCGTCTTAGTTAGGACCCTTATTTACGTTGTGTTTGTATAGTAACTTAGTTCTTTTAGGTGTTTTACACACACACACACACACACACACACACACACACACACACACACACACACACGCACACACACACACACACACACGCACGCACGCACGCACGCACGCACGCACGCACTCACGCCCGCACGCACGCACGCACGCACGCACGTACGCACGCACGCACGTACGCACATACGCACGTACGCACGCACTATAGCAAGCACGCATGCACGCACGCACGCACTCGTGCACGCACGCACGCACGCACTCGTGCACGCACGCACGCTCGCACGCACGCACGCACGGACGCTACCACGCACGCACGCACGTACGCACGCACGCGAACACGCTCGCAAGCACGCACGCACGCATGCACGTACGGACGCACGCACGCACGCACGCACACACGCACGCACGCACGCACGCACGCACGCACGCACGCACACACGCACGCACGCACGCACTCACGCACGTACGCACAAACGCACGCGAGCGCACGCACCCACGCACTCACGCACGCACGCACACACGCACGCACGCACGCACGCACGCACGCACGCACTCATGCACGCACGCACGCACGCACACACGCACGCACGCAGGTACGGACGCACGCACGCACACACGCACGCACGCACCGCACGAACGCACGAACGCACGCACGCACGCACGCACGCCTGTAGTAGATGCTGGGAGCCAGGTTGACACCGCATATTTTGATTTTCAAAAAGCCTTTAATACCGTTGGTAACGGTATTTTGTTGGTAAAGTTTGCCAAGTTAGGTTTAACACCTAGCTTACTAAATTGTTTTGCTAACTATCTTAGTGGGCGTAGACAATACGTGGATTTTGGAGGTTTTGAATCGCAACCGTACTGTATTTATTCTGGAGTGAGTCAAGGGAGCAATCTCGGTCCTTTATCATTTATGTTAATGGTTAGTGATCTTCCTACGGCCGTTGAGGAGGCACAGTGTTTGCTATTTGCCAATGATCTTAAAATTTATTTGAAAGTAAACAATCTGTCAAAGTTTGCAAAGAGACATTGACAGAGTGGCACGGTGGGGTATAGAAAACAAATTGAGCTTAAATGTTAATAAATGTTGTGTCATGAGTTATGATCGTGCAAAAGCCCCTCATAATTATGCTTACCAAATGAAAGGCCTCGTAATCCCTTCTGTTACACATATTAGAGGCGTCGAAATGGTCCCGGAACTTAATTTTCGTAATCACATTTTAAATATTTGTAAAAAAGCTTTTAGGAATCTCGGCTTTATCTTAAAGCAGTGCATGGATTTCGGTAATGTACTTACCATTAGAATTTTATATAATGCTCTCGTAAGAAGTCAACTTGAAACGAATGCCATTATTTGGAATCCACATGAAAGCAAATATAATGTCATGATAGCAAAACTTCAAAATAAATTTACACGTTTTTTATATTTCAAGCAGTACGGAATCTATCCTAGTTTTCCACTCATGTATCCGAGCAAGTATTCAGATGATATGGATGGTAACGTAAGTTTTGTCGTGATATGAGTTGGTTAAATTCGACGTCTGAGTTTATTCCGAACAATACCTGTTGTAAACGCGATAGAAAATGCAAAGGGGTGCAACTTTTCTTCGCAGCGAAAAATGAATCTACTTACCCGTAAAATATCGAATAGTACGTAGAAATATCTTGAAATAATTCTCCCAAAACACGACAAATTTTTGATTATTTGACACAGGTTCACTCTTTGACATGCCCGCGTAACATGAATAGCGAGTTGAAACCACTTTGTTCATAGAATAATTTCTTGAAACAGAGCTGACTTTTTCACAATTCGAGATTAGTAGGTAGTTAAAGACATTGTTTGAAGTATGATGAATTAAATTATTTAAATTCTTTAATGATCAAAATTATGACAAACGAAACGTTCTTATATTGATTTATCTAAACGTACATGCAAAATATTTTCTTCAGAACCTCTTTTACTTAAAATCTCCAAATCTGGCAAATGGTATACAAACGGTACTTAGATTTAAGACAGTATTTAAAAACATTTGAAAATTCAACATAATTTTATTAATATAATCGATAGTTCCAAGTACATTATTTAGATAAAATATGTTTATTATAACTTTATTATTGATACGTTAAATAAAATATATTATTTAGAGCAAGACGTGAAAAGTACACGGCTTCAAAGAATCACCAAAATCTATAATTTTTGCAATAACAGGAATAGGTACCTTGAAGTTATCTTTTCTAAATAATGTGTTTCTCAAGTCAACATTTCAGTTTTTTCGAAAGTTTTCAATTTATTTACTGTTTTCATATTTTTAAGTTTTGTCTCCTTGTTGTTAATACTTCCTGATAAGTAGATATACACCGAGAAAAATATTCCAATTTTAATAAATATTCGAGAAGTATCAACATGTTTCAAAAGAAACTCAAAACACTAACGTAAAAGTGAAATAATTGAATTCAGCCGTCGTATTTTCTCTGCAGATTTATGATACAAATCCCTTTTTACGTATTTATATTTGTCAATCATAGTAAATAGAAGCTTCTACGTCGAACTTTTAATTATTTTCAGTATTATTTTAAACATTACTAACGAAAATAATATGTATATTTATTCGTGGTCATACTCTATATTATAATTAAATGTGATAAAACTTTGAAAAGGCTTTAGCACCATAGACCACATACATGCCCTTCGGTAAATTGTACAGAAGTCCGAAGAGTACAATTTGCCACTATGTCTGGCGTATGTGGACTATGAGAAAGCCTTTGATTCCGTCGAAATTTGGGCGGTGCTGCAGTCCCTTTAGCGGTGCCAAGTTGACTGTCGGTATATCGAAGTGCTAAAGTGTTTATACAGTTGAGCTACGATAGCTATCCGAGTACAGAACCAGAGTACGAAACCTATCCATTTGCCAAGAGGTGTAAGACAGGGTGATGTTATATACCCGAAACTCTTCACCGCTGCATTGGAAGACGTTTTCAAGGTTATGGACTGGTAAGGATACGGTATTAACATCAATGGCGAGTACATCACTTACCTTCGATTTGCCGTCGATATAGTCCTTATGGCAGAATCGCTGGAGGACCTAAGCACCATGCTCAATGACCTCAATAGTGTCTCTCAACGAATACGTCTTAGGATGAACATGGACAAAACAAAGATCATGTTCAATGTCCATGTCACACCTATGCCGGTAGTTGTTGGGAGCACTAAGATCGAAGTTGTTGACGAGTATGTTTACCTTTGACAAATAGTCCATCTAGGTAAGTCCAACTTCGACCGAGAGGTCAATCGCTGGATTGAACTCGGCTGGGCAGCGTTCGGGAAACTACGACACATCTACTCGTCAGACATACCTCAAAACCTTAAAACGAAATTGTACAACCAGTGCGTGTTGCCAGTGATGACTTACGGATCTGAGACGTAGTCCTTCACTGCTGGCCGTATGAGGAAGCTCAAGGTCACTCAGCGAGCTATGGAGAGGGCTACGTTTAGGGTTTCTCTGCGTGATAAACTTAGAAATGATGATATCCACAGTAGAACCAGAGTAACCGACATAGCCCAACGAATTAGTAAGCTGAAGTGGCAGTGGGCCGGCCATATAGCTCGAAGAACCGACAACCGATGGGGAAGAAAGGTTCTTGAGTGGTAGCCTCGTACCGGTAGTCGAAGTGTAGGGCGACCCCCCACGAGATGGAGTAACGACCTGGTAAGACATGCAGGAAGTCGATGGATGTTGGTAGCTCAGGACCGTTTGTGGCATTCGTTGGGGGAGGCCCATGTTCAACAGTGGACTTATGAAAGGCTGTAATGATGATGATGATGATGATGAAACTTTGAAATAAAATATCTTGAATCTGTCTATAAGATTCATAGTATTTTAGATATTTCCAAACTTTTATATAAATTTCATATTTCCATTCGAATAAAAGCACGAAATTGTGATTTAATTTATACGAGGAATATATAATTAAATTTTGATAAGAGTTAAATTGTGCAGGTAAAGCAATTATGTGTTCATTATTTTTTTATTGGGTAATTTAAAAGTAATATATTTTTTATTTTAATTATTTGTATAATTTAATTAAATTTAATTTAATTCATTATGTTTTACGTTCGGCACCTACAGATTATAACAAATGATGTATTAAATCAAATACGTATTAATAAAATAGATATAGTAATAAAAGCTAGACTTCAAGACAATTTTAAGCTTGTTCTGCGTAGAACGGACCAACAATTAATAATTAAAAGTTGAAGGTAGCCTGCGATAACTATGACATCAGGAGGTCAAACACCTTAATTTCCCCCGAGGCCATGTGTACAAGTGTGAGCTGTAAAGTGCCTGAAACGTCTAAAATAAAAAAAAAATACGCAATAAAGTTAGTTTTAGTCCATGTTTCGTATTCGCGTTTATATAGGTATAAAAATTCATTAGTTTACTACTTTTTAAGTACTTAGAGTTTTATTAAAAATCACATAATATATATGATATTTCTACTAAAAACAATCTATCTCTATGTGGATCTCACTCTCTTAATTAATTGGGTTGTTGTGCGCTTCATTGTTACACATTGTAAGACACAATTTGCGTTACAGTTTACTATATCTCTAAAGTGTTTATTCCTAATATATTCCAAGTACTGCTTATTAATTAAATCCTAGACCATAAAAAAGCACTGCGCTTGGTGAATAGTTTATTTGTCATAGATATTACGAAATTATTTGAATAATTCATAAATACATGGATATTATTGACATAGAATTTATTAAATTTTAACAGCAGATAATAGGTGATCGAAGCCTACGATCGCGAGCGACTCATCCCCCGCTATTATGAAGAGTCAGAATGTGTCAAAGAAGGCACGTATGGCAATTCATAATGCTGTGTCTAGTGCCTACTTTAATGTATGGTAGTGAAAGTTGGGTATGGCAGAAGAAGCATGAGAGTAGAATATAGGCTGTAGAAATGCGGTCATTACGGAGTATGCTAGGGCTAAATCTGAATGACAGGGTGAGAAATAGTGTGATAAGAGAAAAGTATGGTTTGCAAGATGACGATGTGAAATTAAAAAAATAATTAAAAAAGAGAAAGAAATTAAAAAAGGAATGCTTCGGTGGTTTGGTCACGTAGAAAGAATGAACGAGGAAAGAGTGACAAAGCAAATTTATGTTACAGAAGTGAACGGCAAATTCGGGAAGGACGCCCTAGACGAAGATTTATCGACCAAATCGGCGATACATTGAAAACGGGCCAGATTAGGAGTACCCTTAACCGACGAGCGTGTATGCGTAAATGTATGGATGTAAAGGAGGCGAGAGAGGTGTGTTAGGTTCACGCCAAATGGAAGTCCGTAGTCTCTGCCTACCCCTCTGGGTGACAGGCGTGAGTGTTTGTGTTTAACAGCAGATACTACGAGACTCTTAAAAGAGCAAGCTGATGTTCATCTACTTTATCTTATTATAAGCCAGTGCTTGGCTACTAACCCACTTTGCATAAAACCCTATTCGCCCTTGCCTTGAAAACCAAAATTATAATCAGTAGTAGTAAGTTTATATCAACATTATAATTAGTTAAAAGACAGATGCTGGCAAATTTCAACTTCAGTTTTTGAATATTAATTTTTGGACCGATCTACGCAGAATGAGCTTATAGTATCTTGATCCGATGTCAGCACCCATCCATCTTCTCCAGTGAAATTAAAATGTTTTTGAATTTTAATAGTCTAAATTATATATTGTAATATTGAATAGATAAATTAAAGCCCTAACTTTAGAAGCTGTTTTGTGGATAATATTTGTAAATCTTACTATATATTTGAACTTTTTCGACTTTTACTTTTCACTAAAGTATTTTAGCTCAATGTAATAAATTCTAGTTGTTCTGTGTGCACGATTGTCATCTTTATCCTATAAAAAAAGTCTCGTTAAAACTAGAAAACGACGTCTGATTTTGACGAAATATTTTGTGTGTGTTTAATGGGATCCTGAATGGTTTAGATTTATAATTGAACCCGGTAGGTGGTGCTGCTGTCGAAATCCATAAATCACCTGTGCGAAGCCTGGGTGGACAGCTAGTTCTTAATAAAAAAGAATTAATACATTCTGTTCTTAATTGACAAAGATATCGCGTAATACACATACAAATATTACACAGTCGAATAGAATAGAATAGAATAGAATAAATTTTATTCAATATGGATTACAGTACATAATACTTATTGAAAATCATACGTGGTAGAGCCATGCTGCAGCTATATATTGATAGTATAGTTGTAGCACGAATAGGTCGGCTCGACCAGGGAAGGACCATGCTCTCACAGAATACCAGCGTAAAATAGCAGCTTAATGCTGCTATGTTTCGTATGGTGAGTGTAGAGATTAGATTGGAGACCGTTTTTACTTGGAAGAGAGGCATTCTATCTTAATCCTCACGGTTGACAAGGCATCTGCATTTTTATTCACAAACGAAGGTAGATGTAGATGTCTATGGGCCACAGTAGCCACTTATCATCAGGTGGACTGTGTGCTCGTTTGTCACACTTATTCTATTTATATATTATACTAGCTATTCCCCGCGACTTCACTCGCGTGTTAGTGTTATTATGTTTTTGTGGGTAACCCTAATTATTTTTCTGAAATAAAAGTAGCCTAAGTTACTCCTTATGAAATCAGCTATCTGCCAGTGAAAGTCCCGTCAAAATTGGTCCAGTCGTTTCGGAGATTACCCGGAACAAACAGACAGACGACAGACAAAAATTTTAAAAATTGTATTTTAGTTATAAGTACCGTATTTACTTTCATATACGTTTTAGTAAGAAACTGTAATTTTTAAATTACAAACAGACATTTCAATTTTATTTATTTGTATACATATAGATTACACAAGTAACTGTTTGGGGCATACGTTCTGGATAATTTAAATTGTTAGTATGATTCCAAGATATTACTTCTATTGTCTCATTGATAACCTACTCCTTTTTTAAGTTAACAAAAAACCAGCGAATTCTTTTCACCCTATAGAAAAGCACTGTTATAGCTAGAATAAGCAGTGCTGCACCTAGAAATAAGCAATACTGCAGCTATAAATATGCAATATTGCAGCTGGAAATAAGTAATGCTGCAGCTTATAATGGCTGCATCACGAATTAATCGCTTGACCAGGAAAGGACCATGCTCGCAGATAATACAAACGTGATATAGCGGCACGATACTGTTGCGTGTTGCGTTTATATAATAGTTGCTTAATACTGCTGTGTATCATATTGTGAATGTAGAGAACCAAAAAACCTTTTTATAGGATACGAAGCATTCTATCTAAGCCTTTCGAGGGTGAAAACGCATCAACAATTGATTCTTAATCGAGGCCAGATGTAGATGTCTATGGGCCACAACTATCACTTACCATCAAGTGGACTGAGTGCTCATTCGTCACCCTTGTTCTATAGAAAAGGTAACAGGCATTCCGTCTTTGTCGTCAAGACCTCATAATCGAGGAGAGATATGTGTCTATTGACCATACCATCAGGTTGACCGTAACTGTGTAACCGTTTATCACCCTCCTCAAAAATATGTCAGAAAATGGGGACTTTATTTTTAGATCATATATTAAAAAGTTAACACACTATATTTTCTACGTACTCGGTAACAGTAATTTAACACGAAAATGAGCTCAAGGAAAAGCAATCTGTTTTTATCGTAATAGGTGAAATATCTTCAAATAGCAGGAGTTCACAAAAATCACAGTCATTTAAGTCACGTATCGTGAGAAGACGTGTGTCGATATATTTTACAAGTCATCACACAGTTCATTAAGCAGGATGACATATTTTGTATATTATATATACAGTATTTTATATCTTAAGTTTATCTTAGTATGTTTTAGTCATGGTGTCTTAGTATATTTTATTCTTATTGTCATAAGAGGCGCCAAATTAAACTGAACCAGGAGGTGGGCAGCGCATCTTATGAATAAACCGCGAACTTGAGACTATTTTTATTCCATCTCAGCCCTTAGTGGTGACAACGCATCTGAATTTGGATTCTTAATCCAGGATAAATATAGAAATGTATGGGCCACAGCATCCACTTACACTTAGGTGGACTGTGTGCTCGTTTGTCACCCATATTCTATAAGCAAATGATTTTGTTATCAAATTAAACGATTATGACTATCATATGTATTTATATGAGCGTTAAAACCATTACATTGTAATGTTTGTTCACATTTTATCGCATTTATATTAAGTTTGGCTTTTGGCCTCATGTTGCATATATCGTCACTAATTTCAAACGCAATTTGTGTTTCAATTTACTTTATCTCACACGAGACGATCACTCTTAATTTATTCTGGGTAAGCTTTCGTGTTGGATCTTATACAATAATTGTATATGCCTGATGAGCTCACAAAATAGAGTGGCTTCAGTATTGCTCAGGAAATTCTACTGAGAGTCTTTTATTATAAATACATATAATCTGCTAGCGACCCGATCTGGCTTTTCCTGAATACGATTTAAGATAGTCATAAAGCATTTATTTTGTTATGTTAATTTTTTCAAACAAAATTTCATGCTTTTGTAGAAGATCACTCTTCGTATTGCTCTCCATTCGTTCGTGATTTTCAGCCATTCTGAAAATTAGCCCGGACAAATAGACAAAAATTTTAAAATGGTTACTCATATGGTAATGGCACGCAAAACTATAAGCACCAATATAAGTTAGTTATTTTGACATTATAGACAGACAAATCAATTTTATTTATATTTATATATTTTGTTACCTGAATTCAAAAAAGAAGAAGGACCTCAACCGGAGTGTATGTTCTTTTTTTTGTATGTATGTTACTCGATTTTTCGTTAATTTTTTAATGGTTTTAAAGATTTTACTTATTAAATATGTTACACTCCAGAAGTGCTCCAATATAAAGAAAAAAATGACCCCTAAGGATGAAAAAGTAGGGGGTGAAGATTTTAATGTACTCGTAATTATTTAACCAATATTCATCAAGCCTTTAATATTATTTCTCAGTCCCCTAAAAAGGCTCAAACATTTTACTTTTAGTAAAAAGTGAAGTCGTCTTCAATGAACTAAAAAGAGTAAAATAATTTCTGTATAATAGCTTCGGAAATCGGAGCTTTACAAATTACTTTTCGATGTTTAATTTTATACGAAATGAACAGCAAATCATGACGCGAGAAACCTGCAGTAGGAAGCTGTCCGTGGCAGGAAATACGTTTTTCTAAAGAGACTTATATCAAACCTAACAATGTATCATCAGCAGTATGACTGTGATGGGTGGTATGAATCCTAAGTATTGAAAAATTTTCCAACTCAATAATTCAACGCAGTCCACATTATCTGAGAGTATCAATAATAAGATTCGTATTAAAGTCACCCTTTAAAATATAGTAATCATCAGTAATAACCAGAGTAAACTGAAAGAAGTGCCTCCTCAAATTCACATAAATAACTAGAATTCGGATGACAATAAATTGCACCAAGCACAACTTTAATTCCATTAACAACAATCTCCAAAAAATTCAAGTGATCCAGTATATTGTAACGGTGAGGCTGATAAAATTTTCGCAGGTATACTGCCAAAAGAATTTAAAAAAATTAAAAGAGATAGATATTAAATCACTTTGGTCATACAACTATCAGGAAACATTAAACATAAAATGCATGAAAAGTTGTTCTTATGCACCTGAGTTACAAAACAACATATAAAATATTGAAATACCATTAATAATATATTCCATAATGATAGTTCGTAACCTTAGTTATACACACATATGGTTGATAATAATTTAAACTAAAAGTTGATTACCAACTCTGAGCGGCCAGCGAATGAGAACAATGGGGATTGCCTTCACTGTACAGAAAAAAAACTACCACTAACCACATGTCTATGTATAATCAACAATCAAATTTTCGTAACAAGTATCTAATATAAGTATTTTTAACCGTACGCCTAGTTCGTGGTTTTCAACCGTACGCCTAGTTCGTGGTAATTTGCTGCGCGTGTTTGCAGGCTCCCTCGAAACCCTTGTTTCTTTCATCACCGGTTTTTTTGTTCTTTTTTAACATTCCTCATCAAATCCTATCTCGCTAGGTTGATGTATCAGTCAGTCATTTAAATACCAGACCTTTTTCATCCCAAATTCTCTTCGAGCTTGTATAAAAAAATTCTGCCTGTCTTTTGTGAGAAACTCTCATAACCTAAACGGTGTTCTTTTCAAAATAGTCTTTTTGTACCAGGCGGTAGAACGCATCGAGAAATCAGCAAAATAGAAAAGTATCGGTAGATTGTGATCCGTCTTAGCCAACCCGAGTCTATGAGTCATCCGGATATAAGTCTCTGATACTTAGGTGTTTCTAAAGAATGCTTACAACAACATTGGATACATATTCATCTGCATTTTCTGGAAAACCACTTAACAAAAGACATTTTCTGCTCTATCTAGTCTCAATGGTGTCAACTGAGCGACTTATCTCTGCTTCTTGTTGGCAAATCAGGTTGAACATGTCCTGAATAAAGTTTCGAAATGAAGTAAAATACTGACCAACCTTCTCAACGACAACAGCTATGATAGAACTGGAACCGAGTTGCTTCACAAATTCTTCTATCCTACGAGTGATTAACACTTTCAGAGACCTATTAGTTTCGGCAATGTCAGCGACTGTGGCCATAGTGATGATAAAAATTTCTAAGTGATTGGAGAAAAATTGTGCCCCAGCGGTGTGGTGTAATGGAAAAAATCAATCGCATAACCAACTTGTACTTTTACTTTAAACTAGTTTACGTGTTTCAATAAGTGATAATGTCCATAAATTAAATTTAAATAACTTGTTTATTCATTAAACATTAATTAAAATAGGACGAACACGTATACACCTTATTTATCACCCACCCGCTATTGTGCCAATATTATATATAATATTTTACTATTTATTAATATTTATTTTACAGGATTAAGAAAGGAATGCTTCGGTGATTTGTTCATGTAAAAAGAATGAATGAGGAAAGAGTGACAGCAAACTTATGTGGTAGAAGTGAACGGCAGCGTTGTTATGGGACTCCTTAGTCGAAATTTTATAGACATTGAAGATGGTCCAGATTAAGTGACAAAAATGTATGCGTAGGTATATGGATGTAAAGGAGGCGAGAGAGGTGAGTCAGGATCGTGCCAAATGGAAGTCCGTAGTATCTGCCTACCCATGTGTGTGACAGACGTGAGTGTTTATGATTATGACTATGACATAATATTTACTAAGCTATACGTAATAGAGCGAAGTGTCAGGTTGTACTCACAGCTAGGTTGATGTTGCATACTGCTGACTAAAATTAATTTTAAACTCTAAACGACGTGAGAGCAATATGCTTGCGGTAAGGCATAGTTATACTCGCGGTTCGTCATTCTTGATACACTGGGTGGCGGTAGTCACTTAACATCAGGTGAACCGCATGCTCGTTTTTCCCTCTTCTATATAAAAAAAAATCATCAAAAATAGTGTAAAATACAATGTTATATTCTATCGTCTTTTATCTATATAATAATAATAGATTAGGCAAAAACTTGGTATCCTATTTTAGTACTTAGTATATTGCATGAACTTAGGAATTTCAGAAAGCTAAAATTTATTTAAAAATATGTAACAAATACATTTAGTAAATAAAATAAAACATTGAACATTGTTTACCATCATAACACATGAGTAAGGTTTCTTTACTCACGTGTTCATACTGTCAATGTTAAAAACACAAATGTCAAATAATGTCGCTTGGACAAATAATGGCCTTTGTAACATCGATATATAGATTTCGCATAACGAAAACTCACCATGTTCAACTGAACTTTGTCTCTGTGACTTCGATATCGATATCATGCAGTGCGGAACCGCGCTTAAATACAAGAATTCAAATCAAAGTTTGAAGCTGGACGTATATAACAATTCAGTAGTAAAATAACTAAAGTTATTTGTGGTTCAAGTGAATAAATAGGGAATTATATTGTAATATTACAACACAAAAAATATATTTCTACATTTAAATGATACGCAATCTACAATCATAGACTAAAACATACAGATGTTCCATTATAAAACCTAATGTACATTGGTAAAACATGTTACCGAACACAGACTTGACGTGGTGTTTTAGAAAGTGTTTTAATTTGTTTTATTGTTTTTTAACCACTTTGATATTTTTAAATAGGTAACTATTTTATGTTTTTTTTTTTACATACATAAACATAAACACTCACGCCTGTCACCCAGAGGGGTAGGCAGAGATTATGGACTTCCATTTGGCACGATCCTGACACACCTCTCTCGCTTCCTCCACATCCATATACCTACGCATACACGCTCGTCGGTTAAAGGTACTCTTGATATGGCCCATTTTTAATATATCGCCAATTTAGTCGATAAACTTTCGCCTAGGGCGACCCTTCCCGACTATGGCGTTCACCTCTGCAACATAGATTTGCTTTGTCACTCTTTCCTCATTCATTCTTTCTACATGGCCAAACCACCGAAGCATTCCTTTCTTAATCCTGGTCACAACATCATCTTGCAAACCACACTCTTCTCTTATTAAACAATTTCTCACTCTGTCATTCAGCTTCATCCCTAACATACTCCTTAATGACCGCATTTCTACAGCATTTATTCTACTCTCATGCTTCTTCTGCCACACCCAACTTTCACTACCATACATTAAAGTAGGTACTAACACAGCATTGTAAATTGCCAAACGTGCCTTTTGGGACACATTCTGACTTTTCACAATAGAGTGTAGAGCCCCATTCACTCTATTTCCTGCATTCACTTGTCGTTCTATATCCTTATCATATCTACCATCCCTGCTAAACACACATTCCAAATATACAAACTCATCTACTTGCTCTACCAACTCCCCTTCTATTCTTATTTCACATATCGTTTTGCTGTCTTCTCTTTCAAAAACCATAATTTTCGTCTTACTTGCGTTCACTTTCATTCCCTTTTCTTTTAATGTCCTGTTCATTAATGTAAACATCATTTGCAACTTGGCTGCCGACGATGCAAGTATGACTTGATCATTGGCGTACAAAAGGCATTTGACAGTTAACTCACCCATTCTTAACCCGCATTCTTCTACTTTCAAATTTTCCAAACAACTGTCCATAAATAGGTTGAACAACCACGGGGAAGCCACACAGCCCTGTGTGACACCTTTATGGATGCCAAACCAGTCCGAGTAGGCCCCGTTGATCCTGACACAAGCACTAGAGTCCCTATATAGAGACTTCAATGCCTATATCAGACCAGCGGTCAACCCAAATGAGTTCAGTGTTTGCCATAACACATCCCTGTCCACTCTGTAATAAGCCTTCTCCAAGTCTATGAACGCACAATAAACTTTTTGGTTTTTAGCCAAAAACTTCTCCGCGATCATGCGCATGGAAAAGACCTGATCCGTACACCCCATTCCCTTTCTAAATCCCGCTTGCACATCCCAAATTTTTCCATCAGTTTCTTTCATAACTCTTTCTAAGCTAATTTCTAAGCTCTTTCAATGCTAAGAAGGCTGATACCACGGTAGTTTTTACAGTCCTGCTGTGATCTTTTTCCCTTATATATTGGGACTATCACGGCTTTGCACCAGTCTCCCGGTACCCGCTTAAGTTCCCAACATAAATTAAACAAGGTGTACAGCAGGTCTGCCGCCACTCCTTCTCCAACCATTAGCATTTCGAGAGATACTCTATCATAACCGGCTGCCTTACCTGCTTTCATACTTTTAATTGCTTTCATTATTTCATCTATACTTATATCTCTATCTATTTCCTCTTCTTTCGGAGTTTCTATTTCATTTAATTCAAACGTCTCATCACTCATAAACACGCTTTCAAAGTATTCCTTCCATCTCCTTAAACTCAAAAACTTCGTCATTCAGAATACAGCCATTCTGGTCTCGTATAGCATTCATTCTAGGCTGTTGTGAATGTCCCCTGGTAGTTCTTACGAATTTTCAGAACATTTTAATGTTTGCCTGGAAGTTATCTGATATTCTTCTATCATTCTTCTTAGACTACTTGGCCTCTAGTAATGATAAGGATATGAGAGAGAAGATGAAAGAAAGATATAAGCTGCAGAAAGTTCACACGAAAGCATTGATTGAGGAAGTGCGTGAAAGGTGTAGAATGGAAGCGGATGAAAGGTTGTCGCACAACTTTAAGGAGAACTCCAAACTCTTCTGGAAAGAGGTTGGAAGGACCCGAAGTGGTGCGACGGCCTTAAGAATCAACAAAGTGCTTTCGAGAACTAATGACGTCCTCTCAGAAAAATCGGACGTCATGCAGCGATGGAGCGAATTTTATAGAGAAATGTATGCGTGTGATGATCTTAGTGAGGGATCCGGGGATGACGCCGTGACTGGCACGCCAGACTCGGACCTCGATGACACTGAGGTCATCAGTATGAAAGAGATTGAACGTGCGATTCGAAGTTTGAAATGTGGTAAGGCTGCGGGACTAGACAGAGTTACTGCTGAAATGGTCAAGTATGGTGGGCCTCGCGTCTGGGACAGCTTTCATCTGCTGTGCAATTTGTGCTGGCGGACGGGGGATGTCCCGGATGATTGGCGATCCGCAGTCATTGTGCCTTTATATAAAGGTAAAGGTTCACATTTTGACAGCGGGTGCTATCGGGCGATCAGCTTGACCAGTTTAGCAAGTAAAGTTTACTCGAAGGTTTTGACACGTAGGATGCAAGAGAAATCGGAAAGATTTCTATGGGAGGCACAATGCGGATTTAGACCTGGAAGAGGATGCACGGATCAAATGTTTTCTCTCCGTATGATCACGGAAAAGCTTCTGGCTGTTAACCAGAAGATTTTCTGTGCTTTTGTGGATCTTGAGAAAGCATTTGATAAGGTTGTAAGGAAGAAAATGTGGGAACTGTTGCCGGGGTATGGTGTGGATGGCCGATTGCTAAGGGCTGTGCAGTCTCTTTACTGTGACTGTAAAGCCTGTGTTGCAGCTAGGGCATGACCTGTCACCCATGTTTAGCGTCCAAACGGGCGTAAAACAGGGTTGTGTCATGTCTTCCTGGCTGTTCATACTGTATCTCGACAGCTGTTTACAAAAGCTGAAAGATAGCTGTTTGGGTGTGAAATTGGGTGACATAAAAGTAAATTGTCTGCTGTATGCTGATGATGCAGTGCTTATTACACCATCAGAGGCAGAACTGCAGGCATTAGTCACGTGTATGAAAGAGGAATGTGAAATTAAAGGTCTCCGTTTGAATGCTAATAAAACTAAGGTTCTGGTATTTGAAAGGGACGAAGAGAGAACGAAGTGTGAAATATGGGTAAATCAGGAATGTCTAGAACAGGTAAATGAAATTGTATACTTGGGGAGTGCTTTTAGCCGGGATGGAAGATATGATTTAGATGTGGACAGGCGTGTCGCTGCCGGGAACAAAGTCAATGGTGCCCTGACTGCGTTAGTCAAAAGGCAAGGCGTAGCGAAGAGTGCACGCCTTGCAATACATAACGCAGTGTTGGTACCGACTTTGTTATATGGCAGCGAAACCTGGGTATGCCAGAAGAAGCATAAAAGTAAGTTTAACGCAGTGGAGATGCGATCTCTTCGTAAAATGTGCGGCGTTACTATGGCCGACCGAAAGCGAAACGAAGAGATTCGCAATATGGCAGGTTTGAAAGATGACCTTATCACAAAAATTAATAAGGGCGTGCTTCGGTGGTTTGGGCACGTTGAGCGAATGAGTGAAGACCGAATGGTGAAGAAAATATATAGCGCGAAAGTTAATATTAAAAGGTGTCGAGGTAGACCGAGACTAACTTTCGAAGACCATGTGAGCAAATTTCTCGAAGAGGGTAGGGTCAAGAGTACTCGGATACCTAGACGTGCATGTATGAAGAAGATAATGAATCTGAAAGAAGCGAAAGAGATATGTAAGGATCGTGACACTTGGCGATCTGTTCTCTCTGGCTACCCCGTCAGGGATTGTGCGTGAAGATAATATATTCTTATCCATTCTTTCTTGCTTTTTCCTTTCAACTACTTCTTTTACTCTCTTATTTAGGTGTCTAAAAACTGCCTTTTTCCTTTCAATATCATCATTCATACTGCTAGAATTACTAGCCTTGGTTGCTAGTAAATCTAGCCATGCTTTCTTCTTTGCTTCAACTTCCATCCGTACCTCATCATCCCACCATAACGTGTTATTTTTCCTTTCATTCGTTCTCTTACTTACACCACATACTTCGGTAGCTGCATCCACTAAACCTTTCTTGACATTATACCACACAGTCTCCAAGTCTAAATCATTTATACACAATTCAGCCATACCACTTATATTTTCTCTTAATCTACATTTGAACTTCTCTTTCACATCTTGATCTTGTAACCTCTCTGTTCTTATACGCTGTAACGCTGTGGTAGACACAGATGTCCGATGCCTCCAACGTCTGAAAAGACCATTAATTCGGCATAAGACCAAGTAATGATACGTCCCTACGTTAGAGCCCCGGTAAACCCTTGTATCTACTACCGCGCTCCTCATTCTTTCATCAACAATTATGAAATCTATCATACTTCTATCATCACCTCTTTCCCATGTATACGTGTGAATCTTCTTATGACGAAAGAAAGTGTTCTTCATAACAAGATTCTTTTCCACGCATACGGCGAGGAGGCTTTCACCATTTTCATTTATACTTTCATCACCAAACGTTCCCAATATCCTGTCATAACCAAGCCTCCTCACCGCAACCCTTCCATTACAATCGCCTAATATCACAATATTTTCATTAACCTTGCATTTCATTAGCGCCATCCTTACCAACTCCCAAAACTGCTCTCGGATATAAGTGGGCTTAGACATGTCTGGGGCGTAGACCCCTAAAACAAACAACTTCTTTAAGCCCACTTTCATTCGTATCCATAGCAGTCTCGGGCTTACACATTCATACTCTTTCACACAATGACCCATTCTTTCTGAAAGGATGATACAGACTCCCTGGCATGCCCGTTCGGTCTCGTCTACACCAGACCAGTACGCGGTATACATGCCATGTGTAGTGGCATCCTTTCCCTTCCGTTTCGTCTCATTTGCACATAACACGTCTATTCCTCTATCATACATCATATCGCATACTTCATCCATCTTATCATTCATTCCTCCACATACATTCAATGTAGCCAGACGGGCTTCCGCAATCCACTTTTCGCCCCTCCGGGGGACAGAACGTGACGGATGGCGAACCTCGTCGCCGGTTTTCCTACCGGAGATTCTTCGCACCCCTGCCCCATTAAAGGGGCGCCGGGAACTCGGGGCCATTTCATTAATTTTATGCCTCATGGTGCGAAAGTAAGTTGTGGTATTTTCTACGCCGCTACAACACGGCGACGAGCCGAGTCAGTTCTTTCGGCTTTGTCGCTCGTTTAGCACCACCCGGGGGACACGTGTAGGGTGGGACTAGGATTAGGTTGTCGAAGCCTACGGACGCGGGCGACTCATCCCCAAATGTTTTTTTTAGTATATAGAATATCTCCTAATATTTGTTAATGGTCAGAAAATATGACGACGTGCATATTCGCTGACATTTAGTATACGATACTGCAAAAATACATTAAGAAATGTCAGCGAATCATCAATATTTATTGAGAAAAGTGGGAAAGTTAATATTGATTTTTTTTTTGGTTTAAATGCATATTAAGTGGTAATAATACGCGTAACCTTGTGAAAATATTCTAACCATACCTACATTCAATTTCTATCGTGAAGCATACCCGTAGCACTCGGCCGGCTCAGATCATGTTCAATGAGTCACGTAGTAGTGTGGAGCTTATAAGTACTATAGAAAATAAATATAAGAACTCTGATAATATTTTGACGCAAAAACTATCTTTTGCGGAAACGACTAAAGCTGGCAATAAGTGGAAAGAAACAAATAAAGATTGAGAGTGGATTTTAGTACAGAAAAGAAGGTTAAGAAACAGGCTTATAACAAAAAGTGGGAATGCAGTTGCTGAGTTAAATGGTAGTGAAAAATTTAAGGCGGCAGAGGCCAAAATCCCCCTATTTATCTCAAACGTGCATAAAGAGGTGTCTGAACAGGATATTATTGAATATATTCATAAAAAGACAGGAAAAAACGTTTCTTTAGTAAACATAAATATGAAAATACAAAGAAATTACAATGCATACAAAGTCTTTGTTCCTAAATACAAAATAGACGTGTTTTTAGACGATAGATTATGGCCCCATGGAATCGGCTTTAGGCGATTTATTTAGAGGAAGAAGAGAAAAAATAGAGGAATCGGATTTTGTGGCTAGTAAAAATATAAATAAATAGATAGATAGATATTATACACATAAATACAATTTTAAGGCATATATACAATATAATGGATAGCGATAATAAAAATTATTCTCGATTAATAAGTTCTAACTGCAAATCCATGAAGAGGTCATTCGAAGGTGTTAGGAAATTATGTCGCTCAGCCGACATAATAGCCTTACAGGAGACCTGACTTCTGCCACACGAGTTGCCTTTACTGAGCACAATTGACAGTGATTTTGGTGCTACGGGAACATCGGCAATCAACACCTCTGCTGGCCTACTTACTGGTAGACCGTACGTTGGTGTTGCTTTTTATGGAGGAAAAGTGTGTTTCAAACGGTGTCTGTGATAAATTGTGATAATGTTCGGACAGCGGCGATTAAAATAAGTGTAAGTAATAGATCCGTAGTAATTTTTAGCGTCTACGTGCCGACAAACTGCAATGAAAACTTGTGTATATTTACAGAATGCCTTAGATTAATTAAATCTATCATTGAAGTGGAAGAGAATTGTGGTGTGGAGGCATTTTATTTACTTGGAGACTTTAATGCGCATCCAAAGGAATTTATAATGAAAAAATATTTATAATGAAGAAATATTTTATAATGAATTAATTAATTTTTGTAATGATCACACGTGGTACTGCGCGGACGTTGATATGTTAGGGCTTCAGTCTAACACCGATACGTTTCGTAGTGATGCACATGGGTGTGGGAGATGGTTAGACCACTGTATAGTCACTCAATCTGCACGGACGACGATTAATAAAGTGTCGGTGAAACATGACGTATATTGGTCGGACCACTCTCCGCTCATAATTGAATGTGACCTATACAAATTAAATCAGAAAGTTGAAATTGATGTTCCAATTGGCGATTTCAATAAATGTATAATATGGGGAGATAGGCAGTTTGAACAGATAAATAAATATCATGAATTGTGTCATTCTAAACTAAAGAATATCGAATTTCCGCTAGAGTTAGACCAATGCTGTGATTACTCATGTAGTAATAAAAGTCATTACTTAATATTAGACAAATTTTATAGGTAGATTGTTAGTATTCTGTCAGAATCAGCTTCGCAGACCTATGTTAAAATGTCACTGGGTGGAATAAATACGTTGCTGGCGCGCACAGGGAGGCTAGACTTAAATTTCAGATGTGGTTATTGGCAGGTAAACCAAAAATCGGCAATATTTATAATGAAATGTTAGAAACGCGTAAAAAATTTAAATCAAAGTTAAAATGGTGCCAAGACAGGCTAGAGCAATTACAAATGGATTTACTTGCTTCAAATCATTCGGCTAATAATTTCAAAAATTTCTGGAAGAACACCAATAAATTGAATGTAAAACCTACGCTTGCTGTGAGTGTCGGCGGCGTCCACGATCATAAGATGATTGCCAATTTATTCAGCGAGTATTTTAGTATTCAGTCGTATCCAGTTTCTTGTAGTGTAAATGATGCTGCGACCATTGTAACGGAACGTAAGGTGTCCTTCTCAGCAAAGCATGTATCAACAGTTTTAAAAAACATGAAGAGGGGCAAATCGCCCGGTCACGATTGTCTCAGCATTGAACATTTTAAGTATGTTGGGGTACATCTACCGCGCGTACTCGCGATGTTCTTTAATTTATGTCTATTTCACTCTTACCTACCTGAGGCTTTAATGCGCACTATTGTGGTACTGATCCTTAAAAATAAGACTGGTGACACTTCTGATAAAAATAATTATCGGCCTATCTCACTTGCTACAACAACAGCGAAGTTGCTTGACGGTCTGTTGAATAGCAATCTCGAAAAACACGTGAATCTGAATGATGCCCAGTTCGGGTTTAGAGCCGGATTATCTACCGAGAGTGCTATTCTGAGCTTGAAACATACAATAAACTATTATACGAAGAGAAGGACTCCAGTATACGCTTGCTTCCTCGATCTGTCAAAAGCCTTTGATCGCGTAATTTATGACCGCTTATGGGAGAAGTTGGTGTATGCGGGTGTGCCGATGGAGTGCATCTCCCTCCTCAAATTCTGGTATTCAAACCAGAAAAATCAAGTGAGATTGGCCGGTATGCTTTCGAATGAATATGGATTGCAATGTGGTGTAAGACAGGGGGGGTAAGCTCGCCTCTATTGTTTAATTTGCATGTCAATCAGCTTATTGAGCGACTCAGAGTACTCATGTCGGCTGTCATATTGACGATATCTGCTTCAATAATAAAGCTGGTGGATAGTTTTATATATTTGGGACACATTGTGACAACAGACCTCCGGGATGACGAGGACATAGAAAGGGAGCGCAGGGCGTTGACAGTGAGAGCCAATATGCTTGCTCGCAGGTTCACTAGATGTACAGATACAGTTAAAATAACGCTTTTCAAAGCGATTTGTCAATCATTTTACTCTAGTTCCCTGTGGGTTACACATACGCGTCGAGCTTACAATGCTCTGCGCGTACAGTATAATAACGCTTTCAGGATGTTGTTGCGGCTGCCGTGGCATTGCAGTGCATCAGGTATGTTTGCACAAGTGCGTACTGACACTTTTTCAGCCATCATTCGGAAGAAAACAGCCTCACTCTTGCAACGCTTACGAAACAGTAATAACAGCATCCTGAGAGCGATATCTGTGAGATATGACTGTCCCATACATAATCACTGGGTGGGCGTAGTTATAGGATTAAAATAATGTGTAATTAATTACAATACTAACATAATTTTAAGCCAATATTGTTACTAACAACATTACTAACAATATATGGACCATGGTATGAAATATAATTATTATTTTGGGTTATCTATAAAGTTTTCTCATCTGGTTGGGCGGTATAAATATATAATTGTAAATGAAAATGGTAAACATACATAAATATCAATAAAATAAAATAAATACATAAAAATACATAAATGTATAAAAACCCAACCAGATGGAAGCCCTAGGCAGGGGAGACCAGACGGCCGAGGGTTAGGGGGAAAGGGAAAGAAACCGGCGGACGATGCGGGCGGTATCGAGGAGCACCGCCTTCTGCATTTGAGCCTGGAGCGGTCCGTCACGGAGTCCCAGTCGCCTCAGATGACCCGAGAGGCTGACTGGGATTATCCCGTTCACAGAAACGACCACAGGAATAATTTCGGTCGGCAGACCACCCCACATGCCGATAACCTCGAGGTCCAGATATTTTGTCAGCTTATCTGTTTCAGCTTTCACGAGGTTCTCGTCATAAGGAATGGTAATGTCGACAAAAAAGATCCTTAACTGTGCCCGGTCCATCAGCACAATATCAGGCTTATTCGCAAGAATAGTCCTGTCTGTGATGATGGCCCGGTCCCAGTAGAGCCTGGCGCAGTCATTTTCGAGCACGGCTTCCGGCAAGTACTTATAATACGGCAGTTTCCGATCCACGAGGCCGTATTTCAGAGCGAGCTCCTGGTATAAAATCCTGGCTACTAGATTGTCTGTGCAAATACTCAGAGTTAGAAAGCGCCGAACAACCGGAGATGACATGCCTAAGTGACTCACCGGGATGGCGACAAGCTCGACAGATGTCGACGGCGCCATCCTTTAGGATGTATCTCCGATAATTGTTGGTCTTAATAACCTGATCCTGTATCGCACAGACAAAACCCTCGATTTCCCCAAAGAGGTCACCGAAACGTAGCCAGTGAAGGGAGGCGACTGTGTCTACGAAAGGCTCATGTAGAGCCTTGTAGAACCTCCCGTGGAGCTCCTTCTCCTTCCATACAGTCTCCCGGTCGGAAATGCATTGTACTGCTGGGTCTTGCCATTGCTCGTTGCCTAAGGATAGAGGAGTGAGCCCTTTATTACAAGAAATGACGTCCCTATAGAATGGATCACCCGATCTCACCAGAAAGTAGTTAGGGAGGCTGCACACTTCACGATTATGCATGGTGAGAGCGCTCAAAAAGCCGCGCCTACCATGTTTCCGCGGCAAGTACAGCCTCATTACTGACGATCACAGGTAATGCATCCTGTGAGACGTCATAACAGTGCGGACTTTTCTATCCAGAGCGTTCAGTTTGGTCTGAGACTACCTGAGTATACCGAAGGTATATATGAGGACAGGCATGACCCAATCGTTATATGCGTGTGTCTTATTCACACCGGACAAAAGGCTATTAAGCACTTTAGTCAAGCGTGCATAAAACACATCGCAAACTGACTGTATCATACCCGCCTCATCTAAACCGATGTTCTGTGACATACCCAGGTATCGGTACCCTTTCGACATGGAGCACCGCACACTTATCCGTCCCCAGCTCCATTCTAATGGAACTGCTAAAATCACAAGTGATATTCAGCAATTCCATAAGATGGGAGCGACTGGAGGCGAATAATTTGAGATCATCCATATAGAAAAGTGGGTCACTTTTGTACCTCCACTCCGAAGCTGAAATCCCCTCCCGGAACCCTCCAGTAAGGTACTGAGAGGGTTCAGAGAGAGGCAGAACCAGATTGGACTCAGACAATCGCCCTGGAAGATACCCCTTCTTATCCTTATGTGGTTCTCCGCAGCCGTCATCCGCTCGCCTAGATGACAAAAGATCGTACTCTACTGCCACATACACTGCCCGAGGAAGTCTCTAACTGTACAGTCAACCTTGTACAGATCGAGGACCCTCTTCAGCTATGTATGAGGCACCGAGTCGAATGCCTTTTTGTAGTCTATCCAGGCGGCGGAGAGGTTTCTACGGTTGTGTTTAACCACCTAGCCAATGACCGCGTCAATGAGGAGTGGTTCCTTGGTTCCACGACTACCGCCCCGACATCCATTTTGAGCGCGCGACATCACCTGATTTGAGTTCAGGTAACGAGTGATTCTCGCGCTTAAAATGGATGTTAGTGTCTTACATATCGTGGGTAGACACGTGATGGGGCGGTATTTGCTCGGGTCTATGGTATCCCGGTCTTTAGAAACCAAATGAGTGATCCCAGTAGTGAAGAGGCTCGGGAGTGACTTTTGGTCGAGAGCCTCTTGAAATTGTCGGGCGAGCACAGCGTGACACACCACGAAACCCTTCAGCCAGTAGTGATGCAGCCCGTCGAGCCCCGGACTTTTCCAGTTCGGGGCCCTTCGGACCGCCTCAGCTACATCGTCCGGCGTTATAATGACGGGGTCCATGGGCGTAAGATTCGCACACTGACTCACCACAACTTCCGTCCAAGGGCCCTCGCTGTGGTTTACGGGCTCTGACCACAGGCCGCGCCAGAATTTTTTTTTTTTATAGGATAAGGGTGACAAACAAGCACACAGTCCACCTGATGGTAAGTGGTTGCTGCGGCCCATAGACATCTACATCTATCCTCTATTACAAATCAAAATGTAGATGCGCTGTCACCCGTGAGGACTAAGATGGAATGCCTCATTTCCAGTAAAAAGGACCTCCGGCCACCTGCACTCACCAAGCGAAACGCAGAGGTAAACCTCTACTTCACGCTGGTTTTCTGTGAGGTCGTGGTACCACCCCGGTTCGAGCCGGCCCAACCGTGCGACAGCAAAAGCTGCCGCGTGGCTCTACCTGATTCGGTGCTTGGCCCGTTCCACGTACCATTGGTCGCTCCAATGATTTATAGAGCCTCTTCACATCACTCTGGAAGAGACGATTCTGGTTGAACCGTGTCGACCTCTCGGTATATTGCCGAATCCGCTTTCCTCAAGTTCTCTGCTTCAGGTCGTCTATACGCTCCGTCAGCTTTTGCGTAATATCTGACTGTGACAAACTTAAATTTGTCCCAGCAAACGCCATCCTGACGGTGCGCACAATTCTCGGTCTATTATTACCCGACCTGGATCTTGTCAGTCTGCCGATTAGGGCTCTTGCCTTTGATATACGGTCCGTAATTCTTTTTCTCTAGGCTGGGATGGCGCTACTTTGTCTAGTAGCGCGTCCAGCCGTGGGAAGTTTGGCGCCAATAATACGGCAAACTGCCAGTGCGGCGCCAAAAAGGATTGAGTCCGTATCGCAAAGGTCCCGGCTGGCTTCCAAATAGGTCACCAGCATTGGGTTGAAAGCCCTCACGACAGCCTGATTCCGCTTGCTTAGGGGTATGCGGGGAAGTCGCGGTCGATTTTCGAGAGGCGTACTGCGCGTTTCCAAAATAGCCTCTTCCAGTATACTCCTCATTTGCTCTACTTTGTGGGAGACTATTTCATCATCGTCTGAATGAAACACAGCCGGCATATCCACGGCGGCATCCACGTGTGCGGGTTGCTCTGCAATTAATAGCGCCGCATTACCAGCTGCAGCATTTTCATCCGATGAGGGCACAGCCTCACGTCGTAGTCGTTCGAGTTCGGCGTCACCAAATATGTTGGAGCGCAGGATATACCGAACTCGGTCTGCCAGGTTTTGCTCCGTTACACGAACCGATGGCACCAGCTCTGAGAAAAAGCGATGCATCCGAGCCCGATACGCCAACATTCCAGTTTCTTCCCCTTTCGCCATAAAGTACGCTCGCAATGCGTTTGTGTTTATTATCTCCGTCCAACGCATGCGACGTGCTCCACCAGCGGCGGATGCCGCTTGCTGAGTCCGAGAAGACTCGGCCGACATCAAGCCCTCTGGTGGGGATAATGGATGCGGGCGGCTGCTATGTGGTCTTGCAGCTCGTACAGCGCCAGCTCCAGACGCGCCCTGGTGACCTCCAGGCAGCGGCCCTTTGCGCACTCTTCTTTTTTCCATCACCCATTAAAGGGGCGTCAATTAACGGGAGACGCCCAGGCCCGGAACCGTTTCATGGTGCGGCCGTAAGCAAAAACGAGCCTTTGCACCCTCAGTTCTGCAGAGGCACGGCGCTCACACCTCTTGGCAAGGCGCTGACTGACTGCACTGACATATCAGTTTTGTCACTTAACTGTTACGTCAGCGGGCGATGGGGTCGTCAATTCCCTACGCCTTTAAAAAAATTAAATTATAATAAATAAAATTATTGTTATTATTATTATTATATCATTCGATGATTCTATGTGCATCATTCGGTGCACTTATGACGTGCGAGATTTACATTAAGTTTGGTTGATTATATTATTTTACTGTTATTATCTCCGCATATACTCCGCCCTCATTGGAAGGAATATATAAGAGAGGTCATATATAAGAGGGTGCTAAGAATCTCCAGTGGAGGTTCGGTTGCTACCTACGACGAATCGACCTGGCAATATACAACGCACGCACCCTGAGAACTGACGAGAAGATCCTGCAGCTGGAAGAAGAGATAGAAAAGTTGCGCTGCAATATTATAGGATTATCTGAGGTCCCAAAAGAGGGGGAGGACACGGTAATCTCAATATATAAACATAAATTTCGACCGTTAAGCGACCACTAGTATAAGGTCATATAATAAAATATGATAAAAAATTAAAAAGTTTGTACAACAGACTTCAATATAAATTATACAGAATAACTCATAAACTATGGTTAGACTTTGATCAAATTTATATGGAATTACATAAAAGCGCCAGCTTTCAAATAAAAAAAGGATCATCGTAACTGGTTCATCCAACATAAGTTAAGAGGTAACACACATAAAATACATACAGTCGAATTGAGTACCGTCTCTTTTTTGAAGTCGGTAGAAAATCCTGATAACTCTAGAAGCATGATATCTGTGAATTAAATAGTGGAAAGTCCATCTGGTTAAGTACGACGACGTACGACTAATTTATTTGAAAATTGTATATTATTATCATTACCATTCCTTAATTAGGACAATATTACTTTTCCAAATTTAAAACGATATTTCCACAATTATTTCTTCTGCGGCAGCAACATGCCGGGTACCAGATAGTACTTTTATGAAAAATACAGTACATATATTATATTCTATCTCATTCTTTCGAAGGCAAAATCCCATATATGCATATGATTGTCTCTTTTTGTGACGCTTTTTCGATTCTAAAGAAGTTTTTACTTCTAAAATATTCTTTATAAAATGGAATGACTCGTAAACTAATATAAAATTTTTCATGTATTTCTTAAAATATATCAACTGCAAAAACAAAGGAATATGTGTCTAGGCTTGGAACGTATATTTAGGTTGCAAAATTTACTATTTTTTCGTAAAATTTACACAGGTAAAAATTCGCATTCTTGTAAATTGCTTACTCATTTACCTTGCGTGTAGTAAAAACACCAGTTTCGTTATATTTCACAGAACACTGCGAATCATTGAACAAAATATTCCCTTTGAAACCGTTTTGAGATCCCGCCTTAGAAAATTGGCCAAGGTGAAATTCATGCTACGTAGCTGGTTATAAATGTCGTACCTAAATGATTTATAACACAATAGTGTATTAGAAGCATTACCTGTAATTTCCCAAGAGGATAATTTGATGCTATATTTTGAAAAACATTTTGATGTCTAAGAAGAAAAAACATGTATGTACATATATCAATATTTCAAAGAAAACATGTTATTATTTTCATTACAGCTTATATATGTCCAGTATTGATTATTTGCCTGCTCAAAAATTGCCTAATATAGATAGTTCCCATAGTTGCTACGGTTGGCAGGTGGGTTGGCAACTGCAATTTTCTTGTTAATTTGAGTTGTTATCAGGAAAATTTTGCTGTTTATTTCCTGTTTCATTTCTATAAATCATACTCGTCAACAACTTCGAGCTTAGTGCTCCCAACAACTACCTGCATAGGTGTGACATGAACATTATACATGATTTTTGTTTTGTCCATGTTTATCTTAAGATCTGTCCATTAGGAGACACTATTGAGGTCATTGAGCATAGTGTATAGGTCCTCCAGCGATTCTGCCATAAGGACTATATCGTCGGCAAATCGAAGGTAAGTTATGTACTCGCCATTGATGTTAATACCGTATCCTTTCTAGTCCAGTAACTTGAAAACTTCTTCCAATGCAGCGGTGAAGAGTTTAGGGGATATAACGTCACCCTGTCTTACACCTCTTTGCAGCTGGATAGGTTTCGTACTCTGATTCTGTACTCGGATAGCCATCGTAGCTCTACTGTACAAACACTTTAGCACTTCGATATACCGACAGTCCACTTGGCAGCTGGAGAGAATGCAGCACCGCTCAAATTTCGACGGAATCAAAGGCATTCTTATAGTCCACACATACAAGGCAAAGTGGCAGATTGTACTCTTCTGTCTTCTGTAAAATTTGCCGAAGGGTATATATGTGGTTTATGGTACTAAAGCTTTTTCGGAAACCGGCTTGTTCGGGAGGCTGGAAGTCGTCGAGCCGTGCGTGCTTAACGATTCATAAAGACTCTCGAAAACAGCACGTAGACGCGGCTCAGACGGAAAATCGGTCTGTAGTTCTTCAAGAGAGCGTTGTCGCGTTTCTTGAAGAATAAGACCACCTCACTTCTGCTCCACGCCTCCGGAGTAGTGCCACCATGGAGGACGGTATTTAAGAGCTTCTGAAGGACTTCAAGTAAGTCGGTTTTCTACCAGTTTTCAGAAGCTCCGCTGTAATTTCAGCCTCGCCCGGGAATTTGCCGTTTTTAAGGTGCTGGAGAGCTATTCTAATCTCGCTCAAACTGAGTTTCGGAATATCTTCGGACGTGTACAGCTGCTCATAGAACCTCTCAATCTCACTCAAAATCTCAAGTGTCCCAGAAACGATGCTGCCACACTCGGTCTTCAGCTTTGCCAGTTGACTCTTTCTGGCAGACAGATCTCTGGCAAGGACTTTGGAGCCTTGTTTCCCCTCGATCGCTTCTACAATACAAGCTGTATTGAATTTGAGTAAGTCCTGCCGCATGCATTTGGAGATCTCTTTGTTTAGTTCGGGCAGAAAAAGAACGAATGAACTTTTTCGACCATATGTTTTTGTCTTTTTCGGTCACAATGGTACAGATCTTACAAAAATTCCTTCAGGCAGCCTTGACTAGGAACCAGAACGCACGAGTTTCCGAACGAAGGTGAACTAGTTTCTTTCCAGTTCTTCCAATGTGTTCCGACTATGCCCTAGTGTTATGTCTTCTGAAGGACCTGTAGGCTGAGTTGTACTTATTTTTGAGTATGCTAGTGTTCCCATCCCGGGAAGCCGATACGCCAGCGCTGGACTTGTAGCACTCGTGCGTTTGCTCTACTCATGTGTCGTAATTTTACAGGAGCGTACAAACCAAGGCTGGGATCTGCCACCGAAAGGCACCACAGATAACAGGATGAAAAATTCAATTCCCTGAAGCATCACACAGGCGATAGACTCAGCAACGATGCTAGGATTTCTAGCGAGAATCAAACCTGCACCCTTGGGTAAAATGCAAATATGCCCGCATCGCATCCCAATCCGCTGACCTATAGTGACGCACACGGCAGCAACCTAAAAATCGTGCGTGCAATGAGCAAGTGATGGGCACTGTATTTCGAATAAGAAAGTGATTTGAAGAGCCAAGAGGGCATCGATGGAAACCTGGTAGCCGTCCTGAAGAGAGGTTAGCAGAAGGTCCAATAGGGAAGGTGTATGATCCTCCACATCTAGAATCCACATGGGTGAAGTGACCAGTTGAGTCTGACAATATGCCAATGCAAAGTCGTAAACAGATCTCCCCGTATAATCGGTAGTAGAAGAATCGAGCCTTACGACGTGGTGAGCGTTGAAATCACCAAGAAGCACGATCTTTGCGGATAGGATCTGTTGTATCACGGAATCTGTTGCCATTTGGACGTGGTCTATGAGTCGGTCTGCCTAAGAATTACCGCTGTGGGATCTATATAGGAATACATGCGGGGGTGTTCGCTACCGTCTATGCATAGCCACAGGATGGACATATCCCTCTGCCTTCAAGACCACAGGCGCCGAGATCAGATATCTTATCTGACGTACACACTAACTCCGACCCGAGGCAGAAAGGAGTGTTCCAACTTGTAACCTGGGCACGATAAATGAGATGTATCAGCCAGAGAGGATAACTGCGTCTCGGTGAGAAAGAGCAAGGCCAGCTTAGCCGTCTCGAGATGGTGGTGAACGGCATTAAGTTTTGAATGAAAATTAACGCCGCTACCAGCAATTAGCAAGAACCCGCTGGGTTTCTTGATAAAATAGATAATATAGATAAAAAAGAGGATATTATTATTCCAGAAATCTGTCTAGTATTATTTTCAGTATAATAATTAATAGCTTATTTATTGAAATGAACACTGTTAATTCAAACTTTATAATTGATTAAAACCACAAAGTTGTTGTGATTCTGTGCTTGCCGATTTGATGTTTTATTGTCTTAAACTTTGCAAATAAAATTAAAGTTGAACAAAAACAATACAAACTCATAAATACGAAACCAATTAATTGCAAGCCTTTCCGAACAAAATGGTAGAGGGCAATCCAATATCATTTCTCCGCCTCCCTAAATGACCGCACCAACGGTTCACTTCAGCGCTTCGTTAAATAAATTTATATCTCATTGGTCTCACAGAGAAGAACACAGAATAATGTCATGATTGTAAAACTAAGATTTAAGTAAACTTTTGTTGAGTGTAGTTTACAGTTGCAGTCAGTTATCGTGCACATTTAGTGCTGTTGAATCAGATCGTTTACCATTCCTTAGTGTAGGTCCACCCTACACTCGCTAACCGGTATAAAGCTGCTTTCCGTGAAGCCTCACAACTTAGTGAGCGATATTGCGTCCACATATTGTTAGCACTGAAGGACCACATCTTGTTTCCAAAAGTCATTACTGCCAACATGATTTGGTCGTACACTTTTGTTCTAGATTTTGAGTTATAGGCGAAGAAATGAACTACGATGACTGTTATGATATCAGATGTAGATGTGACCTCTAGCATCGATTAATAATCAAAATGCAGATGCGTTGTAACCATCGCAAAAGATATCCGGTTCACTTGATACAAAATACAACAGCGTTACGTTGCTATTTTACATTGATATTCTGTACGAACGTGGTTCTAATCTTCCCTGCTCAAGCTGATCCATTCATTCTGAAGCCATATTAATATAGCTGCAGCATAATTTAAGTAAATATTTAAAGGTAAATAGGTATATACCTACTGAAAGTGTTTTTTTTTCCAATTTTTTCATGTTTATTTATCAAGTACCTTCTTACAGCAGAGCACAAAATGCTTTGTGATAAGTTGCTTCACCTAATCTTATTTTCTTTTGAATAAATCGAGCTTTCCTCTTAAATCGAGAGGAAATCGAATATTCATTATTCGGGAAGCTTTCAAGCTTTTTAAAGAAACTTTGATGAATGGCACGCCGTTTATTTGTGATTGTTAAGCGTCTTTAATTCTATTTACTGCTGCTTTGTTGGAAAAGTGAAAACGTCATTGCCTATCAGATAAACTTTTACATAAAACTTCATATATAACATCAGAAAGGAAAGAAAGATAATCTGGAGATTTCATGATCTAATATCTTGACTTATTATTATGGTGTATGTGTATGTAAAGAACAACGATAGCTAAAATTTAAGCAATCTTCGTACATTTCACTTACTCGACTCTAAAGAGTCAGTGATTACTTTAGGGGCAATGTACATATATGCTTTTACTACAAAGTCACAGAAATTATGCCTATGTATTAAAAAGTAAAAAAAAAATATTAAAGGAAAATTGTTTAATAAGAGTTACTATACTACTAAAGAGTACAAGATTTATACAAATCCCTGGGAAATCCCAGTGATCGCTACCTGGGAATTAGTATGGTATGGTTTTCTTAGAAAATCATACCAATCATACAGTCACTCTTGGTTTCTTACTAGCTCTTCCCACAAAAGAGGTTTTTTTCTGAACCAGTGGTAAGTTTAAATAAGTAAATACGTATCGCGCATTACGTCCATTTTACGGTCAACATAATCGTCCATCAGAGCAATTAATTCGATTAACTATGGGATGTTTTCGCGCCACGTTTACTCTAAATGATAATACGCATCCATAGAGATGTCGTACAGTGCGTACAGAAGAAGTCATTGCTGCTGTAGAGCGTAGCGTAGAGGAAGACCCGAATCAGTCTATCCGCCATCGTGCACAGTAATTGGATATGTATCCATCCACATTATGGAAGATTTTGCGGAAAGATCTTGGTTTGCGTGATTACAAAATCCAACTCGTGCAAGAATTGAAGCCTCGCGATCACCTAGCAAGGCGTAGATTCGATGAATGGGCCCAAAATAAGATTGCCGACGATCCCGATTTCCATAAGCGAATTTTTTTTAGCGATGAAGCTCACTTTTGGTTGAATGGATATGTCAATAAACAAAACTGCCGTATTTGGAGTGATGATAATCCTCAAGTGTATGTTGAGACACCGTTACACCCAGAAAAACTGACTGTGTGGTGTGCTTTATGGGCTGGTGGAATAATTGGTCCGTACTTCTTTGAAAACGATGCTGGCCAGAACGTTACAGTCAATGGTGACCGCTATAGAGCGATGATTACTGACTTTTTCGTTGATAAATTGAACAGCCATGATGTGCAGGAGTTGTGGTTTCAACAAGACGGCGCAATATGTCACACAGCTCGTGCTACAATTGATTTATTGAAAGAAACGTTTGGTAACCGCATAGTTTTACGTTTCGGACCCGTGAATTGGCCTCCAAGATCGTGCGATTTAACGTCGCTTGACTATTTTCTGTGGGGATATGTGAAGTCGCAAGTCTACGCCGATAAGTCCGAAACGATTGATCACTTGGAGGACAACATTCGGTGCGTTATTGCCGATATACAGCCACAAATGTTGGAAAAAGTCATCGAAAATTAGACCTCCAGATTAGACTACGTCCGAGCCAGCCGTGGCGTTCATATGCCAGAAGTCATTTAAATTATAATGCTAGAAGATTGTCTTTCGAATAAAGTAAATTTCACGTCAATAAAAAAATCATGTTTATTTTATTCCATTTCAAATTTCTATACCTCTAAAAAACACACATTATTATTGTAAACTATATTTTATACAAATCATTCTGTTATATTCTATTTTATTCACAGTAAGGGTATGAAATTATTAATTGCAGTTTAAAGTGCTGATTTACCAAGTGGTATGTACTAAAGAAAAACATAACGAAGAACATGATGTATTACCAGTTTATAACTGGTTGAGGGCATGTGAAGTCCGTAAACAGAGTGAGCCAATATGATCGAGTGCTCGATAACCCTCTTAGTAATGAGAGGTGACCAGAGTCCAGAATAATGAGAATGAAATATTAGATGATTCTCACAAAGTTTTAAGATGTCCACGGTATGTTCATATAGTCACCGAAAGGATTAAATCAATTCACTAATTAAAGCCTATTTAAAGTCCACTGCTGAACAAAGGCCTCTGCCATAAATTGCCTCCTATATATACAGTCTGCCTCATGCCGCATTGGCAGACGGGTTGGCAACCACAGGTTTTCTATTATTGGAGCTTTCAATAGGAAATTGTTGCTCATCATCTGTTTCATTTTCCCTCTGTCGCTTCTACACCCACGGAATGAAATGATAGGTACAGTCTTTATCATTTCGCAGGAAGTTCACATCAATTAAATGTGAAATGTACTAAAATTATCGCTGATGTATGCAATTTTACACTAATACGAAAGTGTTTGACAGATCAATAAAAATTCCACGTTTTACATCTTAATTTCATTAAGTGGGGGTTTTTTGATTGAAATTGAATTAATCTATTTCAATCAATTTCGATTTAAATTAACTTGTTATGACAAACATTATATTATACAAAAATTGTATTATATTATTTGAACGAAATATAATATTATAAATATTTACTAACGAAATATATAACCAATTAACATATATCCAAAAAATAACCAAAATACAATACCATAACCAAAATAGTAACCAAAAAATTAATATAAAATTAATTTACAATATATCATTTTAGAATTAGTATGAAAACATTTAGAAACAGCATGGTAGCTATCACTTCATTCTCAGAGGTTATTATCAATAATGTACTCTTTAGTAGTATACCTTAATAATCCTTACTAATACCTTCGGCTGTGGGGGCAACAGAAAGGTTATGCCGGACTCCTACCAGTCAAAACCTCACGTCGGTCACCATCAGTATATATGAGGGTTCCCGGGATCTCCGTTCGGAACGCAACCGCGGCTCCTCTCTCGCTTTGCTCTATTAAAGTACGCCCGGGGGCAGTCCTTACTGCCCCTAGCACCCTCGCAATGCTATCATGGTGCTCGACACCACTTTCGAGCTACCGTCCTCCTCAGGTGTTACATCGCTAGACCCCCGCCCCGAGCGCCCGTAACCCCAAGCCCCGATTTCTGGTAGGGGAACACCATCATCAACCCCCGTGCCCTCCGCGATATCCACCGAGGGCCGCTCTTCGGTCTTCTTGGATGCTGAATCAGGCTCCGATATAGAGAACAACACGCGTGTCTTGCTCATGCTTAAAGACGAAGGCTTCACCCTCGGCCAGGATAAAAAGAGCAAACGCGCAGCCCCTAAAAAGTCAGCCGAGCCTAACTCGGCCCCCTCGTCCCCCACCACCACTCCAGCTAAAAAGCCAGCCCCCGCGGCGTGCGCTCAACACTCTAAAGCTGCGGCCAAGCCCGCAGCGGAAGGTTACCCTTCTGAACGTAGCGAAAAGCCAAATCCAAATCCAAATGGAACAACCTTTCAAACTGGTTGGAATCAAAAAAGATTTACTGCCCAAAGGTACAAAACGCACGACAAGGCATTTGCACGTTCGTCAACTGGAGTGAGTCAACGGAGGAATTCCGCAGTGTGACTAATCACCTATGCGCCCAACAAGTAAGTTTCCCCACTTTCGCCCTTCCCGAGGAATGCAACCTTCACGTAGTCGTCCAAGGGATCCCTAAGGAGCTCGAGACTAAACACATTCTTAATGACCTTAAAAGTCAAATTCTTCCGGTCCGAGAGGTGCACAGAATGCACCATCAGGTAGACGAAAACACTTCCTGGTTTTGTGGCTTTTCATTCTGGACCAGTCTCCGGAAGGAAAAGAGATTTTTTACGTTCGGCGCATCTGCAACCTAACGGGGATTGCAGTTAACACTCCCATAAAGAGGGGCATCCTTGGCCAGTGCCACCGAACCCAACTTTACGGCCACTCAGCCAGAAACTGTTATACCAGGCCAAGGTGCGTCAAGTGCCTAGGTGACCACAGCACCACCGACTGCTCCCGCACGCCCGAGACGGTTAAACCTCCAAGCTGCGTCAATTGCCGCGAACAGGGACACCCAGCAAATTATCTCGAGTTTTCCATAGCGCCGCGTAGGAAACAGCGCGGAGGTAAAAGCCGACCCGTGTATTTTGCTGTCGGCTGCCTGCCCCTAAACCCACAATGTCCTCTGTGCCCACTCCTTCGCTTCAAATCGGCACTAAGCCCACCCCTGTCGACGGGTTCTCCATGCAAGGTGCTCTAGCCCTCCTGCGCCTTCCACGCCGAAACCTAACGCTTGGGCAAATCTGCCGGCACTAGTCCCCTCATGGCCAGTGCCACCTCCTCAGGCCCCAAATACCAAAGACTGTCCAGTAAGGCTTGTCTTCCTTCGCCTATGTCTTCTCTCTTGCTGAACTATCCTCTCTGGCCCGCAAGCTCCGCAGAGGTTCCACCCCACAGTACATGCTCAACGCTACGATTGAGCCCATAGGACTTATTGGCGCATTCTGGTTCTTCAATGCTCCTAATCAATGCACCTATATATCAGAATGGTAGAACAACTGTTAGAACTAAACCGCGCTCTCTAACTGTCGCATTTTTTAACGCAAACAGCCTCAAAGACCAAAAAGACGAGATCGCGCTTTTCCTTCGCAACCACGATGTAGACGTTATGTTATGTGACTTTTGAAACCTAGCCATCGCGATACTAAGATAGCAAACTACACCTTAGTTAGAAAAGATAGGTTGAATGAGGCCGTGTAGGCGATACCTTGATCTACTACAAAAGGTCCTTGAACTGCGTACCGATTGACTCTCCCCCGTTAATTACCATAGAAGTTTCTATGTAAGGTAGCTCTCTGGCTTTCCGCCTCTTACCATCGTATCAGCATATGTACCGCCGCTAGAATGCATAGTTGAATCAGACATTGTAGAATTACTCAACCTAGGCTCGAGTGTCATCATAGCTGGAGACCTCAACAGTAAGCATTCCTCCTAGAAAACGCTTACAAGTAATGCCAATGGTAATGCATTGTTCGACCTCACGAAGCGACTAAACATCGATGTTATCGTGCCTGAGACTCTAACTCGCTATCTATTCGTTACTAGTCACCAACCGGAAATCCTTGATGTAGCAATACTCAAAGATGTTATGCTGTCAATATCCTCGATCGAGATCGGACCACAGACCGGTCTTGTTGCAGCTGGGCATGCCCACTGGTGAGGTCCTTCAGACTAAAACCATCGTGGACTGGCGTAAATTTGAGGTCAATCTCGAGATACGACCTCCCAACACCTAGATAAAATCCCTGACGATATACGACGATAGACTTGCCAGAGGTAGCTAATAAGGCGTTTAGTGCCCTATCGGCCCACATCAATTCAGCGATCGAAGGTTGATCTCGTAAGGTTATACAAAGTTTAATGACTTTATTTGGAATTTGGAATCAGTTCCAAGTAATTTAAATTAGAAAATGAGACAATAGAGGTTATATCTATTAGTTATAATAATTTAAATAATTTAGAATGTAGCTTTCAAATTCTTAATTGGATGACTCCACACAGTAAAAATAATTATTTTTTACACTTGGTGCATTAAAATATACAAGGTATAAAGGCAAAGAGCTAGAAATTGAATTGTTCTTAAAAAGCAACAATATTCATATTTCATGAATTATTAAACATTGATTAAAAGCTTATAACCTAAGATTTAACTTCAGTTATCACTAGGTGGTCACTTCTTTCAATGGAAAAACGATTTAAGAGGTGGCTCCTTAATATTAGCCAGTAAATTATTATCATGTAAAGAACGTAAAGACAACACTGTAAGATTTTCGAAAAAAAAATTCTTGATCAAATGTGAAATTTCTTTAATAAAAATAATTAATACTTCATGAAAATTAATTTGGTATCACTAGGGATCGCTCAATAACTGATACCGATGTTGAGCTGATTAAATATATCTTTAATGCACGGGAGAAATCACAAGATGCTTTGGGTTTGTTCTGTGATCTATCCTAGGCCTTTGGTTGTGTTCACCAAGAAAAATTAATCAGGAAACTACAACATTGCGGTGTAGGAAGTGATATTTTTAAGTTCATTATTTCAAATTTAAGTAATAGAACGCAAAAACTTGTCATTAACAGTATGACCTCTTACGGGTCGATAGTACAAATGGGCGTGCCTCAGGGCTCAATTATCACACAAGCTCGTGGAAATTCTTGTTTTTCTTGTATAGATTAATGACTTACTTTACATAGTAAGGCTTAACCATGATTTAGTATCACTTGCTCATGACACTTCTTTAATTTTCAAATTAAGACCACAATTACTAAAAAATTACGAAGTAAATAATATTATCAAAATTAGTAAATTGGTTCAATGTTGGTTCTTTGTATTTAAATGGCACTAAAACGAAATCATCATCATCATCATTACAGCCTTTCATAAGTCCAATGCTGAACATAGGCCTCCCCCAAGGAATGCCACAAAGCACGGTCCTGAGCCACCTGCATACATCGACTTCCTGCATATCTTACCAGGTCGTCACTCCATCTCGTGGGGGGGTCGCCCTACACTTCGCCTACAGGTACGAGGCTGCCACTCAAGAACCTTGCTTCCCCATCGGTTGTCGGTTCTTCGAGCTATATGGCCGGCCCACTGCCACTTCAGCTTACTAATCCGTTGGGCTATGTTGGTAACTCTGGTTCTACTGCGGATATCCTCATTCCTAAGTTTATCACGCAGAGAAACTCCGAGCATAGTCGTCTCCATAGCTCGCTGAGCGACCTTGAGCTTCCTCATACGGTCAGCAGTGAAGGACCCCGTCTCAGTTCCGTAAGTCATCGCTGGCAACACGCACTGGTTGTACAATTGCGTTTTAAGGTTTTGGGGTATATCTGACGAGAAGATGTGTCGTAGCTTCCCGAACGCTGCCCAACCGAGTTGAATCCGTCGATTGACCTCTCTGTCGAAGTTGGACTTACCTAGTCGGACTATTTATCCCAGGTAAACATACTCGTCAACAACTTCGAGCTTAGTGCTCCCAACAATTACCGGCATAAGAGTGACATGGACATTCAACATAATCTTTGTTTTGTCCATGTTCATCTTAAGACCCATCCGTTGGGAGACACTATTGAGGTCATTGAGCATAGTGCTTAGGTCCTCCAGCGATTCTGCCATAAGGACTATATCGTCGGCAGATCGAGGGTGAGTGATGTACTCGCCATTGATGTTGATACCGTATCCTTTCAAATCCAGAATCTTGAAAACATCTTCCAATGCAGCGGTGAAGAGTTTCGGGGATATGACGTCACCCTGTCTTACACCTCTCTGCAATTGGATAGGTTTCGTACTCTGGTTCTGTACACGGATAGCCATCGTAGCCCTACTGTACAAGCACTTCAGTACTTCGATAACCGACAATCACCCTGGCATCGCTGAAGGGCCTGCAGCACCGCCCAAATTTCGACGGAATCAAAGGCTTTCTCATAGTCCACATACGCCAGACATAGTGGCAAATTGTACTCATCGCAATTCTGTACAATTTGCCGAATGGTACGTATGTGGTCTATGGTGCTGAAGACCTTTCGGAAACTGGCTTGTTCGGTAGGCTGGAAGTCGTCAAGTCTGCGCGCGAGACGATTCGTAATGACTCTCGAAAACAGCAAGTAGACGCGGCTCAGAAGGGAAATCGGTCTATAGTTCTTTGAGAGAGCGTTGTCGCCTTTCTTGAAGAATAAGACCACCGTACTTCTGCTCCACGCCTCCGGTGTAATGCCACCATGGAGGACGGAATTAAAGAGCTTCTGAAGGACTTCAAGTACCGCCCGCTTTCAGAAGCTACGCTGTAATTCCATCCTCGCCTGGGGCCTTGTCGTTTTTAAGGTGCTGGAGAGCCATTCTAATCTCGCTCAGACTGACGTCCGGGATATCTTCGGAATAGTGTCGGATAAGATTTGGTCTTGGATCGTTACTCACACTTGCGTGTGACTCAAACGATGACGTGTACAGCTGCCCATAGAACCTCTCAATGTCAATCAAAATCTTAGAAGTCCCGGATGCTGCCACATTCGGTCTTCAGGTTTGACAGTTGGCTCTTTCTGGCACACAGATCTCTGGCAAACACTTTGGAGCCTTGGTTCCGTTCGATCGCTTCTTCAATACAAGCTGTATTGAAGTTGTGTAAGACCTGCCGCATGCATTTAGAGATCTGTCTGTTCAGATGCCTGTATGCTGTCAAGTCTGTTGAAGAATGTAGCTTCATCTCCCGTCTAACAGCCATGAGATTAAGAGTGTGATCGGAGAGTTTTTGTGTTCTTCTGCGTCGGGTCTTGCAGAACTTAGCTCCGACCGCATGGACAGTTTCCACGAGCTTGTCATTCATATCGTCCACTTCATTGCAGTCTTCTAGGCACTGAAAACGGTTTTGTAACTCGAGCTGAAAGGTTTCGGGACTTTGAAACAGAGCACGAGGGGGACGGAGCGTTGACTTCATTAGACGAAACCTCTCCAACTGAACGTTTAGGTTCAGTGTGCCTCTAACCACTCGGTGATCCCTACCAGTTTTCACTCTCGCGCTCACGGAGACATCACTGAACAGTTGTAGTCTGGTCGTCATAATGAAGTCAATCTCATTTTTGACGAACCGTCGGGGCTCGACCAGGTCCACTTCCTATGGGGCCGCTTCTAGAAGAAAGAGTTCATAACAAAGAGTCCCTCTTTCTCCATGAAGTGATGAGGCCCTACTCTAAATTTTCCTACTTTCAGCTCACCGTTCTCTCTTGTGCCTGGTTTTGCATTGAAGTCTACCATTAACACCGCATATTGGATTTTGGAAGAATGCATGGCTCTAGAGATATCCTCATACATTTCCTCCACCTCCTCATCGGGGTTGGTGCGTAAACCTGTATGACCTTCAGCGAATATCGTTTGGTGATTCAGAGTATAAGGTACGCAACCCTCGTCGACACACTCCCGATCTTTACAACGTTGTTAACGTTGTAAAGATCGGGATGTAAGAGACATGTGGACGATAAATCTGACACCTCCTTGGGACAGATGGTCGACTTCCTGGTGATAGAGCAAGTTGCCGGATTCGAGGATTACCGTGTCTTCCCCCTCTCTTCGGACTTCGGATAATCCTATAATATGCCAGCGCAATTTGTCTATCTCTTCTTCCAGCTCCACGATCTTCTCGTCAGTCCTCAGGGTGCGTGCGTTGTACGTTGCCAGGTCGAGTCATCTAAGGTGGCAACCGAACCTCCACCGGAGATTCTTAGCACCCCCTGGCCCGCCGTTACCATGGTCGCCACCGTAGCCAGGAATAGCGTGGCCGCCGGGGACTGGGGGCCGTCTGTTTATTGCTCTCATCATAGGGGGGTATTTGCCATAGTTATATATGCCATAGCTTAGACCATGCCATAGCCATAGTATCCACGGCTCCGTGGCGTAGGTGTTAGCAATGAGCTGCAACGCTTGGGGCCGCGGTTTCGAATCCCGCACGGAACAAGTATTTTTATGACTTACAAATAATTTTTCCGGGTCTGGATGTTTGTCCTTGAGCAATATATGTTTGTAAACTGCCTCCACGATACAGGAGAAAATCCTAGTGTGGGGGTAACGTTTTAAAAAAAAATAGTTGCCACGCTTGGGGAGCGGGTTGGCAACCGCAGTTTTTTATTGTAATTTTGGCTATTATCAGGAAGATGCTGCTGCCTATCTCCTGCCTGTTTCTCTTTGTCGTCTTTTGTGACACCCATGGGAGGATATGGGTTAGTCGATATTCTTGACCGCCACTACACGGCAAATTTAAAACGAAATGTATGAAATTTATTACTTCAAATGTCAAATAATTAAATACTAATATTATTTTAAATAAAGTGTAACTGAGTCTTGTTGATACCACCATTTTTCTTGGAATCACACTAGACGCGAAGCTTCAATGGAGACATTCAAGCACATATCAAGCAGACTTAGTTCTGCAGCATGTGCTGTAAAAAAAGTGCTGGGAGCCAGTCTAAACCGTTTAAGGTAACCTCCGGTGTTCCTCAAGGGTCACTCAAGGTTATTTAGGGCCCTTTTTGTTTCTAATTTTGATCAACTCAGTGACAAAATGTTTTTTAAACACAGAGGTTTACGTATTTGCTGACGATTTGAAATTCGTTAGGCCTGTTAGATCATCAAAAGACTCCCAGCTAATTCAATCTGATCTGGATAGATTGATCAAATGTTGTACTAAAAACAATATGTTTCTGAATACTAAAAAGTGTTATCATATGTCGTTCACTCTCAAACATACTCCTATCCAAGCTACATACAAAATTGGCAACACAGTACTCAATCAAGTAGTGTTTACGAGACCTGGGCATTTTGTTGGATAGTAAACTGTCTTTCGTACCACATGTAAACAGTATTATAACGAAGGCGTCCAAAATATGCGGATTTTTATGTAGAAACACCAAACAGTTCAGACATACTCTAACTTTATTATTACTCTTTCACAGCTTAGTTCGGAGCAACCTTGAATATTGTTCTCAAGTTTGGTCTCCTTTCTATGAGGTTCATAAGAGTAGAATTGAACAAGTACAGCGGAGGGTTCTTAGTATGCTAGCATTGAAATTTAACCGTCATCGCTCCTTTACTTCATAGGATGAACGGCTAAAGCATTTCCGTATCTTCCTTATACGTACATAATATAATGAAAGTAAACAACGTAATTGGAGCGCAATTGCGTCAGCAAGTAGTATATATAGCAGTAGTTTCAGCTTGCTGCTCAATTAGCGGCCAGCCTCCGCAGAGTCTACTTCACCTAAGGATGTCTCGTGTAGAGGCGAAACACGTGTCGTATTTTCGAGAGTGGTGTGTCGTGCCTAGTGTGGTGGTGCTGGAGATGGTAGTGCTGGGATTGACGGCGACAGGTATAGTGCGCCTGATTGAGGGAGGCTGGGAGGTCCCCTTAAAACTGGGCAGGATACATCTTTTTATTTCTTTACGCGGAATTAAGCAAATGAACTTATAATAACCCCTTTATAATGGATTTCCCCAAAAATAACGCCTGAATCTATCAATTGAAATAAAATGATGTGTCTTACCTAGTTTGAAAAGCACCTACCACCCTCCCTCCATTGCATGTAATATCATCGTCACCACTAATCGCAACACCACTAATCGCAACACCACTAATCCCACCAACACTAAGTGTAGTGTTCCTAGTGAGGAAACATACACCCCGACGATAATTTGACAACTGTTTCGCCTCTACATGTGGCACCTTCAGGTTTAGTAAACTCTACGGTGACTGACCGCTGAGTCACCGTAAAACATAGCGGTCATTAGGGTTGTTTGGATTAGTGGTTGGTGTTGAAGGTAGGTGTTCTTCAAATTAGGTAAGACACGTCATTTTAGTTTATTGAGCGGATATTTGCAAATTAAAAATTTTTTAACTTTAATAAAATGGATTTTTGCAAAGTAACGCCTGATTCTATTAATAATTAAAAATATATAATATCTCCCCTTTTTATACCCGAGTCCGATAAAGCTGTAAGAGCCGCATAGGCTAACAGCATTAACATTACAGAAACTGGAAGTGGAGAGCACACGTGCACGCAAAAATAGTAATCAATGGCAAAATGCAGTAAAAGGAGTACGTCATGCGATTTAACACTTGACTGAAGAATAAAAATACCATAGAAGTTTAATAATATGACACTAGTCTTTGACATGTTCTCCTTGTCACACTTACATAAAGTCTGTATGCTATCCAGGTTTAACAGTAATAATGCATACGTTTTTCCATGTTTTACACATTTGAGGTTATCGGAAACGGTGCCTTACCTTTTAATGCGAGTGGTATTGTTATAATCAGGGCCAAACCTCTTCCAAATAAAACCCCTTACTCCCCCAAATTATTGCTATATGATTCCAAATCCAACCCTAATATCTTCTTGCCTAATCTCAAAACATGCAATATAAAACACATTTAAAAAGTGAAAAGTAATGTTACAGTATATATATGACCTAACACGGTACGCTGACCTTCTCGAATTTCTAAAGGCTTATGGAGAGATTGGTTTGCCACTGGAGTACGTGTCCGCTAATCTATCATGTCTTTCGATGATTTCCGTACGAAATCGGATCCGTCGAGCACTTTATAAATTCGAATTAAAATTGCTATGAACTTTAAAATTTCATAAACGCTGTTGGGGATCAAACTTAAGTCACTGGCGTACTTTGAAATTTACGGTGTGCCTTTTGCCAACAACGCGTATTTTGAAAGTTCTTAAAATTCTTTACTTGGTGGTGGTCCTTTTCTGATTGGGAGTTCATCTGGACAGGTTACTACCACCCCTATGGTCCGGAACACACAGTAAAGCACACACTGCTTTTTAAAGGTAGAATTGGGTCAGTAGATAGTACCCAGACGGACTTTTGACTGTAAAGTAGACTATCTATTTTTATTCTTTTATACTATCACATTTTATAAAAGAATCTTAAAAATTAACAAATTGACAGGAGTTTTCGTTTAAATTTCTGTCAAGTGTAATCATTATCTAGAATATCGGAATGATTTGATTGGGTTTTTTGGTTTAGGGTTTTGGCTTAGAAGGCAACACAATTTTTTATTTTTATTATTTCGAGTTGCAAAAATAAAGAAGTTTTCTGCTATAATATTATTTAAAAATTTAAAATTTTCCTCTGAACAGTGAACGCTTTTATTTCCTTTGGATGAAATTGCAGCTATGATGAGTCCACTACACTGCTCCAGTACATTGTATTATTACCAGAAAAGAAGGTTTTCTCATGCTTTCAATTTCAGCTAACAATTCCAGATACATTCCATATCAAATAACATATTTCCAACGTTATATAAAATAATTGCAATATCTATACATATGCTTCTAATATAAAGCAAAATTGAAGTATCGGTATGTAATATCGAAATATCTGGCTTCTATATAGTTCATATATATGAAGCTATAAAACTATAAACAAGCAATTTTACAACTTTTGTATTTCTCTCCGGATTAATCTTTCAAATGGCTGAACCGATTGTGTAGTAACATCATGCGAGGATAAAAAAAACAATGCTAGACGTGATCTGTGTTCGAAAAACATAGGGAATATGCTTTGATATCAAAAAACCAATATAAATGGTTTTTGATGAATGATTAGATAATCTATCACATATTACAACAAACTAAAACTTAAAAAACAAATATAAATTGTTTTTTGCGATTAATTATAAAATTTATAAGAAATAAAAATAAACTAATAGAGATTAAAAAAAATCAAACAAAAAAGGGTTTGTGTTTGGTTTAAGCTTTCTGTTTTTTGTAAATTATTTATATATTTTTTTTCAATAACATTCGACCAACCAACTAAATCATAAGTGTTAATGAATGAGATGGTAAGACCTTTTCAAGTGAAATATTTACATCTTCCATTTTTATTTTCCTATATTGCACATAGGTGTGACATGGACATTAAACATGATCTTTGTTTTGTCCATGTTCATCTTAAGACCTATCCGTTGGGAAACACTATTGAGGTCATTGAGCATAGTGCTTAGGTCCTCCAGCGATTCTGCCATAAGGACTATATCGTCGGCAAATCGAAGGTGAGTGATGTACTCGCCATTGATGTTGATACCGTATCCTTTCCAGTCCAGAAGCTTGAAAACATCTTCCAATGCAGCGGTAAAGAGTTTCGGGGATATGACGTCACCCTGTCTTACACCTCTCTGCAATTGGATAGGTTTCGTACTCTGGTTCTGTACTCGGATAGCCATCGTAGCCCTACTGTACAAGCACTTCAACACTTCGATATACCGACAGTCAACTTGGCATCGCTGAAGGGACTGCAGCACCGCCCAAATTTCGACGGAATCAAAGGCTTTCTCATAGTCCACATACGCCAGACATAGTGGCAAATTGTACTCCTCGGACTTCTGTACAATTTGCCGAAGGGTATGTATGTGGTCCATGGTGCTAAAGCCTTTTCGGAAACCGGCTTGTTCGGGAGGCTGGAAGTCGTCAAGTCTGCGCGCGAGACGATTCGTAATGACTCTCGAAAACAGCACGTAGACGCGGCTCAGAAGGGAAATCGGTCTGTAGTTCTTCAAGAGAGCGTTGTCACCTTTCTTGAAGAACAAGACCACCGCACTTCTGCTCCACGCCTCCGGTGTAATGCCACCATGGAGGACGGAATTAAAGAGCTTCTGAAGGACTTCAAGTACCGGTTTTCCACCCGCTTTCAGAAGCTCCGGTGTAATTCCATCCTCGCCTGGGGCCTTGCCGTTTTTAAGGTGCTGGAGAGCCATTCTAATCTCGCTCAGACTGACGTCCGGGATATCATCGGAATAATGTCGGATAAGACTCGCTCTTGGATCGTTACTCACACTTGCGTGCGGCTCCAACGATGACGTGTACAGCTGCCCATAGAACCTCTCAATCTCACTCAAAATCTCAGGTGCCCCGGAAACGATGCTGCCACATTCTGTTTTCAGCTTTGACAGTTGGCGCTTTCTGGCAGACAAATCTCTGGCAAAGACTTTGGAGCCTTGGTTCCGCTCGATCGCTTCTTCAATACGAGCTGTATTGAAGTTGCGTAAGTCCCGCCGCATGTATTTGGAGATCTGTCTGTTCAGTTGCCTGTATGCTGTCAAATCTGTTGAAGAATGTAGCTTCATCTCCCGTCTAACAGCCATAAGATTAAGAGTGTGATCGGAGAGTTTTTGTGTTCTTCTGCGGCGGGTCTTGCAGAACTTAGCTCCGACCGCATGGACAGTTTCCACGAGCTTGTCATTCATATCGTCCACTTCATTGCAGTCTTCTAGGCACTGAAAACGGTTTTGTAACTCGAGCTGAAAGGTTTCGGGACTTTGGATTAGAGCACGAGGGGGACGGAGCGTTGACTTCATTAGACGAGACCTCTCCAACTTAACGTTTAGGTTCAGTGTGCCTCTAACCATTCGGTGATCGCTGCCGGTTTTCACCCTCGCGATCACTGAGACATCACTGAACAGTTGTCGTCTGGTCGTCATAATGAAGTCAATCTCATTTTTTGTCGAACCGTCGGGGTACACCTATGCCGGTAGTTGTTGGGAACACTAAGCTCGAAGTTGTTGACGAGTATGTTTACCTGGGACAAATAGTCCGACTAGGTAAGTCCAACTTCGACCGAGAGGTCAATCGACGGATTCAACTCGGTTGGGCAGCGTTCGGGAAATTACGGCACATCTTCTCGTCAGGTATACCTCAAAACCTTAAAACGAAATTGTACAACCAGTGCGTGTTGCCAGTGATGACTTACGGAATTGAGACGTGGTCCTTTACTGCTGGCCGTATGAGGAAGCTCAAGGTCGCTCAGCGAGCTATGGAGAGGGCTATGCTCGGAGTTTCTCTGCGTGATAAACTCAGAAATGAGGATATCCGCAGTAGAACTAGAGTGACCGACATAGCCCAACGGATTAGTAAGCTGAAGTGGCAATGGGCCGGCCATATAGCTCGAAGAACCGACAACCGATGGGGAAGAAAGGTTCTCGAGTGGCAGCCTCGTACCGGCAGGCGAAGTGTAGGGCGTCCCCCCACTAGATGGAGTGACGACCTGGTAAGATATGCAGGAAGTCGATGGATGCAGGTGGCTCAGGACCGTGCTTTGTGGCATTCTTTGGGGGAGGCCTATGTTCAGCAGTGGACTTGTGAAGGGCTGTAATGATGATGATGATGATGATATTGCACATAGTTTTCGAGAATATAGCAGAAAAACAATTGAAGTAACTCCCAAATAAATGCTAGTATTCAATTACTTGCAAAATGCAAGGGGGAAGGTAGAGCTACTTTATTTTCTCCAACCAATTGCGCTTGTACGAACGAGTGCACTACACAAAATTGCAATAACATTATGTTATTAGATAGTAAATGTTAGTAAAAACTTGCTCACATATTCCAACTGAATTCAATATTTTGAATAAATAGGAAGACTGTTTTGCATAAGGAAGAAAATGGATGTTTATACAGACCAGGTTCTACCGATTTTATTTAGATACTAGCTTTAACCAGCGCCTTCGCCTAGAAATAAAAAAGCAGATCTGTAATAGTAGTCGTTAGGCAAGTAGTTCAATTTCGAAGAACTGTTTTAGCTATTACCTCAAAAACTATGTTCGATATACGGAAATGCTTAAAATAAAAATTGAAGATCTGTTAACATCACGTAAAAATGATATAACATACTAGCGATCCGTCCCGGCTTCGCTTGGGTAGGACCTATTAATTGACGAAATATAGCGTAGATGCCTCCTGGCGTTACCCTCAATATGTGAGCAAAGTTCAGCTATACGGAAGATTAGTCCAGAAGGACAGATGGACAGACAGACATAGACATATTCTCTAATTTCACAGAATACCAGCGTAAAATAGCAGTTTAACACTGCTATGTTCCGTATGGTGAGTGCAGAGAACTGGAGACCCTTTTTATTGGAAAAGAGGCATTCCATCATAATCCTCATGGGTAACAACGCATGTGCATTTTGATTATTTATTGAGGATAAATGTACATAGATGTCTATGGGTCACAGCAACCACTTATCATCAGGTGGACTGTGTGCTCGTTTGTCACCCTAACCTTGAAAAAAATTGAAGGATAGACAAACATTTTTTTAAATGGTTATTTATGTCTTAATAGCATGCGAATAAGTCCTTGAGCCTAATAGAAGCCAGTTATTTTAAATTACAACAAATATTTCAATTTTATTTATATGTTTAGATATCAATACATATAACAGCATTAAGCTGTATTAATTAAATTTACAGAGTAGTGTTGGCGTTAGAGAATTCATTATGCCATTTCATCCCGAGGGTGTCGTAAGTGGCGACTATACGATATGCCAAAAATATCTAGTGGATTCCGATAGATGGCGGTATAACTACGGGATAAGGTTACGAAAAATAAGAATTAAATGTTAAATATGATTTACCATGGCGCTACTAAAGTTACTGGATTTAAAAAAATGTAACAATTGCACCTCTGGCCCTACATTAAACAATTATGTAACTATAATTTTTTTTCGAAGATTATAAATATATTATCTTTTATCTATACAAATAAATAAAATTGAAGTATATGCTTGTAATGTTAAAATAACAGGTTTTTACTAAATGCATATTAAAGAATATACGGTACTAATAACAAAAAACATTGTTTTTAAATGTTTATCTATCTGTCTGTCTATCTGACTTTCAACGACAGATAGTTGATGTTATAAGAAGAATAGAATAGACTAGAATAATATAATTTTTATTCAATATTGATCATTACATAATAATTATTGAAAGTAATTTTTTATTTATCACTGGTTCAAAAATACCTCTGTCCTGAGAAGAACCAGCAAGAAACCCGACGGGACTTTTTATTAAACATATTTCACTTTACAATAATTTTGATTATACAATTTTTAAATGAATTTTCATAGAACCAGCAGGGTGGCGATCACCTTATTCCCAGGGGTTATTTTCATTCATGTATTCCTTGATATTATAATAACATTTTTTGTACAGTTTTTCTTTAATAAACATTTTAACTTGTTTATTGACAAACATTGAACATATTCTGGGATTTTGTTGAAAAAGCTTATACATTTCCCCATAAATGAATTACTGATTCTGTGGAGTCTAGTAACTGGTATTACAAGCTTATGTTTGTTCCTAGTGTTTAAAGTATGCACATCCTTATTCTTATTAAAGCTATTTATGTTTTTATGTACATACATTACATTTTCATGAATATATTGCGATGCCAAAGTTAATATGTTTATTTCTTTAAATTTTTGTCTGAGGGACTCTTTTCAATTCAGGTTATAAATCGCCCGAACGGCTCTCTTTTGCAAAACAAATATAGCTTCAATATCAGTCGCATTACCCCATAGCTAAACTCCATAAGACATTACGATATGAAACAAACTAAAATACACGAATCTAGCTGTCTCAACATCTGTGAGACTTCTAATCTTTCTTACAGTATATGCTATATATTATATTATGATAACGTCATGCTTTTCCATAAAAAAGCTGCAAGAAATTTTAAATCACGGACCTATTGGTCGGTTTTACTATTCATTTAATTTGTGGAAAACAAGATGGACTGATCTAAGTGTTTACTTTCTTAAGTAAAAAGTACTATTTAGAATTTTATGCAAATGATAATTTAAGTTTCTATGTAAATAAGTGTAACATAGTAGGTATTATTTTCATTGGTAGCGGCCATCCATATTTGGAACAGTTTTATGCAGCACAACGCCTGCGAATTATTTAAAGTAAGAAATAGCAAAGCCAGCATCATTTTCTGTACAGAAACAGGCAAAGTGTTGCTCAAGCTACTATGAATAAAGCAGCTGATAAAAATGTTACACTCATAACTGTTAACAAAAATTGTTACTGCAAATGGTCAGGTGTAGAAGCTATTATTAGAAGGAGAAAAGGTTAAATTTTGTTTAAGAGATGCGCAATCAATATTGTTTTGTCTGCAATTGAGCATAAAATAAAAAATTACCTCAGCCAGAGAGCACAACTGCCATTATACTCAGGGTCAGCAATTGGTATGGAAAAGACTAATTTTTCCAGGTTTCAAAAATCGATCAAAATTCAAAGTACCATAATTATTAAAATAAAAAAAATGTATATATGTATGTCTATACATATATATAATGATTCATATCCGCATAGAAACTGACGGTGACTCAGTATAACATACTACAGTCCCGCGGAAACTAAGAGAAGAGAATCACTGTAGAAAAGGTAATAATTTATTGCGGAAATTTTGTGATAAGATAAAATAATGAAAAGCTTATCCAAGATACCCTATTCGTTACAAAAAAAAATATAACAAATAATAAAATAATGAGATGGCGTCAGTTTTTAAGAAGATATAACAAAAGAAACAAAAAAATAAATTTCAAAAAAGCTCTGGATCTAATTGACAATATACAGCTGACACTTAATCACGCTTTTAAAAACAACGCCAGCTGTAAACAATACGTCTGTGAAAAATGGTGTACACAAGATAATTAAGAACAGACAAAATCTTTCTTTTCGAATTTCCGCCGACTTGTAATTAGAAGACCAAATAGGTCATGTGTCAATTTTAATTAAATATATTTTATATGAAGTGATCTTGACTACGTTTCATCAATTAACAATTGGTAAAAATGAAAACAGGAATTTTACAATTGTGTTTACAAGAAACACTATTAGTTGAACCTTGCAGCTTGTACATTATTTTTACTATAAATACCTATAAATGTATATATTTTTAATAAATAATTCCCATAATATTTTGTATTTTTTTTTATTTTACCCTATCTACAACGTTCTACGCTCTATAGAAAATGTGGCGTATAAAATGACTGACAATCTCTCGAACATTTTATATAGGTACAAATATGTTTTACGTTTTAGTGGCCTCCACATGATACTTTTGTCAGCATACCCTTACCATATCTGAAACGAATATGAATATTGCTACAAAAGTAAATTTACAGGACATACAAGTCCCTTTACTGGGCACAGGAATCCTTGAATTAACACTTAATCTGCACTTGCAAGTCCCTTAGATATTGATATTATTTAATTAAACCTTATCTTTTATTTAAATTATCTAAACACCTTTGATATTGTATTATTTTGTTAAATATTTTAATTGTACGTAAAACATGACATGGCTTTAAAAAAAGGACCTCACATTTCCCTGTTGGTTTTTTCCTGAGGACATCTTATTTTAGGATCTGGTGTAGATTTTGATGTCAAAAGTGTTATAAGCAATCCTAATATGAATAAAATGGTTTTAAACTTTTTTAGCAACCGTTATCCTTATCCGCAGCTTGATATATATTTGCCCTTTAAAGCATGTGACACTTGAGCACGTAACTGAAATTGTTGAAGAAAACGGATAACATGAATACAAAAAAGATACTTTGTAATTAGGATTCTCTTCGCGCGTTATAAAAATAGGAAATCAACGCAGGTAATTTCATTTTTACATGTTTTTTTCTGCACATATTTTTTATTAAGTTTATAAACATGCATAGATATTTTATATGTTTCAGTATATAGTATAGTATAGTATAGTATATATATATATATATATATATATATATATATATGTGTGTGTGTGTGTGTGTGTGTGTGTGTGTGTGTGTGTGTGTGTGTGTGTGTGTGTGTGTGTGTGTGTATTATGTTATATGTTCCCTTTACTTTAAGGTGTTACATTTAATTTATGGAAATAGACACCTTACGCTAATACTCGTACTATTTGCTCTTCTTGTAATGACGTTATGAAATATTTTTGATATATTACATTTGAAAACAAATTGGTATTTCGGCACCAAGTCAAATATCGGTCACACTACGAAGCGTCCAATAAAGAAATTGTTTTCATTTGAAAGATTTATCGATATTTTTGAAATTGGCGATTACATCAATATCTGGTCTATGAGTGAGGCTGTTTAGATTAGTTTAAGCTGTTACTGGATGATTATTTTACAATCCAAAAATTAAGTGCAATGAAGTGATTCAAAACGCACGCCATTTTTACTCAAGAAGAAAGTCGCATAATATAAAACCTTAAAACGATATGTCAATAATGAAATAATGTTCGCATGAAGGATGTAAGACGAGAGATATGAATGGCACAAATAGCGGTTCCGCGATTTTAAACTAAAGGGGGGGAGGGGGCAAGTGATGACGTAACACGTATCGTGCTGCTTATGTGAAGTGGTCTGCTTTTGTCATTATTTAAAAACGTAGACCCACGCGATGATTATGGGGATTTATATGCAAAAAACTCTAACGCTACTAACACACGTACTATATAAGTAACATAGTTGTAGCATGATTGTTTCGGCTCGACCGGGAAGGACCACGCTCTCACAGAATACCAGCTATAACAGCAGCTTAACACTGCTGTGTTTCGTATGGTCACTTTAGAGAACCGGAGACCCTTTTTACTGAAAAAAAGATTACTAGATTTACATCTTAGTCCTCACGGGTGACAACGCATCTGCATTTTGATTCGTTATTGGGGATAGATGTAGATGTCTATGGGTCACAGCAACCACTTAATATCAGGTGGACTGTGTGCTCGTTTGTCACCCTATCCTATAAAAACACATCTGGGTCAAAATATTTTGTTTAAGTAAATACTTAGAAATATTTTTTTATATAAATACTTAAAAATATTCTATAAAGCTAAAGTTGTTGTATTCTTAAATTCAAATACTTTATATATTATACAGATATTCTTCGTTCAAATGTAAATAGCTCCATCTCTCAAGAAACTTTGTCTTACGAATTTCGTCTCCGCTGTTCTTTCACAGTCTACTTAACCCAACAAAACGTGTGATCGATTCGTTTGCAAGACTATGCGAATGCAGTTTCTACCGTTTAATCTTTAAACAGTTCACAGAGTAAACGGAAATGTTATCTCAAGTAAGCGGAGTGAAATAAAATCCCTCGCTCGTTTTAAACAAACATAGTCCTCCACAATATTCTAGCTAACTTGATATATTACTTTTTTATAGAATTAGGTAGACAACGAGCACAGATTACACGTAATAGTAAGAGGATATTGTGGTAATCAGATATCTCCATTTAACCTAGATTAAAAGTCAAAATGCAGTAACGTTTCCACCCCTGAGGAATAAGATGAAATGGCTTGTTTCCAGTAAAAAGAATATTAGGTTGACAACGAGCTCACATTCCACCTAATAGTAAGTGGACATTGTGGAAATTAGATATCTACATTTATCCTCGATTAAAAGTCAAAATGCAGTAACGTTTCTACCCCTGAGGAATAAGATGAAATGGCATGTTTCCAGTAAAAAGGGTATCGGGTGCTCTCTACGGTCACCATACAAAACACTGTAGCACTACGCCGTTATTCTGTGAGAGCGTGGTCCTCCCTCGGTTGAATCAACCCATTTGTACTGCAAACATAATGTACTTGCAGCGTAGCTTTAGCACGTAAAGAAAAGGTCTGTAAGTCTCTTTTAAGCCCTGGATCCTAGGCTACCACGGATCACTGAATATTTTTCATAGTTGTTACGCTTAGCAGGCGTGGTTTTAGTACTTATTACGGAATACAAATAATAATTCAGCTAGCTGAACATTAGTGATGGATGATTTACTTTCGTTCATTAAGTCGCTAGTATTAATAAAACTTTACAAATAATGTCTTGTTATAAATTATTAAGAAACTAGTTGTTACCCGGCGCGTTGCTGCCACGGAATAAATAATTGTGTAAATAGCATTTTAAAGGACATTGTTCTGCGTAAATACAATGTTCGCCTAACAACCAACAGTGAAAGAAAATACCTTTTTAAGTTCGAAATTACACACAATTGTATGTAAGAACAATAACTCCTGACAAACACTTCTGAAAACTTAGATATTAGCAGTTATCATAGAGATTTTGAGGTTATGTTTTATTTTTATGAAACATTACTATGTTATTGCTAATGTAAGCAGTTCACTCTTAGCCTAGCATTTATATGGTAAATAAAACTCAGGTTGGGATTAGGTATTTATTTTATCCATACCAAATACATTTGGTTAAAGTGCGTGATTCAAGCCAAGTAAGTCGCTAAAGAAGAGTATCGATGTCCGTTGTTCAAGCCGAGTCGTAATTTATAAAAACTTATCGCATAACAAACCAGCTGCACAGTGCACTTAGATTCCGAAAACATTTGCAGAAATGTATTTTTTGTTTTTTCAAACGAAACCAAAACGATCGCACACCTGACGTCTATTTATTTTGAGTTTTGAAGTGTTGTCATTTGTCAACGTTATTGACTTTTTTGCGTGGCACAATGCTGATTTGCCAAGGAGTGTACAATAGTATTGTTATTTTAAATGAAAATAGATGATTTCACTGTACCCCAGTTTCTAGTGGCATATACTGGGTGGCGCCGAGGTTATCACGTTAAATAGCACAGCAGTTAATACAAGTTGATATATGTCTGTTAAAATAATAAAATAAACAATAATAAAAGAAAATAAAAAATGCATTTTTCAAACAAAATAAATAGGGTAAAATATTGACAAGAAATAAATCAGCCTTGATATATAGGTTACTGACCTGAAGTGACTTACAAAACGTCGCACGCGCCAGAAAAATAATAATTTATATTAACACCCGATCCCATTTCTTGTCACTTTGCGCGTAGAGAATTATACCCTTAACTTCATTATTTTAAGTAAATTTTTCGCTTGACTTTGTTTTCATACGCCTGCAGCGTGCGTTCCCTTTGTTTTTAATTTCGCGCATAAAATTATGCCTTAAATTGTTAGCCGTAAGTGCAGTTTTTGTTTGATTTTTTCTTTATTTGAGTAGTTAGGTTTGATAACCTTTAAACTACCTATATTCGCCTTGAAATGGCATGGGTCTTTGACCTTCTAGAATTCATCAGGTGATATCTGTATGTATTTACATGATGTTATTTAATATTGAAACGAAAAAAATGCTACCGCGGCTAATGTATTAATTGTTATATATTTTTTTAGTTGTGTATGTTTAAAGAAATTTATGTAGCATACGTCTTTTCATTTTATGTGATAACTTTTTCGTCACTCCGTATTAATCTGAGTTATATTTTAAAATATAAACGTTTTCATAATATATTTGAGTTTATGACAACTTTTGAAATATGTGAGTGAAGGTATTGTGCGATTGGCCAAATCACAGGAGGCCATAAACGCAGCACATTAGTATTAAAAACTACGTACAAAGTTCAAAATCGAAAAAGTCCTTATTATTTTGATTTCACAATTCAGAAGTGTCCGTTGCTATCTAATGAATGTGATCTAATGCATAATTAAGGATAAGAATTTTGGTAATTGACAAATATCTGTTGGTTCTTAGGCGAGTTTAAACTTTGTCCTTTGGTGGAATTATATTGTTTAATTTGGGATGATAATATATTCATTGAAGTTGAATGACACATAACTTTCAAACGTTGTAGAGCCATGCTGCAGTTATATAAGTAGTGTAGTTGGAGCACGAATGGTTCGGCTCGACCGGGGAAGGACCACGCTTTCACAGAATACCAGCGTAATATAGCAGCGAACTCTGCTGGGTTTCGTATGGTGAGTGTAGAGAACAGGAGACCCTTTTTACAGGAAATGAGGCATTCCATCTTAGTCCTCTCGAGTAACAACGCATCTGTATTTTGATTCGTAATCGAAGATAGATATAGACGTCTATGGGCCACAGCAACCACTTACCATCAGGTGGACTCTGTGCTCGTTTGTCACCCTTATTCTTTGAAAATAAATTCGGTACGATAAGCAATAAGTTGGCTAAGTTTTAGCACATTCTTATGAACGGTTCGGTAGCGCATTAAATACGACCAACCAAAAATTATTGAAGTGAAACTTTTTACGGGAGGGCTTTGACATTTTAAACCGCAACCTTTTTGTGTGACGAAAAGTCGTGGGGGTAAAAACTAAGTACCGCGTCATTCGGATGAATCATTCAAATCGCGAACGCAGGTCATTATATACCATAAATTATATAGGTTCTTATATAGTTATATAAATTATATTAACGAAGAAAGGTTCTCGAGTGGCAGCCTCGTACCGGCAGGCCCAGTGTAGGGCGTCCCCCCACTAGATGGAGTGACGACCTGGTAAGATATGCAGGAAGTCGATGGATGCAGGTGGCTCAGGACCGTGCTTTGTGGCATTCTTTGGGGGAGGCCTATGTTCAGCAGTGGACTTGTGAAGGGCTGTAATGATGATGATGATATAGTAATACAATTACAATTACAAGATTATAACGGTTTTTTGTTCAAATACTAATCTATTCATTTTATTTAAGACAGTTACCAAGGTATACGTACTTATTTTAGAAAGAGTGATCACATTTGAGTAAAAGCGACATCTACTACATTTTTTACGTACCACCATCATAGTTGATCAATTTTAGTTCGATGGCGCTATTTAAAAATGAACAAGGAAGTAATTTTTGGAGCCCAATAAGGCAGAGCAGCGTTTATTTTAAATAACAATTTGTAAATTTTCAATTAAATACATTTTTTTGAGATTATATGAAACTTTGGTTTAATTAAAATAAATATTCTTAAGATCGAAAAAGATGATGCACTCTGACGCATGTGTATATAATAGAAAAAAAAAAACAGAACAACCTTTTTATGTAAAATTGTAAGCTGTACACATTTTTATTAGAACTGTTTTGTCTAATTTTTACCGTTCTCGATTATTTGCGATAAAATAATTTTGACAATTTTTTTCAACTGTTTCCGAGGGTGGCAGATACCTATCATATATGTATAATTAAAACAACATTATATCAAAAATTCAAAGTTGAGTGCCAAAATTCTTATTTCAGACCTAAATTGAATGGACTAAGAAAGTTAACATTGGTATATCATATGAGCTATCTCGCGTAAGAGTATTATAAATATGAGGAGCAAGAAACAGCCTGCATTTGTCAGATAAAAGGAAGAAAATTACATTTACTGGTCTACTGACAACATTGCTTTGAAAACACCATCTATTACAGATGTGTCATATATCATAACTCGCGTATAACAAAACCATATCTTGCTTTACATTACCTATATCTAGGTAAAATTAAAGTAACAAGTTGATTATTATAATAAAATAAAAACTACGATTATTAGATAAAAGCGGATGGAAATAATATAAAAACAACTCAAAATTGGACAATACCAATATTCAATCTCACGACAATGTAAATTTTAAACCTTTTTGTAGCTACAAAAGGTAGATATGTCCACTGTCCAGCTCATGATAGGTAACGTGATGAATTATAATTATTCTTATGGATCAATCTCTATCTAACACGTTAATGAAAATCTGACAGACAAACAGATAACGTTTCCAAAAATAATTCTTCCCCAATTCAAATATCCAAAAAATCAGATACAGAAATCGCCGTTTTAGAGTTATATTATATTACTAGCTGCCCCGCGACTTCACCCGCGTGGTATTTACTACGGTTACATGGGTTTTAATTTTTTTTGCGCGGAACTATAACTCTTTTTAAAAAATAAAAGTATGGTAGTAAGAGAGAACTCACAAGATACTTTAAGTATTTTCTGTTATCTGTCCAAGGCTTTCGATCGTGTTCATCATGAGACACTAATCAGGAAACTACTTTTAAGTATTTAGACTTTTTACGTTCTGTTACTACTTAAGTAACAGAACTCAAAAAGTCGTAATTATTGGTAAAGGTTCCTCCGGATCGGTAGTATCAATGGGTGTTCCTCAGGGTTCGATTTTTGGCCCATTTTTGTTATTAATCTATATTATTGACTTACCTTATCTTGTATTGGACAATCACGATATAGTATTATTTGCTGACGATATCCCTTTAATTTTCATACTCAAACGACAGTCAATTAATTATGACGATGTAAATAATGCTCCATCGACATTAGTATATTGGTTTAACGCCAACAGTTTGTTCGGCATCTGCTCTTAGCTCTTAAACGGCAATAAGACAAAATGTATTAAATTTACAATACCTAATGAAAAATATACAAATAACAATGTGCTCTTATATGGGGAGGAGTTGAGTCTTGTCCATAAGATATTACGCTATGAAAGTAACTAAAATACACTAATCTAGCTGTCTCAACATCTGTGAGAGTTTTAACCTTTCTTACAGCATATGCTGCAGAACTAAGTCTGCTTGCTAATTTAGATATATGGGGTCCCATTGAAGTTTCGCGTCAATAGTAATACCGAGAAAAACAGTGGTATCTACAAGACTCAACTCCTCCCCATATAAGAGCACATTGTTATTTGTATATTTTTCATTAGGTATTGTAAATTTAATACATTTTGTCTTGTCTTTTGGAAACGTTATCTGTTTGTCTGTCAGATTTTCATTAACGTGTTAGATAGAGATTGATCCATAAGAATAATTATAATTCATCACGTTACCTATCATGAGCTGGACAGTGGACATATCTACCTTTTGTAGCTACAAAAAGGTTTAAAATTTACATTGTCGTGAGATTGAATATTGGTATTGTCCAATTTTGAGTTGTTTTTATATTATTTCCATCCGCTTTTATCTAATAATCGTAGTTTTTATTTTATTATAATAATCAACTTGTTACTTTAATTTTACCTAGATATAGGTAATGTAAAGCAAGATATGGTTTTGTTATACGCGAGTTATGATATATGACACATCTGTAATAGATGGTGTTTTCAAAGCAATGTTGTCAGTAGACCAGTAAATGTAATTTTCTTCCTTTTATCTGACAAATGCAGGCTGTTTCTTGCTCCTCATATTTATAATACTCTTACGCGAGATAGCTCATATGATATACCAATGTTAACTTTCTTAGTCCATTCAATTTAGGTCTGAAATAAGAATTTTGGCACTCAACTTTGAATTTTTGATATAATGTTGTTTTAATTATACATATATGATAGGTATCTGCCACCCTCGGAAACAGTTGAAAAAAATTGTCAAAATTATTTTATCGCAAATAATCGAGAACGGTAAAAATTAGACAAAACAGTTCTAATAAAAATGTGTACAGCTTACAATTTTACATAAAAAGGTTGTTCTGTTTTTTTTTTTTCTATTATATACACATGCGTCAGAGTGCATCATCTTTTTCGATCTTAAGAATATTTATTTTAATTAAACCAAAGTTTCATATAATCTCAAAAAAAATGTATTTAATTGAAAATTTACAAATTGTTATTTAAAATAAACGCTGCTCTGCCTTATTGGGCTCCAAAAATTACTTCCTTGTTCATTTTTAAATAGCGCCATCGAACTAAAATTGATCAACTATGATGGTGGTACGTAAAAAATGTAGTAGATGTCGCTATTACTCAAATGTGATCACTCTTTCTAAAATAAGTACGTATACCTTGGTAACTGTCTTAAATAAAATGAATAGATTAGTATTTGAACAAAAAACCGTTATAATCTTGTAATTGTAATTGTATTACTATATCATCATCATCATTACAGCCCTTCACAAGTCCACTGCTGAACATAGGCCTCCCCCAAAGAATGCCACAAAGCACGGTCCTGAGCCACCTGCATCCATCGACTTCCTGCATATCTTACCAGGTCGTCACTCCATCTAGTGGGGGGACGCCCTACACTGGGCCTGCCGGTACGAGGCTGCCACTCGAGAACCTTTCTTCGTTAATATAATTTATATAACTATATAAGAACCTATATAATTTATGGTATATAATGACCTGCGTTCGCGATTTGAATGATTCATCCGAATGACGCGGTACTTAGTTTTTACCCCCACGACTTTTCGTCACACAAAAAGGTTGCGGTTTAAAATGTCAAAGCCCTCCCGTAAAAAGTTTCACTTCAATAATTTTTGGTTGGTCGTATTTAATGCGCTACCGAACCGTTCATAAGAATGTGCTAAAACTTAGCCAACTTATTGCTTATCGTACCGAATTTATTTTCAAAGAATAAGGGTGACAAACGAGCACAGAGTCCACCTGATGGTAAGTGGTTGCTGTGGCCCATAGACGTCTATATCTATCTTCGATTACGAATCAAAATACAGATGCGTTGTTACTCGAGAGGACTAAGATGGAATGCCTCATTTCCTGTAAAAAGGGTCTCCTGTTCTCTACACTCACCATACGAAACCCAGCAGAGTTCGCTGCTATATTACGCTGGTATTCTGTGAAAGCGTGGTCCTTCCCCGGTCGAGCCGAACCATTCGTGCTCCAACTACACTACTTATATAACTGCAGCATGGCTCTACAACGTTTGAAAGTTATGTGTCATTCAACTTCAATGAATATATTATCATCCCAAATTAAACAATATAATTCCACCAAAGGACAAAGTTTAAACTCTCCTAAGAACCAACAGATATTTGTCAATTACCAAAATTCTTATCCTTAATTATGCATTAGATCACATTCATTAGATAGCAACGGACACTTCTGAATTGTGAAATCAAAATAATAAGGACTTTTTCGATTTTGAACTTTGTACGTAGTTTTTAATACTAATGTGCTGCGTTTATGGCCTCCTGTGATTTGGCCAATCGCACAATACCTTCACTCACATATTTCAAAAGTTGTCATAAACTCAAATATATTATGAAAACGTTTATATTTTAAAATATAACTCAGATTAATACGGAGTGACGAAAAAGTTATCACATAAAATGAAAAGACGTATGCTACATAAATTTCTTTAAACATACACAACTAAAAAAATATATAACAATTAATACATTAGCCGCGGTAGCATTTTTTTCGTTTCAATATTAAATAACATCATGTAAATACATACAGATATCACCTGATGAATTCTAGAAGGTCAAAGACCCATGCCATTTCAAGGCGAATATAGGTAGTTTAAAGGTTATCAAACCTAACTACTCAAATAAAGAAAAAATCAAACAAAAACTGCACTTACGGCTAACAATTTAAGGCATAATTTTATGCGCGAAATTAAAAACAAAGGGAACGCACGCTGCAGGCGTATGAAAACAAAGTCAAGCGAAAAATTTACTTAAAATAATGAAGTTAAGGGTATAATTCTCTACGCGCAAAGTGACAAGAAATGGGATCGGGTGTTAATATAAATTATTATTTTTCTGGCGCGTGCGACGTTTTGTAAGTCACTTCAGGTCAGTAACCTATATATCAAGGCTGATTTATTTCTTGTCAATATTTTACCCTATTTATTTTGTTTGAAAAATGCATTTTTTATTTTCTTTTATTATTGTTTATTTTATTATTTTAACAGACATATATCAACTTGTATTAACTGCTGTGCTATTTAACGTGATAACCTCGGCGCCACCCAGTATATGCCACTAGAAACTGGGGTACAGTGAAATCATCTATTTTCATTTAAAATAACAATACTATTGTACACTCCTTGGCAAATCAGCATTGTGCCACGCAAAAAAGTCAATAACGTTGACAAATGACAACACTTCAAAACTCAAAATAAATAGACGTCAGGTGTGCGATCGTTTTGGTTTCGTTTGAAAAAACAAAAAATACATTTCTGCAAATGTTTTCGGAATCTAAGTGCACTGTGCAGCTGGTTTGTTATGCGATAAGTTTTTATAAATTACGACTCGGCTTGAACAACGGACATCGATACTCTTCTTTAGCGACTTACTTGGCTTGAATCACGCACTTTAACCAAATGTATTTGGTATGGATAAAATAAATACCTAATCCCAACCTGAGTTTTATTTACCATATAAATGCTAGGCTAAGAGTGAACTGCTTACATTAGCAATAACATAGTAATGTTTCATAAAAATAAAACATAACCTCAAAATCTCTATGATAACTGCTAATATCTAAGTTTTCAGAAGTGTTTGTCAGGAGTTATTGTTCTTACATACAATTGTGTGTAATTTCGAACTTAAAAAGGTATTTTCTTTCACTGTTGGTTGTTAGGCGAACATTGTATTTACGCAGAACAATGTCCTTTAAAATGCTATTTACACAATTATTTATTCCGTGGCAGCAACGCGCCGGGTAACAACTAGTTTCTTAATAATTTATAACAAGACATTATTTGTAAAGTTTTATTAATACTAGCGACTTAATGAACGAAAGTAAATCATCCATCACTAATGTTCAGCTAGCTGAATTATTATTTGTATTCCGTAATAAGTACTAAAACCACGCCTGCTAAGCGTAACAACTATGACAAATATTCAGTGATCCGTGGTAGCCTAGGATCCAGGGCTTAAAAGAGACTTACAGACCTTTTCTTTACGTGCTAAAGCTACGCTGCAAGTACATTATGTTTGCAGTACAAATGGGTTGATTCAACCGAGGGAGGATCACGCTCTCACAGAATAACGGCGTAGTGCTACAGTGTTTTGTATGGTGACCGTAGAGAGCACCCGATACCCTTTTTACTGGAAACATGCCATTTCATCTTATTCCTCAGGGGTAGAAACGTTACTGCATTTTGACTTTTAATCGAGGATAAATGTAGATATCTAATTTCCACAATGTCCACTTACTATTAGGTGGAATGTGAGCTCGTTGTCAACCTAATATTCTTTTTACTGGAAACAAGCCATTTCATCTTATTCCTCAGGGGTGGAAACGTTACTGCATTTTGACTTTTAATCTAGGTTAAATGGAGATATCTGATTACCACAATATCCTCTTACTATTACGTGTAATCTGTGCTCGTTGTCTACCTAATTCTATAAAAAAGTAATATATCAAGTTAGCTAGAATATTGTGGAGGACTATGTTTGTTTAAAACGAGCGAGGGATTTTATTTCACTCCGCTTACTTGAGATAACATTTCCGTTTACTCTGTGAACTGTTTAAAGATTAAACGGTAGAAACTGCATTCGCATAGTCTTGCAAACGAATCGATCACACGTTTTGTTGGGTTAAGTAGACTGTGAAAGAACAGCGGAGACGAAATTCGTAAGACAAAGTTTCTTGAGAGATGGAGCTATTTACATTTGAACGAAGAATATCTGTATAATATATAAAGTATTTGAATTTAAGAATACAACAACTTTAGCTTTATAGAATATTTTTAAGTATTTATATAAAAAAATATTTCTAAGTATTTACTTAAACAAAATATTTTGACCCAGATGTGTTTTTATAGGATAGGGTGACAAACGAGCACACAGTCCACCTGATATTAAGTGGTTGCTGTGACCCATAGACATCTACATCTATTCCCAATAACGAATCAAAATGCAGATGCGTTGTCACCCGTGAGGACTAAGATGTAAATCTAGTAATCTTTTTTTCAGTAAAAAGGGTCTCCGGTTCTCTAAAGTGACCATACGAAACACAGCAGTGTTAAGCTGCTGTTATAGCTGGTATTCTGTGAGAGCGTGGTCCTTCCCGGTCGAGCCGGAACAATCATGCTACAACTATGTTACTTATATAGTACGTGTGTTAGTAGCGTTAGAGTTTTTTGCATATAAATCCCCATAATCATCGCGTGGGTCTACGTTTTTAAATAATGACAAAAGCAGACCACTTCACATAAGCAGCACGATACGTGTTACGTCATCACTTGCCCCCTCCCCCCCTTTAGTTTAAAATCGCGGAACCGCTATTTGTGCCATTCAATTCTCTCGTCTTACATCCTTCATGCGAACATTATTTCATTATTGACATATCGTTTTAAGGTTTTATATTATGCGACTTTCTTCTTGAGTAAAAATGGCGTGCGTTTTGAATCACTTCATTGCACTTAATTTTTGGATTGTAAAATAATCATCCAGTAACAGCTTAAACTAATCTAAACAGCCTCACTCATAGACCAGATATTGATGTAATCCCCGATTTCAAAAATATCGATAAATCTTTCAAATGAAAACAATTTCTTTATTGGACGCTTCGTAGTGTGACCGATATTTGACTTGGTGCCGAAATACCAATTTGTTTTCAAATGTAATATATCAAAAATATTTCATAACGTCATTACAAGAAGAGCAAATAGTACGAGTATTAGCGTAAGGTATCTATTTCCATAAATTAAATGTAACACCTTAAAGTAAAGGGAACATATAACATAATACACACACACACACACACACACACACACACACACACACACACACACACACACACACACACACATATATATATATATATATATATATATATATATATATATATATATATATATATACTATACTATACTATATACTGAAACATATAAAATATCTATGCATGTTTATAAACTTAATAAAAAATATGTGCAGAAAAAAACATGTAAAAATGAAATTACCTGCGTTGATTTCCTATTTTTATAACGCGCGAAGAGAATCCTAATTACAAAGTATCTTTTTTGTATTCATGTTATCCGTTTTCTTCAACAATTTCAGTTACGTGCTCAAGTGTCACATGCTTTAAAGGGCAAATATATATCAAGCTGCGGATAAGGATAACGGTTGCTAAAAAAGTTTAAAACCATTTTATTCATATTAGGATTGCTTATAACACTTTTGACATCAAAATCTACACCAGATCCTAAAATAAGATGTCCTCAGGAAAAAACCAACAGGGAAATGTGAGGTCCTTTTTTTAAAGCCATGTCATGTTTTACGTACAATTAAAATATTTAACAAAATAATACAATATCAAAGGTGTTTAGATAATTTAAATAAAAGATAAGGTTTAATTAAATAATATCAATATCTAAGGGACTTGCAAGTGCAGATTAAGTGTTAATTCAAGACATTGTTGTCCTCGATATGCTGTATAATTTTTATGACAGATAAATATATGACGATAAATTTATTTATTCAACGGTAACGAAATTGTCATAGCAAGTTTTTGTCTTTAATTTTGTGTCCTAATTTTGTTTTTTTCTAGAGACTGATAAATTTAGGCAAAAATATTTTCGTTGAATAAAACTATTTTTACGGATTTTATCGCGTTTAATTAACTTATTTTTTACTGCCGTGTAGTGGCGGTTAAGAATATCCACTATCCCATATCTTCCCGTGGGTGTCGTAAAAGGCGACAAAGGGAAACAGGCAGGAGATGGGCAGCAGCATCTTCCTGGTAACGGCAAAAACAATTAAAACTGCCGTTGCCAACCCGCTCGCCAAGCGTGGCAACTATGGCAATATACTCCCCATGATATAAGTTACGAAGAGACGGCCCCCAGTCCCCAGTGGCCCCGCTATTCCTGGCTACGGTGGCGACCATGGTAACGGCGGGGCAGGGGTTGCTAAGAATCTCCGGTGGAGGTTCGGTTGCCCCCTACGACGACTCGACCTGGCAACATACAACGCACGCACCCTGAGGACTGACGAGAAGATTGTGGAGCTAGAAGAAGAGATAGACAAGTTACGCTGGCATATTATAGGATAATCCGAAGTCCGAAGAGAGGGGGAGGAGACGGTAATCCTCGAATCAGGCAACTTGCTCTATTACCGGGAGGGCGAACATCTGTCCCAAGGAGGTGTCGGATTTATCGTCCACAAGTCTCTCGTTAACAACGTTGTAAAGATTGAGAGTGTGTCGACGAGGGTTGCGTACCTTACACTTAGAATCACCAAACGGTATTCGCTGAAGGTCATAAAGGTTTACGCACCAACCTCGGCACACCCCGATGAGGAGGTGGAGGAAATGTATGAGGATATCTCTAGAGCCATGCATTCTTCCAAAATCCAATATACGGTGTTAATGGGAGCCTTCAATGCAAAACTAGGCACAAGAGAGAACGGTGAGCTGAAAGTGGGGAAATTTGGAATAGGGTAACGGAACCAAAGGGGCCAGCAGCTGGCCGACTTGATGGAGACAGAGGGACTCTTTATGATGAACTCTTTCTTCCAGAAGCGGCCCCACAGGAAGTGGACCTGGTCGAGCCCCGACGGTTCGACAAAAAATGAGATTGACTTCATTATGACGACCAGACGACAACTGTTCAGTGATGTCTCAGTGATCGCGAGGGTGAAAACCGGCAGCGATCACCGAATGGTCAAAGGCACACTGAACCTAAACGTTAAGTTGTAGAGGTCTCGTCTAATGAAGTCAACGCTCAGTCCCCCTCGTGCTCTAAACCAAAGTCCCGCGAACCTTTCAGCTCGGGTTACAAAACCGTTTTCAGTGCCTAGAAGACTGCGGGTGGAAAACCGGTACTTGAAGTCCTTCAGAAGCTCTTTAATTCCGTCCTCCATGGTAGCATTACACCGGAGGCGTGGAGCAGAAGTGCGGTGATCTTGTTCTTCAAGAAAGGTGACAACGCTCTCTTGAAGAACTACAGACCGATTTTTCCTTCTGAGCCGCGTCTACGTGCTGTTTTCGAGAGTCATTACGAATCGTCTCGCGCGCAGACTTGACGACTTCCCGCCTCCCGAACAAGCCGGTTTCCGAAAAGGCTTTAGCACCATAGACCACATACATACCCTTCGGCAAATTGTACAGAAGTCCAAGGAGTACAATGTGCCACTGTGTCTGGCGTATGTGGACTATGAGTAAGCCTTTGATTCCGTCGAAATTAGGGCGGTGCTGCAGTCCCTTCAGCGATGCCAAGTTGACTGTCGGTATATCGAAGTGTTGAAGTGCTTGTACAGTAGGGCTACGATGGTTATCCGAGTACAGAACCAGAGTACGAAACCTATCCAATTGCAGAGAGGTGTAAGACAGGGTGACGTCATATCCCCGAAACTCTTTACCGCTGCATTGGAAGATGTTTTCAAGCTTCTGGACTGGAAAGGATACGGTATCAACATCAATGGCGAGTACATCACTCACCTTCGATTTGCCGCCGATATAGTCCTTATGGCAGAATCGCTGGAGGACCTAAGCACTATGCTCAATGACCTCAACAGTGTCTCCCAACGGATAGGTCTTAATATGAACATGGACAAAACAAAGATCATGTTTAATGTCCATGTCACACCTATGCCGGTAGTTGTTGGGAACACTAAGCTCGAAGTTGTTGATGAGTATGTTTACCTGGGACAAATAGTCCGACTAGGTAAGTCCAACTTCGAACGAGAGGTCAATCGACGGATTCAATTTGGTTGGGCAGCGTTCAGGATATTACGGCACATCTTTTCGTCAGGTATACCTCAAACCTTGAAAACGAGACTGTACACCCAGTGCGTGTTGCCAGTGATGACATACGGAACTGAGACGTGGTCCTTTACTGCTGGCCGGATGAGGAAGCTCAAAGTCGCTCAGCGAGCTATGCAGAGGGCTATGCTCGGAGTTTGTCTGCGTGATAAACTTATAAATAAGGATATCCGCAGTAGAACCAGAGTGGCGACATAGCCCAACGGATTAGTAAGCTGAAGTGGCAATGGGCCGGCCATATAGCTCGAAGAACCGACAACCGATGGGGAAGCAAGGTTCTTGAGTGGCAGCCTCGTACCGGCAGGCGAAGTGTAGGGCGTCCCCCCACTAGATGGAGTGACGACCTGGTAAGATATGCAGGAAGTCGATGGATGCAGGTGGCTCAGGACCGTGCTTTGTGGCATTCTATGGGGGAGGCCTATGTTCAGCAGTGGACTTGTGAAGGGCTGTAATGATGAATGATGATGATATTCCCGACGTTTCGTTTGCTTTCCAGCAACCGTGGTCACGGGGGACTGAGGTGATTGACGTCCCGATGTCAGTGTTAAACCTAATGAAATAAAATTTTATAATACAACAACTTTTATCGGATGAAAGTACATACGTAAAGGCAAAAACAGACCCTACAACTAATACGCTTAAAACAACTAGCGATCTAATAAAGAAATACTCCGAGAAATTGAATCTAGACGTTAATTAGATAATACCTGCGTGTGCGAAATCACCAAAGTTGTATTGGTTACCAAAAATACACAAACCGAAAGCTCCATTACGTCCAATAATGAGTCAGATCGATTCGCCAACTTACAAATTGGCTCAACACCTAGTAAAAGTACTATCACCACTCAGAGGACACACAAGAGCACACACGAAGTATTCATACCATTTTGTCAGTGAGATAAAGACCTATGTCTTACTGACAATGAAACTATTGTCAGTTTTGATGTTCAGTCTCTATTTACATGCCTACCTGTTGAAGACTGCATCTCAGTTGTCACTAGGAAACTAGAGGAAAACAACATGCCAGCAGAATATGCAGTATTATTCAGACATTGCCTTACATCTGGCTATCTATTGTGGAAGGAACAGTTTTACAAGCAAGTAGATGGTGTTGCGATGGGCTCTTCTGTATCTCCCATTGTCGCCGATATTTTCATGGAGGACTTTGAGAAGAAATCCCTGCTTACTGCACCAGTAACTCCAAGTTTCTACAAGCGGTACGTAGACGATACTTTCACAATTTTACCATCAGACAAAGTAAATGCACGTCAAGCAGGTTCTGCACGACAACAAGCTTCGGGTTCCGCGCCTACGTCACAGTGACCGAGTGATGCCGGCCACAGTCGAGCGTGTTCCTGCTGTACTACCGTATGTCAGAGGTGTCACAGACAAGATTGGCCACATCTTGAAACGAGCGTCTATTAGAACATTCTTCAAGCCGCCGAAGAAGATTAGTCAGTTCTTACCATCCGTCAAGTGCAATATTCCTCTACAAGGCGCAGGAGTGTCCAAGCTTGATTGTGAGTGTGGTCTCTCATATATAGGGCAAACAAAACGATCTATAAAAACCCGCGTAAAAGAACACATAGCTAACGTGAAGCACCAACGTTCCGGGGAGTCTGCATTTTGTGATCATATCCTAAATGGCCCCCGCCATTACATTAGATTTGATAAACCACAAATTCTCGCGAAAGAACATCGATTCCTGCCAAGGATGATACGTGAGGCTATTGAAATTAAAAAACATCCTAATTTCAATAGAGAGGGAGGCTGGGTACTACCACCTGCTTGGCATCCTGTAATTCATAAAATTAAAACTAAACCCAAGCATACCATTGCAAGACTTCAAGACACAGTTAGTTCATTCTGCGTAGATCGGACCAAAATTATAAATTAAAAAAGCTGAAGGTACTCCGGTTTAACACTGACATCGAGACGTCAATCACCTCATTCCCCCGTGACCACGGTTGCTGGAAAGCAACCGAAACGTCGGGAATATAAAATAAGATAATGAAACGCGATAAAATCCGTAAAAATAGTTCTATTCAATATGTAGTGTTCGCGTAAATATAAGAAATCATTATAAAAATATTTTCATTCTAAATTTAAGATGAGCCATAAGCGTATCACCTCGTTCCGTTCTACAGTAAACAGTCCGTTTTTCATTAAATATATTTACATTTTCCGTACGTACATGGTGTTTTAAAAAATATAAAACAGTCGGTATTGTTAATTCATTAATCAGCTTGAAAAGGTTGTGTAGCGACTTGCTTTTGCAATATCAATATTGTTTTCAAACCAACTGTCGATCCCGAAAGTAATCAATCGTAAGACGTGGAACTGTGGAAGAAGCAAAGTAGACTAATTTACCATAATGCTTCATCAGTTAGTTTTCTTATATTTCTAATGCGCAGACTGTACAGGAACAGGATCTGTGAATGTAGAAGCAAAGAACGCTAAGAAGTCGACCCATGTCAGGTAAACCGCGTGAAACTAGATAGTCTAATCTTACTAAAGTTGAAAACCTTAAGAAGGTGGTAGGCGGTTCTACGGTTCTCTATGTTGACCATACGGAACACAGCAGCAGTAAGCTGCTATTTTACGCTGGAATCCTATGTGTGCGTAGTCCCTCCTCGGTCAGGCCGTCCCATTCGAGCTGCAATAACAGTATAGCTGTAGCATGGGCTCTACTACCTAAACGTGAGTTTCGTTTTAAATATTAATTTAATCGTGCTATGTAGAAAAAAGTCATGCCAAAAATTTAGGGAAATGAGATATAAAACTTTATATACACTCCAATTTTTTTTTTTCAAAACATTTTGTTTTCATTTGACATGATTCTACTAATGTCAATATAGTGATTCCTTACGAAGATAAAATGCATAAGGCAGCATACCTCAATAAGCAGATTACCTCACCAATGGATCTCACCGCCTTGAGGTCCTTTGGTGAGGTAATTTGAAGTTTTAAGGATTAGTTTGAAGGATTCATAGTACTTTAGTAGCTTAAGTTTGGTGAACCCAAATGTTGACAAAATATTTATACAATAACTACGGAGTTGATTACTTGTTCATTTATAAAATCAAGAATCAAGAGCCGTGGTAGCTCAGATGGTTAGCGCTCGCTGTAAATTTCACAGTACGCGAGCTACTCGGGTTCGATTCCAGCTGGCACCAATGAAATTGTTAACTGCAATTTCAGTGCTGATTTACCACGTGCTCAGCGGTGAAGAACACATCGTTAGGAAACCTGCATGTCTGAGAAATAAGAAAAAAATTTCGAAGACATGTGAAGTTCACCAACGCGCATTGGGCTGCCCCACTGCGTGCACGCGTTGGGGCAGCGTGGCGGACACTTCCTTGCCCAAAAATGCTCTCAGAAATGAGGGGAGATCTGTGCCCAGCAGTTGGACATACATATAGGCCGTAACTTTAACTTTTAACTTTTTATTTGAAATCATTTATTATCTGGTCAATTTACTCTGCACCGAAACTGCGATACTAAAATCTCTTTACAATACTAGTGCAAACGTATCAAATGTCCAGAAGTAAATACACTTCAAATACCGTTAGTCGTACCTTAGCTTTACAGATCAGATGCCAAAAGTTTACCACTAAGTCGTAAACAATGCTTTTGTTCACGGAATCATCCTTTTGAACGTTTTTGTGCTTAGTACAAACAAGAAGTCAGTATGCCTTTAGACTTACTATTCAAAGCTGTGTTTACATAAGCAAGTCTTTGAAAGCATGTCTTCACGTACATAATATAAAGCTTATATTTTACACGATTTATATTTGATTTATCTGTATCTATAAATGTGTGTATGAATGTAACGGTATTTTGTAATTCAGTTTTCATTAATTTCCAGACGTCTGAATAATCTGAAATTTCGCAGAGCTACGAGTATGAACCGATGACAATACAATAATTTTTATAAAATTATTTTTAGACTTAATATTCTATTTAGTATCATCACAGGTCATGAACAATGCGTGTTTTATGTTTTTTTTAACTCTAATATTAATTAAATACCTAGTTTCTCTACTCAAAGTAACCTCAAGCTTATTCAAAGTAAGTAAAGTACCACTGGGCACTGGTCTACTGTAAAGCATACTCTTTTTGAAGTGTTTTCAGATCATATAAAATCCATCAGGTTGCGTCAATATATGTTGGCCTGTGATGTTTTCCAAGATGTTTTCCTTTACTGGTCATAGGTGGAAGAGCTACGCTGCATTAATATTGTGATTGTAGCACGAATAAGTCAGCTACTCCGGGGTAGGACAACGCTCCAAAAGTAAAATAGCAGGTTAATGCGGTTGTGCATTCGTATATTAAGCGTAGAACTAGAAGAGACACTTTTTCAGGTGTAACGCATCTGCATTTTGATTATTTATTGGGGATAAATGTAGACGTGTATGGGCCACAGTAATCACTGACCGTCCAGTGCACTGTATGCCCGTTTATTTTTATTTTTTTTATAAGATAAGGGTGACAAACGAGCACACAGTCCACCTGATGGTAAGTGGTTGCTGCGGCCCATAGACATCTACATCTATCCTCGTTTGCGAATCAAAATGCAGATGCGTTGCCACCCGTGAGGACTAAGATGGAATGCCTCATTTCCAGTAAAAAGGGCCAGGTTTGTCATCTTTATTCCAAAAAAATGGCAAATTTTAATCTTACTAAACGAAAAAGGCAATAACGTTATATTATATACTAGCTCGCCAGGCAGACGTTATTCTACCCATACCGACGACCCTCTGTCCTAATAAAAAATCCTTAAATTCGCGAGCCCCGACGGTTCGACAAAAAATGAGATTGACTTCATTATGACGAGCAGACGACAACTGTTCAGTGATGTCTCCGTGATCCCGAGAGTGAAAACTGGTAGCGATCACCGAATGGTCAGATGCACACTGAACCTAAACGTTAAGTTGGAGAGTTCTCGTCTAATGAAGTCAACGCTCCGTCCCCCTCGTACTCTGTTCCAAAGTCCCGAAAACTTTCAGCTTGAGTTACAAAACCGTTTTCAGTGCCTAGAAGACTGCAATGAAGTGGACGATATGAATGACAAGCTCGTGGAAACTGTCCATGTGGTCGGGGCTAAGTTCTGCAAGACCCGCCGCAGAAGAACACAAAAACTCTCCGATCACACTCTCAATATCATGGCTGTTAGACGGGAGATGAAGCTACATTCTTCAACAGATTTGACAGCATACAAGCAACTGAACAGACAGATCTCCAAATGCATGCGGCGGGACTTACGCAACTTCAATACAACTTGTGTTGAAGAAGCGATCGAGTGGAACCAGGGCTACAAAGTCTTTGCCAGAGATCTGTCTGCCAGAAAGAGCCAACTGTTAAAGCTGAAGACCGAGTGTGGCAGCATCGTTTCCGGGGCACCTGAGATTTTGAGTGAGATTGAGAGGTTCTATGGGCAGCTGTATACCTCATCCTTGGAGCCACACGTAAGTGTGAGTAACGATCGAAGAGTGAGTCTTATCCGACACTATTCCGAAGATATCCCAGACATTAGTCTGAGCGAGATAAGAATGGCTCTCCAGCACCTTAAAAACGGCAAGGTCCCAGACGAGGATGAAATTACAGGGGAGCTTCTGAAATCGAATGGAAGACCGGACCTTGAAATCCTTCAGAAGCTCTTTAATCTGTCCTCCATGGTGGCATTACACCGGAGGCGTGGAGCAGAAGTGTGGTGGTCTTGTTCTTCAAAAAAAGGTGACAACGCTCTCTTGAAGAACTACAGACCGATTTCGCTTCTGAGCCGCGTCTACGTGCTGTTTTCGAGAGTCATTACGAATCGTCTCGCGCTCAGACTTGACGACTTCCAGCCTCGCGAACAAGCCAGTTTCCGAAAGGACTTTAGCACCATAGACCACATACATACCCTTCGGCAAGTTGTACAGAAGTCCGAGGAGTACAATTTGACACTATGTATGGCGTATGTAGACTATGAGAAAACCTTTGATTCGGTCGAAATTTGGGCGGTGCTGCAGTCCCTTCAGCGGTGCCAAGTTGACTGTCGGTATATCGAAGTGCTGAAGTGTTTGTACAGTAGGGCTACGATGGCTATCCGAGTACAGAATCAGAGTACGAAACCTATCCAATTACAGAGAGATGTAAGACAGGGTAACCTTATATCCCCGAAACTCTTCACACTGCCAGCATTGGAAGACGTTTTCAAGCTACTGGACTGGAAAGTATGCGGTATTAATATCAACGGCGATAACATCACTCACCTTCGATTTGCCGACGATATAGTCCTTATGGCAGAATTGCTGGAGGAACTAAGCACCATGTTCAATGGCCTCAACAGTGTCTCCCAACGGATAGGTCTTAATATGAACATGGACAAAACAAAGATCATGTTTTATGTCCATGTCACACCTATGCCGGTAGTTGTTGGGAACACTAAGCTCGAAGTTGTTCACGAGTATGTTTACCTGGGACAAATAGTCCTACTAGGTAAGTCCAACTTCGACCGAGAGGTCAATCGACGGATTCAACTCGGTTGGGCAGCGTTCGGGAAATTACGGCACATCTTCTCGTCAGGTATACCTCAAACCTTGAAAACGAGACTGTACACCCAGTGCGTGTTGCCAGTGATGACTTACGGATCTGAGACGTGGTCCTTCACTGCTGGCCGTATGAGGAAGCTCAAGGTCGCTTAGCGAGCTATGGAGAGGGCTATGCTCGGGACTTTTCTGCGTGATAAACTTAGAAATGAGGATATCCGCAGTAGAACCAGAGTAACTGACACAGCCCAAAGGATTAGTAAGCTGAAGTGGCAGTGGGTCGGCCATATAGCTCGAAGAACCGATAACCGATGTGGAAGAAAGGTTCTCGCATGGCAGCGTCGTACCGGTAGGCGAAGTGTAGGGCGACACCCCACGAGATGGAGTGACGACCTGGTAAGACATGCAGAAAGTCGATGGATGCAGGTGGCTCAGGACCGTGCTTCGTGGAATTCCTTGGGAGAGGCCTATTGTTACGGCTCTCAGTTGCCCAGACAGAAGTCGACTGTATTAGGGCCCATCAGTAATACACGCGACGAGCAACCAGAAAGTTCTGGCCCAATGGCCTATAGACTATTTTCAACTAATAGCTGATAAGCAAGCACAAACTTACCGAGTTCCGGAGGTAGGGTCGACCACAAGGCATCGTCAGGGGCAAGTGCGGACAGGGCCGCTCGTGCGGGCAGTCTCGTTGGAGGTGCCTTTTCAAGCACGAGTAGTACCAGCGGCGCTCCCTGGCGATAGTTCGCCTCGCCGGAATCGGCTTACCCAATATCTTCGGGCACGACGTCACCTGGTAATCGGATGCTCGACAATAGGAGCAGTTTGGCGCCTCCCTGGCCGCTAGGCCGCTATAAGGTGGTAGGGTGTGGCGCCCTCTCGCGGGAGCTCCGCTCGGCCTTAGGGGGGTTAGCAACGACTTGCCCGGCGGATTCCGCCTCTCCTTGGGTACGGCTTGGTTGGCAACCCGTAAGTCGTCGACGGTGCCCGCTGCGTTCTCAATTTGCCGAAACTGCTCCTCTTAAAACCGCAACAGGTCTCTGAAGGGCAGAATATAGGCGGCGCCGTCCCCGCCGTATCTCTCCTTAAAAAGGATTCGAAGGTCGAGAGGCAGGCGGCACAGTACGATGTGGAGCAACAAAAAGGACTATTCGTCTACCGGCAAATCCAACCGCCTCTACGAATTACCGGCCACCACGACTGTATTTACGATGTCCGGACGTAGTCTGGCCCGGTCCCTAAGCAGCGGGAGGTTTAGGAGCTGCCTAACGTATTCGTACGCAATTCGCCGGACGTTGGCGTACCTTCCTGCGAGGAGGTCCCGGGCAGTCTGGTGGGCGTCGTCCGACAATTTCAAATGACCGACGACCCCCATGGCCTCCCCCTCCAGTGAGGCCAGGAGGTACGCCATCTTCTGGCTTGGTGTTAAGTCCCTCCGGGCGTCCACTAGGCTATCAAAAAGACCAACAAAAGTCAGCCAGTCGGAGAGGACCCTGGAGAACCTTGGCAGGTCCAGAGTTTGGAGTCATCCCAACAGCTCCGGCTGAGTAGGCTGCTTCCGAGGGGACTCGGGCAGGCCACTTAGCCGAGCTCCACGCGCTTCATTAGCATACTTGGCCCACGCCTCGATCAAGTCGTTCGTGAGCGAAAAGAATTGCTCCTAGTCCGCGAGGCAGGAGTCAAGGACTCCCTGTTCCACATCCGAAGCTAGGATCTCAGTTGTAGCCTCCTACACTACGGCCCTTCGGGCCGCGAACTGCTCGAGCCGCTTCTCTAAACTATGGATCCGATCGGGTCTCTCTATCAAATTATGGGCATTCGCTGCCCAGCGCAGCTCCGCCTGCAGGCGAAGCGCCGGTGGCTTGTGCGATGATATCACTACTAAATACAAATTACTATTAAATTGAATTAAACACAAATTACACTACACGGCACAAATACAAATTTCACAGTCGGTCAACAAAGATGCCTCGCTGAAGCGACAGACCCTTTGGCTATTTAATCTACCTACCCGAAATACCTGACGCGTAGGTACCTAACCCTAAACTAAACTCCGGCTTGCGCAGCCTAACGGGCGTGGTTTTAATTCTACCCACCGATCTGCTAACAAAACACAAAAAATATTTATTTTTATTACGGCAGGGCGTGACTGGAGAAACAATCAACCACGCTCTGCTACCAGAACATGTTATGGCTCTCAGTTGCCCAGACAGAAGTCGACTGTATTAAGTCTTATCAGCAATACACGCGAGGAGCAACCAGAGAGTTCGGGCCCAATGGCCTATGGACTATTTTCAACTTTTAGCTGATAAGCAAGCACAAACTTACCGAGTTCCGGAGGACGGGTCGACCACAAGGCACCGTCAGGGGCAAGTGGGTGGTATATTAGTGTAAATGTAGTAGTGTGTAAGTGTAACCTGACTTCAGCCAGCAGCCCACATGCGCTGCTCGACTCCACAACTTCGATCACTCCAATGGCGTTCACCAATTAGACTTTCTGCTTCTTTTTCACTATAGTAGTTTATCAACTTTATTGTACATTTAATTAACTTCAAATTTAACCAAATCAGCGATAATCGAACTTAAAACAAGTGACACACTGCACAACTTAAGAACTGTCGGTCAAAGTTCAATGTCCCATGTTCACTTAGCACAAAATTATAATAGAATACGAACGTGACTTCTCTCGGGTCACTAAGTTTTAGCATTCCAACCGACGAAGCAAAAATGTCTTATTACGATATTAAATGCCACACAAACAACTCGTCGACGCAAATTAATGGCAATTGAAGATAAATTAATAACTCAAAACTCAAGGATAAGCCTCGTTATTACTTATACGAACGAAATAAGACAACACAATAAGAGGCACGCAACCTAACGATGGTAGCGTAACTTGAATCCTTTTAACCGACATGGCCGCGCGGACGATTTATTCTTCTAGACTGCTCAGGGCGTGGCCGCCGCGTGCAAAACGAGCCCAAGCCGTCAAACCGGTATTGAATGCAAGTTTTAATGTGTTTAAGATTAGGCTTAAACACCTATGTTCAGCAGTGGATTTATGAAAGGCTGTAATGATGATTGCTACGGCCCGCAGCTGCCCCTGCAAAGGTGGTCTTGGTTGGGGCCCATAGCAGCTTCCTCGACGGGTAGACGCAGGTCAAGCCCAATGGCCATATAGAAGAATGTCCTATCATACTAAACTATATGGGAGAATGCTAGGAAAATATAGTACTTACCTGTTTCCGACTCTTAGATCGCCCCAAGGCTCGGTCAGGCCGTAAGTGGGTGTAAGGTGCATGGCAAGTAGTGTTTAGTGATTTGTGTGTGTCTGAGACCTGAATCAGCTTCGGTGACCAGCAGCGGCCGAGTTTGAGGCTGCCCCACAATGCTGCATCGCTCCAGCAGCCTCCCCCGCTGGACCATTTCTTTCTTCATCGTCATTATTTCAGTCTATTAGCTTTATTGTACATTTAACTAACTTAAACTCGCCTAATTCCACATTCATTATAGAATCGAACACGTGATACCGAACACAGTACGGACAGTATATAAAAATTCGACGTTCAATGTCCCGGATTCACTTATCACAAAACTATAAATAGGGAACTAACGCGATCACTTAATGAGTCATACGGTTCAGCGTTAAATACAGGTAAGTTCCTTCGTTCGACACAAAAACACCAGGCCGCGATAAGAATTCAAAATACGTTTCGTTGACACGTAAAACTAACAAACTAGCCAACACACAAAAAAGGGCACTTAACACGATGGCAAAATTATAATGATTTCCAGACAATCAAACGAGAGACGCTCTCGAACAATGAATGCGCGGATCGAATCCTAGACCGTATATCCATTTTGCGTGCGCGTGCGAATTCACCGCATCGCGGCCAGCGAGCTACTTAATCTTCACCCACGCGTCAAGCCACCGCAAGCCGCACACGGCCGCCCCACCTGGCGGCGTTTACCTCACCTACATACCATCGGGTGACGCGCCAGCTCGAACGCGATTGGATGGCGTTCAAAATGACCAATTTTGGGCATAAACAATGATGATGATGAAATTCATAATTAAAAATTTTGAGGGTCATTTATCGGGATAAAAATTATCCTATCTCTCAAGTTGGACTAAAATGCACACAGTGTGCAAAATTTCATTGAAATCAGTTCAGTAGTTTAAGAGTTTATCGCGGACAAACAACGTGACACGTAATATTTATATATGTAGGAAGTATAGTGGGTATAGTACAGAGACTGATTTTGTAGTTAGGAATAATAATTAATTCGTTTACACGATCCTACGATCACCCGTTAGAGGACGCGCTCATTCATCTGATTTTATAGTATTATTTTAATTTTGAAATAAGTCCTAGTTCTACTGTATAAAATGATGTCGCCACCAACCGAGACTTGTGCTGCATGTGCGAAACCTTTACCCAAAAGAGAATATCTACGTTGTTGTAATTGTAAAGAGGTTTATGATATTTGAATGTTTAAATATAAGCAGTTAACGCTTTTATTCTTTTTATTTGTTTAATAAAGAGCGTAAAAATAATTGGAAATGCATTTCATGTGTGAGCAAACTTCCGCGCACGAATAATTTGAATACACCAGTGCGTACTACTGACTCTGAAATTTCTAGTCCTCCTGCATTGGTTGTCTCACCAGAGAAATCGTATGTGGCAGTCCGCCACAAAAATACTCAGGACAAGAATATTCATGTAGAACAGAGCAGCGTAATGGAGAATATTATTTCAGAATCGCTCGATGGTACTGCTATGGACTTCAAACTGCTTCTTAGTGAAATGAAGGCCATCCGTGCTGAAATGCGCTTGTTCCATAATTCTATAGCAGATCTCATGACTTCCATTAAGATGCAAAGCAACCGCATTGATTCCATCGAAACCAGGTTATGAGCCTTAGAAGACAAATCAAAAGGCTTACAACGCTGTGAAGTTTCGACTTTGGAGGAGACGGTGTCACTGTTGAAGTCACAAATATTGGAACGTGATCAAGACTTACTATATAATGATATCCAGATAGCGGGTTTTCCTGAAACGAGTGGTGAAAATACCGCACATATTATCTTGGCTATTGCCAAAAAATTATGCGTGGACCTGGATGAGCGCGATGTGGTGTCATCAGAACGTACAGGTTTCATACACGATAATGGCGAGAGCCCTACAGCTCCGCGGCCACGCCTTTTAGTTGTGCGATTGGCGCGTCGTGCTCAGCGTGATGCGCTAATACAGGCGGCACGCTTGCGGCGCAATATCACCACTGAAGGTCTGGGACTGATGGGAATAGCTCGCAGAATTTATGTTAACGAACGTCTTACTAAGCACAATAGCCGGTTATTTTATAAAGCCCGTGTGGCAGCCAAAAGCAATGGTTGGAAGTATGTATCCGTCACGTGACGGAAAGATTTATGTAAGGAAGGAACATGGGAGTGAGCGACATCGTCTTCGGTTGGAAGAGGATTTAGCTAAGGTTTTTGGTGTTGAAGCTGTTGGCTCTAAAACTATGTCACTCGGCGAATAATAGGAATATATTATTTTTAAATATTTTAATACGAACTTCTCACATTAACTTACAATTTTTTTTTATTTCCTAAATGTTTTGATTTTATCACGCGTATACGTTATTATCTGAACTGTTTAGTGTTGTTTTTGAGGGAGGTTGTATTTATATACTCTTTTATTATTATTTTTTATGTTTTATTCATATTCAGTTTTGTACTTGTCGCGAGCATTTTATATTGTCTTATATTAAGTGATAATTTCTATGCCACAATGTGCTTTAAAATATTTTTAAATAAAACTGTTCTAGGAATAGCCTATATACTCGGATATTACAAGACGTTCGTTGGTTTTCATAATTTATTATTGCATTTATCAATGCGTTCATTTGTGGATATGCGACGTCTGACTTTACTACGAAAATATTTATTTCATTGCAAGTATGTTGAGATAACATACTCTTTGTCATACAATTTTCAACACCTTCAGATCCTAATTCAAAAAAGCTCAATGATTTTCTACTGTGTATGGGTCTGAGGCAGCACGTCACACAAGCGACTCATTTTACTGATCACTCGGAAACTTTACTTGATTTTATTTGCAGTAGCTGTGATGTATTTAATATACAGGTTGACTATGTGCCAGATCTGAGTCATCACGTTTTTGTATTTTGTGATTTGAATGTAAAGAAGCCAAAGCAAGTGTCAACATGTATTACTTATAGACCAATTAAGGATATAAACGTACCACAATTTAATTCTGATGTTGATGCTGTACTGTGGGAAGAATTGCTTTGTGATGACGTAAACAGTTCTGTAACGGCTTTTAATTCACAAATATTGTATCTGTTTGATATTCATGCACCAATAAGAACATCTTACATTGAAGGCCATAGCTATCCGTGGATCACACCAACGATTAGGGAAATGATGAAGCTAAGAGATAAAGCTCACGCCAAATGTAAAGGCATAAATTCCAAAGGTGACAAAAAATATTATAAAGATCTGAAGAGTACTGTTAATGCTACTATATTGAGTGAAAAAACAGCCTACTTTCGTTACTTTATTAATAACAATTCAAAAAACCCTCAAGTAATTTGGAGAAATATAAAGAAAAATGTGGTAGACTTCAAAAATAAAGATATTGATTTGCCATTAAACTTGAATGATCCTGACATCATAAATCATCATTTTCTACCCATACCAGGAAGCAATAGTGTAAGTCCTTCAACATTATGCTATTTTGAATCTAACCGTTTCAATTCGTCGGTTTTTACTTTAAAATTAGTGGATGAAAACTTGGTATTAGAAATTTTGAAAAATATTACCACAAATGCTATGGGTGTAGATGGTATTACTTAAGATATGGTTGTCTTAACATTGCCACGGACTTTAAGTGCTATAACCAACATTATTAATACGTCGATACGGACAGGAGTTTTCCCAGACACCTGGAAGGAAGCTGTTATAATTCCAATACCAAAAAATAATCATTCTGTAGAACTAAATCATCTTCGACCTATAAGTATACTACCTTTTTTATCTAAAATCGCTGAAAAGGCTGTTTATATGCAATTAATGGAATATCTAAACCAGAACAACATTTTACCTCTAAAACAATCAGGTTTTAGGGCTGGACTAAGCACGGTTACAGCGCTATTAAATGTTGTCGATGATATTCTAACAGCGCAGGATAAAGAAGAGGATACAATTTTGACACTGCTGGACTTTTCGCGTGCATTTGACATAATAGATACTACTTTACTTCTGTCGAAGTTGATGTATTATGGTTTTGACTGTAACGCATTAAAGTGGTTTGAAAGTTATTTAAATGGTCGTACACAGCGCGTCAGACTTCGAAATGAGACTGATACCAACATTTTTCTGTTGCGTCTCCTGTTACTCGTGGCGTTCCACAAGGGTCGATTCTAGGTCCTTTACTGTTTATCCTTTACAGTGCCGATATTACGGGCTGATTTAAATATTGCCAGTATCATTTATATGCCGACGACCTTCAAGTCTACATATCATTTAGGCCGGATGATACTAATGAGGCAGTTAACAAACTAAATCTGGATTTAAGCATGATCGCTGAGTGGGCGAATAATAATGAACTCATCTTAAATTCAAATAATACCAAATTCATGATTTTGGGATCAAAGAAATTAATAGAACGAACGAATGCTCATAAGCCTAAAATTGTTGTTGGTGGCAACCATATTGAACAGGTATCCGAAGTTCGTAACTTGGGTATAATTATGGATAATAGACTAAGGTTTGAAAATCATGTTACGCATACAGTAAAAAATTGTTTTTACAGATTAAAAATATTATATAATATTCGGGAATACCTAAGTGAAGAATTGAGAATTCAACTTTGTGAGTCACTAATACTCTCGAAGCTAAATTATGCTGATATTGTCATGGGAGAGTGTTTGCTTGCGCGAACCAAACTCGTAATACAACGAGTACAAAATGCATGCGCTAGGTTCTGTTTTCGAATCCCTCGTAGAGGTCACGTGACACCGTTTTTAAATCAGAGCAAACTTATTAACATGAAATCTCGTAGATTGGTTCACTATTGTTGTTTACTTTATAAAATATTACAAAATCAACAACCGAAATACTTATATGAGGAGTTCAGTTTCTCGCAACGTTTCTCACGGGAAACTGTTCGCTTGTTGTACCCAAGACACAGAACGGCTGCGTGTCGTGGTAGCTTTCGGTATGCTGCCACAAAGTGTTGGAATAATATACCACCTCCGATCAAGGGCAGCAGGACAGTTCGCACTTTTAAAGTAAAACTAAAAGAATATCTTTTAAATTTGCAAAGTTAGTTCTGTGTATGTATTACACCTTTCTTATGAAGGTTGATTGAATGTTTGTATATTATAAAAATACTTGCTAAATTCTCCATTTATTTTATTTTATTTTTGTATCTTAATAAATAATTTAATTGTGTGCGTTGTGCCTTGCATATGTTTTGTTTTTTTGTTTTGTTACGGTTTTTTTTGCGTTGGCTTATTATTGTGCCTTTCTTTCCTAAATGTTAACAGTTTTTTTTTAAATTATTATTTATAAATTTTATAAGTGTATTTTTTATTTTTATGTTGGAGCCTGTGATTGGCTAAGTTTATTTTATTGCACCTATGTCTCTGGCGTTTACTGAAAATCAGCGTTATAGTTATCACTTTGTGGTTTCTATAACATTTGTGCTGAGTAGACGCCATTTTAGTTCCATTCTATTAATTTATTTTGATATGTTAATTTGTGTTTTTGTTTAGAACTAAATAAATTATATTATTATTATTATGGGGTATTTGTATAGTTTCCTCATCTGGTAAATGAAAATGATAAACTTACATAAATATCAATAAAATAAAATAAATACATAAAAATTACATAAATATATAAAAACCCGACCAGATGGAAGCCCTCGGCAGAGGAGACCATACGGCCGAGGGTTAGGGGGAAAGGGAAAGAAACCGGCGGACGATGCGGGCGGTATTGAGGAGCACCGCCTTCTGCATTTGAGCTCGGAGCGATCCGTCACGGAGTCCCAGTCGCCTCAGATGACCCGAGAGGCTGACTGGGATTAACCCGTTCGCAGAGACGACCACAGGAATAATTTCGACCGGCAGACCACCCCACATGTCGGTCACCTCGTGAGCCAGGTCCAGATATTTTGTCAACTTATCTGTTTCGGCTTTCACAAGGTTCTCGTCATAAGGAATGGTAAAGTCGACCAAAAATATCCTTGACTGTGCCCGGTCCATCAGCACAATATCAGGCTTATTCGCAAGAATAGTCCTATCCGAAATGATGGCCCGGTCCCAGTAGAGCCTGGCGCGGTCATTTTCGAGCACGGCTTCCGGCAAGTACTTATAATACGGCAGTTTCCGATCCACGAGACCGTATTTCAGAGCGAGCTCCTGGTGTAGAATCCTGGCTACTAGGTTGTGTCTGTGCAAATAATCAGAGTTAGAAAGCGCCGAACAACCGGAGATGACATGCCTAAGTGACTCACCGGGATGGCGACAAGCTCGACAGATGTCGACGGCGCCATCCTTTAGGAAGTATTTCTGATAATTGTTGGTCTTAATAACCTGATCCTGTATCGCACAGACAAAACCCTCAGTTTCCCCAAAGAGGTCACCGAAACGTAGCCAGTGGAGGGAGGCGACTGTGTCTACGCAAGGCTCATGTAGAGCCTTGTAGAACCTCCCGTGAAGCTCCTTCTCCTTCCATACGGTCTCCTGGTCGGAAATGCTCTGTACTGCCGGGTCTTGCCATTGCTCGTTGGCTAAGGATAGAGGGGTAAGTCCTTTATCACAAGAAATAACGTCCCTATAGAATGGATCATCCGCTCTCGTCAGAAAGTAATTACGGAGGCTGCACACTTCGCGATTATGCATTTTAAGCGCGCTTAAAAAGCCGCGCCCACCATACTTCCGCGGCAAGTACAGCCTCATTACTGACGATCTCGGATGATGCATCCTGTAAGACGTCATTATATTGCAGACTTTTCTGTCCAGAGCGTTCAGTTCGGTCTGAGTCCACCTGAGCATGCCAAAGGTATACATGAGAACAGGCATGATCCAACCGTTATATGCATGTGTCTTATTAACGCCCGACAAAAGACTGTTGAGCACTTTTGTCAAGCGTGCATAAAACACACCGCAAACTGACCGTTTCATGTCCGCCTCATCGATACCTATGTTGTGTGACATACCCAGGTATCGGTATGTTTCAGCCTCGGATAGGGTCTTTATGTTGATGGGCATAGATAAGTCTATGCCCTCAGAGTTAGCAACCCTACACCTTTCGACATGGAGGACCGCACACTTATCCGTCCCCAGCTCCATTCTAATAGAATTGCTAAAATCACAAGTGATGTTTAGCAATTCCATAAGATGAGAGCGACCGGAGGCGAATAACTTGAGATCATCCATATAGAAAAGTTGGGTCACTTTTGTACCTCCTCTCCGAAGCTGAAATCCCCTCCTGGAACCCTCCAGTAAGGTACTAAGAGGGTTCAGAGAGAGGCAGAACCAGATTGGACTCAGACAATCGCCCTGGAAGATACCCCTTCTTATCCTTATGTGGTTCTCCGCAGCCGTCATCCGCTCGCCTAGATGACAAAGGATCGTACTCCACTGCCCCATAAATTGCCCGAGGAAGTCTCGAACTGTACAGTCAACCTTGTACAGCTCGAGGACCCTCTTCAGCCATGTATGAGGCACCGAGTCGAATGCCTTTTTGTAGTCTATCCAGGCGGCGGAGAGGTTCCGACAGTTTCGTTTAACCACCTTGCCAATGGCCGCGTCAATGAGGAGTGGTTCCTTGGTTCCACGACCGCCGCCCCGACATCCATTTTGAGCGCGCGACATCACCTGATTTGAGTTCAGGTGACGAGTGATTCTCGCGCTCAAAATGGATGTCAGTGTCTTGTATATGGTAGGTAGACACGTTATGGGGCGGTATTTGCTCGGGTCTGTGGAATCTCGGTCGTTAGGAACCAAATGAGTGATCCCAGTATTGAAGAGGCTCGGGAGCGACTTTTGGTCGAGAGCCTCTTGAAACTGTCGGGCGAGAACAGCGTGACACACCACAAACCCCTTCAGCCAGTAGTGATGCAGTCCACCGAGTCCCGGACTTTTCCAGTTCGGGGCCCTACGGACCGCCTCAGCTACGTCATCTGGCGTAATGATGACGGGGTCCATGGGCGTAACATTCGCACACTGACTCGCCACAACTTCCGTCCAAGGGCTCTCACTGTGGTTTACGGGCTATGACCACAGGCCGCGCCAGAATGCGATAGTGTCGGCCTGATTCGGTGCTGGGCCCGTTCAACGTAACATTGGTCGCTCCAATGATTCATAGAGCCTCTTCTGATCACTCTCGAAGAGACGATTCTGGTTGAACCGTGTCGACCTCTCGGTATATCGCCGAATCCGCTTCCCCCAAGCAGCGATTCTCTGCTTCAGATCGTCTATGCGCTCCGTCAGTTTTTGCGTTATATCCGGCTGGGACAAACTGATGTTTGTCCCAGCAAACGCCATCCTGACGGTGCGCACAATTCTCGGCCTATTATTGCCCGACCTGAAACTTATTAGCCTGCCGATGAGGGCCCTTGCCTTTGTGATACGGTCCTCAATCCTTCTTCTCCAGGCTGGGATGGCGCTACTTTGTCTAGTAGCGCGTCCAGTCTTGGGAATTTTGGCGCCAATAATACGGCAAACTGCCAGTGCGGCGCCAAAAAGAATTGAGTCCGTCTCGCAAAGGTCCCGGCTGGCTTCCAAATAGGTCACCAGCATTGGGTTGAGAGCTCTCACGACAGCCCGATTCCGCTTGCTTCGGGGTATACGGGGAAGTCGCGGTCGATTCTCGAGAGGCGTACTGCGCGTTTCCCTAATCGCCTCTTCCACTATGCTCCTCATTTGCTCTAGTTCTGGGGCAACTTTTCCATCGTCGCCTGAGTCAACTACAAGGAGATCTACGGCGGCATCTACATGTGCGGGTTGCTCTGCAACTCGTCGAGCCGCATCTCCTGTCGTAGCATTTTCATTCGACAAAGGAATAGCCTCACGTCGTAGCCGTTCGAGTTCGGCGTCATCAAATATTTTTGAGCGCATGATGTACCGAACTCGGTCTGTCAGATTTTGCTCGGTAACGGTAATAGATGGCTCCAGCTCAGCAAATAGTCGGTGCATCCTAGCCCGATACCCAAAACCTCCAATTTCTCTCCCTTTCGCCCCAAAATACGCCCGCAATGCATTTTTATTCATTTGCATTGACCAACGCATGCGGCGTACTCCACCTGTGGCGGGTGCTGATTGCTGGGCCAACGAAGACCCTGCCAACACCAAGCCAGCCGGTGGGGATGATGGATGCGAGGGGCTGCTGGGTGATCGTGCAGCACCTTGTGGTCGACTGGCGGTTCGCATGCTGCGGCGTCCAGCGCCAGCTCCAGACGCGCCCTGGCGACCTTCAGGCAGCGGCCCTTTGCGCGTATTTCTTAATTCCATCATCCACGAATTGGGCGTCAGTTAACGGGAGACGCCCAGACCCGGCACCGTTTCATGGTGAGGCCATGTGCACAATCGGGCCTTTGCACCTCCAATTTTGCCGAGGCATGACCCTAACACCTCTTGGCAAGGTGCTGACTGACTGCGCTGACGTAGCAGTTTTGTCACATAACCGTTACGTCAGCGGGCGATGGGGTCGTCACTTCCCTACGCCTTATTATTATTATTATTATTATTACACGAATTAATTATCCAACGAGTCGAGGATAAACTAGTAACGGAATACGACAAGCGCACCGTTCCACGTCAGAGCCAAGACTGTCCTAACGGCGGCAGCTCCGTCCGTTTTATACAAGCTAAACGGGCGCCACCGCAGGTGCAATGGTGCAGGTGTGTGGAGCACGTGTTATTTACAAGAATTCTGTCTAGCTACACCGACGCCGCAGCACGTGCAATGGTGCACGTGCCGTCATATATAAAGATTTAGTATTAATAATCTATATAATAATAAAAATAGTACCATGTTTATACTTAGTAGAGCCATGCTTCGGCTATATTAGTGGTATAGTTGAAGCACGAATGGGTCTGCTCGACCGGAAAAGTACCACGCTCTCACAGAATACCAGCGTAAAATGGCAGCTTGACACTGCTGTGTTTCGTATGGTGAGCGTAGAGAACCGGAAACCCATTTTACTGGTAAAGAGCCATTCCATTTTAGTCCTCATGGGTGACGACGCATCTGCATTTTGATTCTTTATTGAGGATAATTGCAGATGTCTATGGGTCACAGCAACCGCTTACCATCAGGTGGACTGTGTGATCGCTTGTCACCCAATCATACAAAAAAAATATGATGAACATGTGTTGCTCGCCTACTATAAATTCACAGCGAGCGCGTTAGCCCCTGAGCTACAATTCCATCCATTACAGTCTATAAAAGTCAACTTTTGAATATAGTGAATATAGGCCTCCCCTATAGATTGCCACATAGGGTGGTTTTTTCATAGTTGCCAACCTTGGCAGGAGGGCTGGCACTAGCAATTGTTTTATTATTTTGAGTTGTTCTCAAGAAGATACTGCTGCTCATCTCCTCTCCAATTTTCCTCTGTCACATCTTACGACACCCACGGGAGGATATGATGTAGTGCATATTCATACATCGCCACTATACGGTTAGCCCTTGAGTTATCACACATCTGAAATTGATAGTTGCAATTTTAAGTGCGGCTTTACCATTTAATCAGCGGTGAAGGAAACATCGTGAGGTAACTTCCATGTCTGAGAAATACAACTTTTTTGAAGACATGTGAGATACACTCACTTTAATACCCTATCATAAATGAGAGATGGCCTATGCCCAGCAGTAGGACGTATAAGACTTTACTATTTAATTCACAATAAAGTTATTTAGTACGTTGACATGCATTAGTTTGTCACAATGTTCTTCACAGTAGAGCACTTGAAAAACTAGCCCAGTATGGACCGTGAAGTGTCGAATAGAATAGAATAGAATCATTTTTATTCAATATAGATTACAAAACATAATACTTACTGAAAGTAATTTCTTACTTCTACCACTGGTTCGCTAAAAACCTCTGTCCTGGAAAGAAACAGCAAGAAACCGAGCGGGACTTTTTAAAAAAAAAGCACAATTTACAATATAATCGGGATAGGAATATCCACTACCTCACATCTACCCGTGGATGTTGCAAGTGCCAGCAGAGGGAAGCAAATCAGGAAATGGGCAGCAGCTTCTTTCTAGATTCAAGATTCAAAACTTTTATTTGCATCAAACATGGTAAATACAGGTGTTAATTACATATACTTTAGGCCAAACATGTTTCACCGCTTACATAGAGGCATACAAATATCAAATTTAAGTCTGTGGCTAATTCAGTTACTTATTAATTACAAAATATTAAAAGATACATTGAAATTAAAATTTATACATAACTACTCATTACATAATTATTAATTATTATTAAATATAATAGAAATATCAGACAATTATTAATTATTACTAAATGGAATAAAATGTCAAATAATGGTTAATTATTATTAAACAAAATAAAAATGTCCGTGATTTGTGAAATCGTAGTGGTATCATTTGTCAAATTTATAATCTAGGAATTCTTTGACGCTATAAAAAGTTCTTTCTGCGAGAAGATCATAGAGTGCTTTTCTAAATCCTGAGAAAGATAGTGCTTTAATATGCTGAGGAATTTTATTATATGTTTTGACACACATATATAGACAGCTTTTATTATATTTAGATAATCTAGGAAGTGTGTCAATTACAAGCTTTTCAGGGTATCTGTTGCTTCGAGAAGATACATTTTTAGCTTTAGTAAAAAAAGATGGTTGTGTTGTTTGACGAACAAACATACGAGTATTTCATAAATGTAGAGCGATGGCAATGTCAATAACTTAAGCTTTTTGAATAAAGGTCTACATGAATGAAATGGCGCTTTTAGAGTTAGTGGTCGTAAACATTTTTTTTGTGTGATAAAAACTTTATTTAACTGAGAACCATTTCCCCAGATAATTAGCATGTAACGCAGAATAGAAACTACATAAGCGTGATACACTGACAGGGCAGTATTTATGTTCGTGACTCTTCTAATATACCTTAAAGCATATACAAATTTATTTATTTTATCACACACTGATTTCATATGTGACTCCCAGTTAAGGTTTCTATCAATTACTAAGCCAAGAAATTTTGTTTGCGTCATTTCTTCGATTTTGGTTTCGTTGTGATATATGTCAAGCTTATTAGTTTTCAAGTTGTCAAATTTAATGTAGTGAATTTTGCTAAGATTTACTTTTAAATTATTTAGATTTAACCATTCTATTACTGATTTTATAGCGTCATTTATGTCAGATTCATGTTTTTTGAATGAATGTTTGCTTGCAAACATAGTACATTTGAATTTAGTTACATTTGGAATGTCATTTATATATAAAATAAAAAGCAAAGGCCCACGAATACTTCCTTGTGGGACGCCAAAATAGTTGTTCCTAAAATGAGAATAATAAGAAGTCAGTTCATTCTGGTTATTTAGGTTTTTGATTTCGACTTTTTGTCTTCTGTTTGTCAAATAAGACTCAAACCACTGCAAAGAAATCCCTCGAATGCCCATATTTTCCAATTTTTTAAGAAGACTTTTATGGTCAACGAAGTCGAAAGCTTTACTTAGGTCAAAAAACAATACAGTGGTTAGATATGAACTATTTACACTTACTAAGATGGATTTTATTAATGTTTAAGTGGCCAAAGAAGTGCATTTGTTTTTCTGAAAATCAAATTGGTGTGGACTGATGATACTAGTCTTATTACAGTATTCAGTGAGACGCAAAAACATACACTTTTCGAATATTTTGGAAAAAATTGATATTATTGCAATGGGTCTATAATTATTGACATCATCTTTTTCACCTTTCTTATACAACGGTTTAATTATTGTTACTTTAAGTTTTTCTGGGAAAGTACCTGTTGAAAAAGATGAATTAATAAGATGTGTAAGTATTTTTATAAAACTATCGATGGAAATTTTAATAATATTGGTACATATTCCATCGTAACCAGTTGCATTTGAGTTCTTAAGAGATATGACTGCATTTCTGACTTCTTTTTCTGACATTTCTCTTAGAAACATTGACTTAAGCTGTGTAGAATTAGTTTTTGTTATTTTATTATTAGCGTTATTGTTGTGGGTCATGTTAATAAAAAAGTTGTTAAATTTATTTGCTATATCGGTTGGGTCAGTTAAAATTGTATTGTTATCTTTTATATTAATAATATTAATATTTTTTGTATTATTACCTATTTCATTATTTACAATTGTCCACGAAGCTTTGCATTTATTTCTGCTAGTTTTAATTAAATATGTATTTCTAATTTTTTTGACGTGTTAATACATTTTTTCAAAATTTTTGAATAACTTGTATAAATACGTTTACTAAAGATGTCTTTGTTTATATAATGTTTAAATCTAAGTAATCTTTTCCATTTGCAACTAATCCTTAGTCCTTTGCTTATCCATTTAGCTTTATTGTATGTGTTGTTTATTTTTATTTTCATTTGTGGGAAACAGAGATTGTAGAATAGGAGAAATAAGTCATGGAATTTTTCAAATGCTCTATTTGTATACACTAAATGTAAGACAGCCAAGATAGCCATTAAATTTTTCTATGCATTTTAAAGGCTCTTTAATATGCATCGTTAAATTATAATTTAGTGCTATATCATTTAACATAATTGTAAATTTGTTAGATTTTAACGTGTTAATATTGAAGTCTCCTGTCAACACAATTTTCTTTTTATATCCATATTTTTTATAAAGGATACTAAGCAGGCAATTTAACTTGTTTAAAAAATAATTAACATCACTTCTTGGGGTTCTATATAGATTTATAATAATAAGGTTATTTCCTGACATTTCAATGCCGCAACATTCAAAATGTTTTTCTATAGCATATTCATTTAAAAGCATTATTTTATTAAAAAGCAATTTTTTTTGGAGGATGCAAGTTCCACCTCTTTTTCGAATCTACAAAAACTTGCTCCTTATGTATAGTTATTTAATTTAAAGAAATTTTCCGCCCCTTTTTCTATGAACGTCTCCGATAAACAAATAATATCTGGTTCGTTATTTTTTTTCGCGAGTTCTAATATAGTAATTTCTAAAATTTCTTTTTTAGCTGTTGCACTTGCTATGTTTTGATGTAGGATATTTAAGTGTTTATTTGAGGTCCTATTAGACTGAGGCACGAAAAAAGTCACTCTTCTTTTTAAGCGGAAAGTAAAAAGGTATAGTACCTTTTTGTTTTGATTTACTATTTGCGGTTGGATGGACTGGCTCGTTACATGATTCGCTTACGCTTATTATTTTCTCCTTAACACATGTTTCATTCCAGCATCTGATTACCTCTACGATTTGAAGGATATCGTTAAATATTATTTTTGTGCCATAGTTTCACATTCACATTGCCTGTGTACATATCAAACATTGTAAAGTCGTATCTAAGGTGCAAGTTTGAGTCTACAACATAGGCGTATTCGTGTTTAACATTGTCTTTGTGAAGCAAATTATTGAAAGATTCAATCCTCCAGTTTAATAAGTTAGAATACTTTTTATACCTATATGTTGGCAAACAAATAAGAACATTAGTGTGTGAGATTTTATATAATATTTTTCTTATATAATTTACTAAAGAGCGACAATTAATTGATCTTTCGAAATCATTGCTTCCTAAAAGTATAACACAGTAATCGTTCATTGATAATTTTTTTAATTTTAAATCTATGTTTAATAACAACTCCTCTATCCCAGAACCAGGCTTACAATAATGGCAGAAACTATAATTATGAAATTTGATTTTTATATGTGATAATATATTATTGTTGTTGTCACAACTAAGAACACATACTTTGTTTTTCGGACTAGGTGTGTAAGATAATGGAACCATAGTCTCCATCTCTTCCTTCCTCTGGTCTACATTAGGTGTACACATGTGTAAGTGTTCTAGGCTTCCTGATAACGTTGATTTTATTGAACTAAATGGTACATTATTTGGTAGCAAACACAACTCTTTTACATTAATTAATTTAATATAGTTTCGCAGAGAATTCAATTCTATAAAAGTTTTTTCCAGTTCATTCTCTAGACAAGAAATTTTATTTTTTAAAGTTGCTATTAGCTGCTCCTTAGCGGGACTTGCGTTAGTGGTACTATTTAACATTTTATATTTTTTTTATGTTTATGGCTTGGTGTAGGTGAATTTCCAAACTTGATAAGACTAGCGTTTTTCCTTCTGTATGTTTGTAGTTCTTCTTTTAGCTTTACGTTTTCTGACAGTAACTCTTCAAGTTCATTTTCAGTAATTTGGAGTTGTTTTCGCATTTCAGTCAATTGTAATTTATGTTCTTCTAATTCCTGGTACACATTTGTATTTAAGATAGGGCAGCTCCGGTTTAACAAAGTGGCTAATAGCGATGTTCCTTCGTCGTCATCCGGTAGAGAGGCAAAAGAGTTTTCGGTGGTGACATTTGCGTGATATTTTTTCCTTTCGGTAATGTGTTCCATGTTTTCAGAGAGTACAGTACAGTTTGATGTATTATAAATACAAGTACTTACTTTTTGTGAAATGTCGCTGTTAGGTTCCGAAAAACTTGTGTGATTTCTGCACTTTTTGCACTTCCATTTACTTCGTATTGTAGGCTTCATCATCCGATGAATCCGATGATAATGATGATGATGATGGTGATGATCCGATTTCTAATAGCAACTAGAAAAAACAAGGTTGCAAGTTTGCCTGCAAGGCGTGGCTACTATGGCTTGGGTGATATTTGTGAGGGATTACTTGGAGGGCTATGTTCACCAGTGGACCTTGATAGGTCGTAATGCCGCAGGTGCCGTAGGGAAGCGGACCTGAATTGCTCGCTTACAATGATACTTGCGACAAGTGCATATCCTTAAGCTACCCAAAAAGTATCTCCTTTAAAGAATAAAGATGACAAACGAGCACACAGTCCACCCAGTGGTAAGGGGATACCGAGGCTCATAGATATCTCACATCTTATCTTCGGTTCAGAATCAAAATGCAGATGCTTTGTCACCACTGAAGATTAAGATGGTATGCCTCATTTCTAATAAAATGGGTCACCGGTTCTCTACACTAAAAATACTAAACACAGCAGCATTAAGTTGCTATTGCGTTGTATGTATGTATGCTGATGATATTCTGTGAGAATGTGGTCCTTCTATGGTCGTACCGACCCACTTGTGCTACAACTAACATACATAGATGCAGCGTGGCTCTATCACTTATAAAAGCCTTTATTTTAAAACGAATAAGGGTGAGAAAAATATTATAATTAAGAGAATTAAGCATTACTTTGCGGAAGTCCATTATATTAAAGTTGGCAAACAGTTACTTTGCGTACACCCACTCGATAAAATAAAATGATGTGCTTACCTAGTGTGAAGAGCACCTCCCGCCATCCCTTAATTGCGTGCACTATCACCGTCACAACTAATCCCAGCACCACTACTCCCAACACCACTACCACCACACTAGGAAAGACACACCACCAAAGACAATTCGACACGTCTTTCAACTCTACATGAGGCATCTTAAGGTAATCTAGACTCTGCGTTGCTCTATCAACGGGAGGGCGACCATATATCCCAAGGAGGTATCGGATTTATCGTCCACAAATCTCTCGTTAACAACGTTGTAAAGATTGAGAGTGTGTCGACGAGGGTTGCGTACCTTATACTCAGAATCACTAAACGGTATTCGCTGCAGGTCATACAGGTTTACACACCAACCTCGGTACACCTCGATGAGGAGTTGGAGGAAATGTATGAGGATATCTCTAGAGCCATGCATTCCTCTAAAACCCAGCAGCTGGCCGAGTTCATGGAGAAATAGGGACTCTTTATGATGAACTCTTTCTTCCAGAAGCGGTCGCACAGGAAGTGGACCTGGTCGAGCCCCGACGGTTCGACAAAAATGAGATTGACTTCATTATGACGACCAGGCGACAACTGTTCAGTGATGTCTCCGTGATCGCGAGGGTGCAAAACTGGTAGCGATCACCGAATGTTTCTAATGAAGTCAACGCTCCGTCCCCCTCGTGCTCTGTTACAAAGTCCTATAACCTTTCAGCTCGAGTAACAAAACCGTTTAGAGTGCCTAGAAGCCTGCAATATGAATGACAAGCTCGTGGAAACTATCCATGCTGTCGGAACTAAGTTCTGCAAGACCCGCCGCAGAAGAACATAAAAACTCTCCGATCATACACTAGATCTCATGGCTGTTAGACGGTAAAATAAGTTGCAGTCTTTAGTAGATATGACAGCATACAGGCAACTGAACAGACAGATCTCCAAATGCATGCGGCGGGACTAACGCAACTTTAATACTGCTCGTATTGAAGAAGCAATCGAGCGGAATCATGGCTCCAAAGTCTTTGCCAGAGATCTGTCTGCCAGAAAGAGCCAACTGTCGACGCTGAAGACCAAATGTGGCAGCATCGTTTCCGGGGTACCTGAGATTTTGAGTGAGATTGAGAGGTTTTATGGGCAGCTGTACACGTCATCGTTGGAGTCACATGCAAGTGTGAGTAACGATCCAAGAGCGAGTCTTATCCGACACTATTCCGAAGATATCCCGGACGTCAGTATGAGCGAGATTAGAGTGGCTCTCCAGCACCTTAAAAACGGCAAGGCCCCAGGCGAGGATGGAATTACAGCGGAGCTTCTGAAAGCGGGTGGAAAACCGGTACTTGAAGTCCTTTAAAGCTCTTTAATTCCGTCCTACATGGTGACACTACTCCGGAGGCGTGGTGCAGAAATGCGGTAGTCTTGTTCTTTTAGGAAGGTGACAACGCCCTCTTCAAGAACTACAGACCGATTTCCCGTTTGAGCCGCGTCTACGTGCTGTTTTCGAGAGTCATTACGAATCGTCTCGCGCGCAGACTTGACGACTATCAGCCTCCCGAACAAGCCGGCTTCCGAAAGGGCTTTAGCACCATAGACCACATACGTACCCTTCGGCAAGTTGTACAGAAATCCAAGGAGTAAAATTTGCCACTATGTCTGGCGTATGTGAACTACGAGCACGCCTTTGATTCCGTCGAAATTTGGGCGGTACTGCAGTCCCTTCAGCATTGCCAAATTGACTGTGGGTATATCAAAGTGCTGAATTTCTTGTACAGTAGGGCTACGATGGCTATTCGAGTACAAAACCAGAGCACGAAACCTATCCAATTGCAGAGAGGTGTAAGACAAGGTGATGTTATATCCCCGAAACTCTTCACCGCTGTATTTGAAGACGTTTTCAAGCTTCAGGACTGGAAAGGACACGGTATTAACATCAATGGCGAGTACATCACTCACCTTCGATTTGCCGACGATATAGTCATTATGGCAGAATCGCTGGAGGACCTAAGCACCATGCTCAATGACTTCAATAGTGTCTCCCAACGAATAGATCTTAAGATGAACATGGACAAAACAAAGATCATGTTTAATGTCCATGTCACACATATGCCGGTAGTTGTTGGGAGCAGTAAGCTTGAAGTTGTTGACGAGTATGTTTACCTGTGACAAATAGTCCAACTGCGACCGAGAGGTCAACCGACGGATTCAACTCGGCTGGGCAGCGTTCGGGAAACTACGACACATCTTCTCGTCAAACATAATTCAAAACATGAAAACGAAATTTTACAACCAGTGCGTGTTGCCAGTGATGACTTAGGGATCTGAGACATGGTCCTTCACTGCTGGCCGTATGAGGAAGCTCAAGGTCGCTCAGCGAGCTATGGAGAGGGCTTTGCTCGGGGTTTCTCTGCGTGATAAACTTAGAAATGAGGATATCCGCAGTAGAACCAGAGTAACCGACATAGCCCAACGGATTAGTAAGCTGAAGTGGCAATGGGCCGGCCATATAGCTCGAAGAACCGACAACCGATGGGGAAGAAAGGTTCTTGAGTGGTAGCCTCGTACCTTTAGGCGAAGTGTAGGGCAAACCCCCACGAGATGAAGTGACGACCTGGTAAGACATGCAGGAAGTCGATGGATGCAGGTGGCTCAGGACCATGCTTTGTGTCATTCCTTTGTGGAGGCCTATGTTAAGCAGTGGACTTATAAAAGGCTGTAATGATAATGATGATGATGATGATGACGGTCCTGAGCTACCTCCAGCCATCGACTTCCTATATATCGGTTAGTTGACTTAGCTTAACCTATTCCTATTATAATCGGATGGAATGACATATTATGCAGTTAAACTATTATACACATTTGCTTTAGATTAGCCGACCATCTAGTGGTCCAGTGATTGTATGGAGAGAATAATTAGATAATTCATGCAATTATTGCGCAAAGAATATCTGTGTTATCCGTTTCCTGCATAATCAGTAACTCGTTAATTCCTTATATTTTGTATTGAACAAATAATAGTTACAAACCATACAATAGGTCGTTACACAGTTTAATGACGCGGAACGATTTCAAAACCAATCCCGGCAATTGTATCGCAGCGAGAAGCCCTATTTATCAAGTGTTGAATATTATTTTATAAGTTACGCTACCTCATAGTACGTATGACGCTACGTTGACCGTGTAATAGAGGTATAAGAAAGTTGACTAAGCCATATCGTCACGTGGGCGTCGTAAAACGCAATAGAAGAAAACAAACTGTAAGAAAAGATTCTTCTCAAAAAAAAACTACGTTTACTCCAAGTAAACAGAAGCTTCACATCTTTGGCTTTGATCGCTTCACATAATTGTAGTCACATTATTTTGTAGTGCTACACAAAGCACTATACAGTTTTATACTAATGACACTAGCTAACCTGAGGCCAACGTTTCCTGCATTTTAATGAGGAGTTTTAAAATATACAAAATTTTTTCAAAAAAAGTTTAAAATTAACGAGACAGATATAAAAGGGAAATATTTTTAAAATCATAGAAATATTTTTTAACAAAAATATGGTTATTATTTATCGAACTTTATACATAAAACTAATTTTACGGATTTTATCGCAACTTTTGAGAGCTTTAAAGCGTTTGAGAGCTGGCAAAGCGATACTGCTGACGGAAAGTGTCTGGGAGTACTCGTATATTGCTGACTGATTTTTAAAGATATTCTCTAACATTTACGTAAAAATCAGCTGGGAGAATTAATGTAAGGTGAGTAATGTTTTTACGTTACGTACGTTGATTACCTGATATTTGTAAAATGGCCCACTGGCCAAGCTAACAGGTAGGCATGCAATCATATTACATACTAACACTACTCAATCATACAGATTTCGTTCGTCAGAAAATAAGTAACATCTGGTGGCCCTGGGATCTTGCTCTACTAGTTTATAAGACTCACTAATACACATTACTATTATTTACAAAATGATTTTTATATTTACACGAAGACTAAACATTAAATGAAACAAATTTTTACGGATTTTATCGCGTATAATTTAACTTTTGAATTCCCGACGTTTCAGGTACAGCACCCTACACTGGAGGGACTGAGGTGTTTGACGTCCCGATGTCATAGTTAGCCCGGTAACTTTCACTTTTAGAATTTTTGAATATTCATATTCAAAAACTGAAGGTACCCCGAAACGCCGGGAATTAAAAAGTTAAACTCAACGCGATAAAATCCGTAAAAAATTGTTTCATTTAACTATTATTTACGTTAGAACTACGATTTAAATTTTGTTGTTATTTAAGACAAATAATATATAAATGGTACAAAAAGTTCTATTACTATATTTACACACATTTATATCCAACAGTAAATTAGGTGTTGGGCATATGCATAAGGGCATTTCCCGAAGTCGCCTCTTACGACACCCAAGAGACGAAATCGGATTAGGAACTCGCAACTGCTTGCCGTGCCGTGTTGTACCAGCATATTTATTATTAAATCGCTGTGTATCTTTAATCTGTCTTATAACGTTACATATTTTGTTTTAAATACAAAGGCTTATTATTTTACTTATTTAATCAAGCCTCGTGGATAATTTGACTCCAGTTAAAATACTGAATAAGCCAGCTTAATAATATAAAGTGCACAGTAATAAAAAAATTACTATGAGATGGGACTACTTTTTTAGCTTATATCTGGGTATGTACTAATCCTCTTACCTGTTCCCGTGGCAAAATAGCAGTGTTTGCACTTCTGTATTCAGGTACGAAGAGCCAGTATAATTTCGGGATTTTCGACATTCCATCTTAGTCTTCAGAGTTGACACATTTGTGGCCTTCTTCGTTGAAAATTAACTTAGTAGTAGTAGACTTAGTAGCCACTTACTATCAGGGGGACTCTTAAGTTCGTGTTACAATATCATTTTTAGTGTCCGACCGAAACAGGATTTTCAACCGAACCCGAAACCGAAAGCGAACCTTTAGTCTGGGTGTCAGTTTCGAACAAAAACGAAACTCATTTAGACAGGTTATTTTTTTTTATAAACTGAAACCTGGTATATATTTTTATACATATACGGATAAGTAATGCATGTTAATGAAAAATAACAATTTTTATTACAATACTAAAATGAACAAATATATTGCTACATGACTACTAACATGTAGCAATACATTTATTCATTTTAAAGTAAAAAATCAACAATTTAACTTTAAGAAATACGTTTTTAAGTAAATTTGGAAAAAACCACATCGTCATCCATTAAAAATTATTCGCTAATTGAGAGCATATTTTATTGTGTTCACAATATTGTTAAAACTAATATATTATTCAATGAGAGCATTAACGTAATATAATTATGAATAATACACGAGTCACGAACTCATCGAGCCGTGGTAGCTCAGATGGTTAGCGCTCGCTGTAAGCTTCACAATACTCGAGCAACCCGGCTTCGATCCCCGCCGGCACCAATGAAATTGTTAATTGCAATTTTAAGTGCTGCTTTACCACGTGCTCGGCGGTGAAGGAAAACATCGTGAGGAAACCTGCATGTCTGAGATATAAAAATAAAAAAAAATATTTTCGAAGACATGTGAAGTTCGCCAACACGCATTGGGGCAGTGTGGCGGACATTTCCTTGCCCTAAAACCCTCTCAGAAATGAGAGGAGGCCTGTGCATAGCAGTGGGACGTAAATAGGCTGCAACTTTACTTTACTTTACTTTACACGAACTCATCTGAACGATGCACGTAAATCCACAAACACGAGTTTCGGCGTCGCCGAAGGTTCGGCAGGCTTTTTGCCCAAACCAAAACTATTACCGAAACTAGATTTTTTTGCCGAAACTTGACGAAACCGAAACCGAATCTTTCGTCGGTCACTATAATTTTATAAAAAAAGAATAAGATTATTTCAATACAAGTGGAATTTTTTATAAGCAATACAATGCAACACACTAGAATTTTCTCCTTCGAGCGGGCAGTTTACATACATAAATTTCACAAGGACAAACATCCAGACCCGGAACAATTTTTTGTAGGTCATACAAATACTTATTCCGCGCGGAATTCGAAACCGCACCTTATAACGTTTCACTCATTGTTAAGCTACTGCGCCACGGAGCCGTTTAAATAACGTATCGGTTTTGAAGAGCGATATATAACATTTAGTTTATTCAACATGTAACAAAATCCCCATAGTTTCCGCGTGCTTCTGCATTGACCGGGGTGTAGGAGTATTGTCAAAGACTTCGCTTTGGGAGTAAGAGTATTTTCAAAGACTTCGCTTTGTCAGTATCGTCAGTTAGAGGTAATAACTCACATACAATTTGCAAATAAAATGTATTTAAATTTATTAAAAAATATTGTGGCGTTTTCGGAAGTAAATATATTTCTACACGTTTAAATACTGATTCTGATAACACACTTAACGGGATCCAGAAAGATTTTATTACATGTTGTAAACATAAATAAAACTATGATTGAATCTTGCAGTTTCAAAAATTTACATTAGATTTACTCAAACGCCGAAATATATAAAATTGAAGCACCAAGAATAATTTATCGGTCTGAGAGACACACAAGGAAGGAAAGTTAACTGAAGCCCGGCTACTTTTACTAACGAACGAACCTTTGAGATCCAATAAGAAGGGGATTTGTTTACATTAAATATGAAAAGGCTATGTCGGACACCTTACTCTCTACGAAAACGAACCTTTTAATTATGTTATACTTTCTTTTTAAATTCAGAAGTATTTTTCTGAAAGTTATTAAGTAGAATATATTTTAGGATTAAAATTGTAGTGGCAGTGTAAGAATATCCACTACCCCATATGATCCCGTGGGTTTCGTGAAAGGTAACTGTGGGTAACCAAAACAGGAGATGGGCAGCAGCGTCTTATTGATAATAACTCAAAATTATATAATACTGCAGCTGCTAATACGCCTTCCAAGCAAATATGACGAAATATCCCCTTTGACACAGTCTATGGTGGAGACCTATGTTCAGTGGACTTTTATATGCTGTAATAGAATAATAATAATAATAAATGTTTTTATTGACATATAGATTTAACAAATGTAAGAACAGTGAGTTAAACATCTAAACAATGTTCAAGACAAGATAAACAAATATTTTCCATTGGACCCCAAACTAGGATAATCCTGTATCTTGGGGTCAAGGAGCGCAAGTTATCTAAAGAATTGTACACAGTCTAACGAAAAAGAATAGCATGTTTTCCTAGTGTAAATATAATAGTGCAGTATAATTTTACTATGTGTGTGGGTGTGTGTGTGTGTGTGTGGGTGGGTGGGTGTGTGTGTGTGCGCGTGTGTGTGTGTGTTTGCGTGTGTGTTTGTGTGTACGCTTCTAATGGCATTTGACTAGATCTTCAGTTTCCTCATATGTTAACGTCATTAGCCAATTCCTAATATTGTGACAGACCTGTGAGGTGTTGAGGTTTCTTATTTTATGGTATCGACATATTTTGTTATAAGTGTATGGATGTAGAAAACGTGGTAGGTGACTATCAAAAGACGTTTTAATGTTAGGGACGGGTATTTTGTATACCCTTTTTTTTAAAATATGATGGTAGTTAGGTAGGTTTGGAGCGTTTTTATGACATCTCTTTATAACATTTAGGATGAACAATTGGCGAACAGATAGCACACGAGACAAATTAAAGACCTCTCTGGTGGGGAATCGCACTGTATTTTTAAGCATGACCTTAAGCAAAGCTCGTTGCGATCTTTCTATTTTTAACATATGAGTCTTTGCAGCACCTCCCCATGCTGTAATACAGTATTGCACAATGGCCTGGCACATTGCATAGTATAACACTTTGAGAATATTTATGTTGGCACAGTTACGTATAAGTTTGAAAACATAAATTAGTTTTCGAACTCGAGCAGCCAAATCGGTAATATGGGGACTGAACGATAGGTTATAGTCAACCAGTACCCCTAAATATTTTATTGTTTCCGCAGCACCTACCGTTTGGCAATTGCACGTTGGGAATGTATAGGATAGGACACCATAAGGAGAATTTGCTGTTGTGCATCTGTGAACTTTTAAATTGACTATAAAAGAAGGTCTAGAAGCCCGAGTGTTATGATACGCTATATATTTGGACTTAGCGGTATTCAAGGTGAGGAGGTTCTTGTCCAGCCATTGAGCTATACGAGCAAGACCGTGCTCAGCCAATTTATACACTTCTTTCCACCTGTGATCATGAAAAAGCACCACTGTGTCATCTGCGTAACAAATCAGTTCCGAATTTTTAATATTTAAATTTAGGATATCATTCATGTAGATAGCGAAAAGGCTCGGACCCAAAATACTTCCCTGTGGGACGCCATACAGACAAGGAAGATCGTCACTTCTGAAATTTTGTATTTGGACACATTGTTTCCTGTTCGTTAAGTAACTATGGAACCAATTCCAGGCCGTACCTATGATCCCCATGACCTCCAATTTCTTCAATAGGATAGGCACAGACACGGTATCAAAGGCTTTGGTGAGATCCAAGAAGACGCCGATACATGCTTCACCCTTATCTAAATAATCCGTGATTAGCTCTGTTAGCAAAACTACCGCATCCTCCGTAGATTTACCTCGCCTAAATCCGAACTATCTTTGAGAAAGAATGTTGTGTTTTTCAATGTAGTTAACAAGACGTTTGTTAACTACTTTTTCTAGTATTTTTGAGAATATACACAAAAGAGTTATTGGTCTAAAGTTATCCGGGTTGTCTTTTGGACCAGTTTTGTGAATTGGACTGACAATAACTAATTTCCAATTTTCAGGAAAAGTCCCGCTTGCTAAGCTTAAATTAATAATGTGCGTCAAAGGTTCTAGAATAACATTTTTAATAGTTTTTATTAATAAAGGAGTACTACTATCAAAACCGGGAGCACTATCGTTCTTAAGTGACTCAATCACTGCAGAGACTTCGTTTGTATCCGTTGGAAAGAGATACATTGAACTCTGATGACAAAGTTTATTATTAAATTCAGAGGCCAACGTTTCCTCTGTAATATGTAAGCTCTTAAGAATTTTATCAGCTAATTTTTTACCTACTGTGGAGAAGTGTTGATTACATGCGTTCAATGAGTCTCGCGCGTCTCCCATAATTTTTGTGAGTTCAATGGCATCGGTATTACCTTTGCGTATCTCACAAATGTTTTTTATACATTGCCAAAGTTTTTTAGGGTTCTTATTATGTTTATGTAGTTCTGAATTTTCATAGTTCGCTTTGACTCTATGTAATAAATCATTGCAGAAATTACGATACCGTTTGTACGTTAATTCTAAAACGAGATCATTGGGGTTCTTTTTTACTCGACTATGTAGCCTGTCGCGATGACGCATGCACCTCATTAGACCAGGAGTAATCCAAGGCCTGAGGTTGAATTTTGAGCGACTAACCCTTACCCGACGAGTGTGTATGCGTATTGACGTTTCAATCAGATTATGAATGTTAAGCACCGCTTCGTTAACATCGCTTGCACCAGTAATTAATGACCAGTCTTTGTTTTTCAAATCCGTAAGAACCCCAGCAAAATCAATTATAGATCTCACTCCGCTAATCTGAATCGGTTATCTGTTAGGAAACCCTAAACCTATCATTGTTAATTTGTGATCATTTAATGCAGAATCACAAACTATACCAATTGATGGTTTTGTAGAATTAGTAAAGATGTGATCCAAACAAGCGTTGTTTCTCGTGGGTATGGTTATGGCTGGCATAAGTCCATGGCTAGCCATTAAACACAGATAATCAGATAGATGAGAGTTTAATTCGTCAGGTAGGAGGTTTATATTAATGTCACCGGCTATAATAATAGGAAATTTAGTGTTTGAATGAATCGTAGAATCAAGTGATTGTATGAAACGGTCCGGATTATTGAACGAAGGAGATCGATAAATCCCAAGAAGTGTAAGTGTATTTTCTATTGTTATTTGCAGACAATTTGCGTCATCTAATGTAGGTTCCAATACTAAAACATTATATGCATCTTTTATGTACGCAACGACACCGCCATTTTTATTTATAAATTTATTAGTACGAAACGATTTGTAGTCTGGAATTTGTGGTATGACTGTCCCTTCATTCAAAAAACACTGTGACAAAATAATAGCGTCAAATTGTACATTAATTCTCGAGAGAACCACTAGGAAGTCAGTAAAATTATGATGTATATACTTCTTATGTTACAGCCTAGTAATGTGAAGTAAGAGTAAGACTGTAATTTGTTTGCACAGAGTTCCAGATCAGGAATTGAGTGACATGTTATAGAGAATGTTTTACTAATATCCTCTTGTACGTCTATGGTGGCCGCTTGGGCCATAAATGGGAAATATAAATATTATTACTTCCATGTATAAAGTCACTCGTGATAAAAGTTGTGAGTAAACAGTAATATCTGTCAACAGTTAGGAGAGCCTGAGAAAGAAGAGCTTGTTTTCCGTGTAACATTTTTTGTTTGTTTTGTTTAGTTTTTTTGTAACAACGTATTAGAAGTGTAATATAGAAGATAGTTACATATTTAATTTGATGTACTCGTAGTAGTTTATGCATGTTATAGTGTAATATGAGTGTATGTATTATGTTTTTATATATATATATATATATATATATATATATATATATATATATATATATATATATATATATATATGTATGTTAAAAGGTACGCTAATTAATATACAAATACGTAGTAAATACCACAGAAAGTTAAGATTGTACAACTTATAAAATTGTAATGTAGATCTTAAGACTAGAGTTAAAAATATACAAACTTCACAACAAAATGAGAAATAAAAAATAACATTAAGAAAGCTAATGCAGCATTTGTTGATTGGTGCTACCGACTGGAGCTGTGGCAGCCAATTCCTCAGGACCGAGATGACGCTCCAAGTCAGAGGCGTTCCGTATCGTGTTGGAAGGACTTCCTTCCCGTCTACGAATGTGGATGTAACCCTGCTTAACCCAACAATACTTGTAACCGGCCTCTTTAGCTCGTATTCTTGTCTCTCGAAATAACCACCGGTTATGTTTCGTTAGGTGTTCATTGAAATATAGTTTTCTGGTGGGGCCCTGTACTTCGATGTCAGAAGTGGTGAGGTCACGCCTGGTCCTCTAGGCTCTAAGGAATTCATCTCGTTTGTTTTTGCGTAGGGCTTATTTTCTGACGTCAGAAGCTTCTGCTGTCTTAATCCTGCTCGGATAATGCAATCGATATCCTCCGATACCAAATACTCACCCCGATTTTGCTGGCGATAACTGGTATTACATGCTCAAGCCTTTCATTTTGACTTTCATTGAGTCCTATAATCTCTAACTCATTTCGAATAGCGGATAGGGCAAAGCCAGCTCTCTAAATATTCATCAGAATAAGAGTTGTACTCCTGTACCGATACATTAACACACAATATATGATAACCTGTTTCGCATCTGTAACATTTCATAAACAAAGATGTAGTATCCATATTAGCTAAACAACCGCCGCAGTTTACAATGGCCATTATAATACTTCTAATTATAATGAAAAAAAGCGCAAGCGTGAGGTAAGCAATATCAACAAAGTCGCACAAGAAAATATTTAGTTCACTTCAGCGACAGTGTGTGACCGCGCTGGGCCTATTTAAAAATATTACGGTTGTGTTTAAGCAAGCGATACAACTATATCTCAATGGTCAATGCGTCCGATGTTTTGTGCGAGAACGCCCGCTATTGGTTGTAGGCCGAAGCAATACTCCGTCGTTGTAGGTAGGAGTGATGTCACAAGACGTGCTGAGATGATTCATAAAGCAGTAGCAATTAACACTTACTTTGTCCGTTGTAAGAAATTAGTTGATTTAATTTGCTGATTTTTAAGAGTTGTAGAAGACACTTATGTCACAATCTATTGAAAACACTTGTATTGATAGTTTGGTGTATATTTATCACTTAATTATTGACTTTAATCGAGTAAAACGAATTAAATACAACTTTGGGACAATGTACGCAACCTCCGCGGTCGACGTTGCTGAGCGCTCTCCAAAATGGGAAAGAAATATATTTATATCCCTAACTTGGACACAAGTGTGTCTTCATTTGTGAGGGAATTATAAAGCAATTAGTCAGTCGCAGCGCTATTGGAATTTCGAATTTTCCAGGCGACGGAATCGGACACAACCTTGAATTATTTTATTTATCAGTTATTCAGGTTTCTTAACAATATTTTTCTTCATTGTTTAGGTCGTGTTGAATCAGCAAATTAAACTCTAATTAAAAAATTTAGTTTCTAAAGTAAGTAAGTAGTATATGGAATACTTACTGACCATATGGATCATGGTCTGAAATAAATGATGATGATTATAATTATTATTATATTAGGTTGCAATTCGAGAGAGGGGTGCGTTTCTCTATATTGGAATGAGAGCTTTTTTTTTATAGGAGAGGGGGCAAACGAGCATGCGGCTCACCTGATGGTAAGTGACTACCGCCGCCCATGAACAACTGCAACACCAGGGAGGGAATTGCAGATGCGTTGCCGGCCTTTTAAAAAGGAGTACGCTCTTTTCTTGAAGGTCCCTAAGTCGTATCGGTCCGGAAAAATCGCTGATGGTAATCGATTCCACAAGGAAATCGTGCAAGGAAGAAAACATCTTCTAAATCGCACAGTGGTGGACCGCCAATCATCCAGATGATGTGGATGGTATCGGGAGTTCTGCCGCGATGCGCATTGTACAAAAATGGTAAGGGGTGCACAATCCCTATTCACTGAGATATGACATTTCAGTGATCAAGTTCGTGGCATCAAAACTGTAATGAGTTAGAGCTCTTTCTTATGAACTAGCTGTTCCCCGCGACTTAGCGCAAATGTTATTTAGGGTTTTAATTTTACTGCGCCTCTTAACCTCAGCTATCTGCCAGTGAAAGTCCCGTCAAAATCGGTCCAGCCGTTTCAAAGATTAGCCGGAACAAAGAGACAGACATACAACAATTTTTAAAATTGTGTTTTTGTTATAAGTACCGTATATACTTTCATATGCATTAAGTAAAAACTGTTATTTATACATAACAAACAGACACTTCAATTTTATTTATTTGTATTGTATAGATTGTATACCTATAAATATAATTGATGGGTCTATCAGTAATATTAAACTGCCTTCGAATAACCTGAGAGAGTTATTTGCATGCTACTAGGTCATAAATAGCCACGTTTAAAATGTTGTCTTTCTGTCTATGTGTCTGTCTGTCCGGGATAAAATTTGGAAAAGCTGAACCGATTGGCATAAATCTTTACGAACAGATAAATATCTATGCCAGCAGAGATCTAAGACATAATTTAACTGAAAAACGTGAATTTTTTATCATATAAATTAGTTTAATATCCCGGCGTAGCCGAGGCGGGGCTCTAGTATAATAATAAAGAACCTAACTGTACAAATTTGTCTTTTTGTATTAATTTTATATATAATAATACTCTGCAGTAGTTTATAGCTACATACATATACATACCTTCATAAACACTCACGCCTGTCACCCAGAGGGGTAGGCAGAGACTACGGACTTCCATTTGGCGCGATCCTGACACACCTCTCTCGCCTCCATTACATCCATATATTCTCGCATACACGCTCGTCGGTTAAGGGTACTCCTAATCTGGCCTATTTTTAATGCATCGCCGATTTGGTCAACAAACCATCTTCTAGGGCGTCCCTTCCCGACCCTGCCGTTCACTTCTGCAACATAAATTTGTTTTGTCACTCTTTCCTCGTTCATTCTTTCTACATGACCAAACCACCGAAGCATTCCTTTCTTAATCCTTGTCACAACGTAATTTTGCAAACCACACTTTTCTCTTATCACACTATTTCTCACCATGTCATTCAGATTCAGCCCTAGCATACTCCTTAAGGACCGCATTTCTACAGCATTTATTCTACTCTCATGCTTCTTCTGCCAGACCCAACTTTCACTACCATACATTAAAGTAGGGACTAACACAGCATTATGAATTGCCATACGTGCCTTATTTGACACATTCTAACTCCTCATAATAGCGTGTAAAGCCCCATTCACTTTATTTCCTGCGTTCACTCGTCGTTCTATATCCTTATCACATCTAGCATCCCTGCTAAATAGACATCCCAAATATACAAACTCATCCACTTGCTCAATCAACTCCCCTTTTATTCTTATTTCACATAAAGTTTTACTTTCTTCTCTTTAAAAAAACATCACTTTCGTCTTACTTGCGTTCACTTTCATACCCCTTTCTTTTTTTTTCTTCTTTTTTTTTTATATGATAAGGCTGACAAACGAGCACACAGTCCATCTGATGGTAAGTGGTTGCTGTCGCCCATAGACGCCTACATCTATCTTCGATTAAGAATCAAAATGCAGATGCGTTGTCACCCGTGAGGACTAAGATGGAATGCATCGTTTCCAGTAAAAAGGGTCTCCGGTTCTCTACACTCACCATACGAAACACAGCAGTGTTAAGCTGCTATTTTACGCTGGTATTCTGTGAGAGCGTGGTACTTCCCCGGTCGAGCCGACCCATTCTTGCTACAACCATAATATAGCAGCAGCATGGCTCTACCACGTATGAAATTTATATTTTTTTATTATTCATTATATTATATTAATATTCATTGGTCATTGAAAATTCTTTCAATGACCAATTCATTAAAGTAACTATCATTTGCAACTCGGCCGCCGACGATGCAAATATGACTTGATCATCGGCGTACAAAAGGCATTTGACGGTTGACTCACCCATTCTCAATCCACATTCTTCAGCTTTCAAAGTTTGCAAACAACGGTCCATAAATAGGTTAAAGAGCCACGGGGAAGCCACACATCCCTGTCTGACACCTTTATGAATGCCAAACCAGTCCGAGCAGACCCCGTTGATCGTGACACAAGCACTAGAGTCCCTATAAAGAGACCTTAATGCCTGTATCAAGCCAGCGCTCAACCCAAATGAGTTCAGTGTTTGCCATAACACATTCCTGTCCACTCTGTCATAAGCCTTTTCCAAGTCCATGAACGCACAAAAAACTTTCTGGTTTTTGGCCAAAAACTTCTCCGCTATCATGCGCATGGAAAAGACTTGATCCGTACACCGCATCCCCTTTCTAAATCCAGCTTGCACATTCCAAATTTTTACAGTTTACCCACAATGCTAAGCAAGCTGATACCACGTTAGTTTTTACAGTCCTGCTGCGAGGCCTTTCCCTTATATATTGTGATATAACGGCTTTGTACCAGTCTTCCGGTACCCGCTTCAGTTCCCAACATAAATTAAACAAGGTGCACAGTAGGCCTGCAAACACACCCTCTCCAAACTTTAGCATTTCGGGTGATATTCTATCATATCCGGCTGCCTTACCTGCTTTCATGCTTTTCATTGCTTTCATTATTTCATCTACACTTATCTCCCTACCTATCTCTCTCCACTTCTTCCGGAATTTCTATTTAACTTACTTCAGACGACTCTTCGCACTTAAACACGCTTCAAAAGTATTCCTTCCATCTCTTTAAATTCGAAACCTCATCATTCAGCATTCAGCCATTCTCGTCTCGTATAGCATTCATTCTAGGCTGTTTTGAATTTCCCCTGGCAGTTCTTACGAGCTTCCAGAACATTTTAATGTTTGCCTGGAAGTTTATAGCTAGTATGTTGAAATAAGATGTTTCTTAATACAAGATTAAGGCACACTTTATACGTTCAATGTAAATATTGTTTGTTTTTGAAACTGTTACATTACCCTTCGTTCTACAGTAAACATGTCAAATAATTTTAGTGACATATATTTCTATTAAGATATGATTAAATAAGTCACGGTCTGTTATTATATAAATAAGAGTGAATAATTCAATGCTTACTTAAAGTCCATTTGAATTTAAATAAAAAAAATATCTATTTTTATGCTTGTTTGTCACCCATATTCTCCAAAAATATAATCATTTCTAATATTTATAACATAGAATAAGTACTATTGATAGAGTTCTTGTAATATATTAGATAGAATACTCTAATAATAACACCAATTTAAAGCGTCTTTAGGACTTTCCACTTTAACAGCTTCATAATACCAAAGATTACATAAAATAGTGCACAAGTGTGACAAGCTTTATGAAAATATATGGAGTATATAACAAACTTTTATATTTCCTAACTGTTCACACATCTTCTTATATTCCTTAACTGTTCATAAGTCTACTCTGGCGTTTTCAGAGTATATGAGATTGTTGAAACAAAGAGTATTCCGCTTGCCAACTCTCGCATCGGCACCAATGAACATTTTAGATGCTAATTTAAGCGCTGATTTCCCACATGCTCCGAGGTAAATAAAAAACATTCTGATGAAGCTACATATCTGAGAAATTAAACAAAACTTGGAAGATATGTTATACAGAACATTTTCAGCTACTTCGCGGTTAAAACTCATAATAATAAACTAACTGACTGCAAATGCCAACCCATTTATACGTTGTAGAGCGATGCTCTGTTTCGTATGGTGAGTGTTGATAACCGGAGACCCTTTTTACTGGAAAAGATGCATTATATCTTAGTCCTTATGGTTGAAAACGCATCTGCCTTTTGATTCTTTATTGAGCATAGCTGTTTGTAGCTGTCTATGAGTCACAGCAACCATTTACCATCAGGTGGACTGTGTGCTCGTTTGTTACCCTATCCTACAAGAAAACTGCCGAGCGTGGCAACTTTGGCTAATACGCCTACATATATTATATAATGATGATAATGATGATGTAGTAACATAATATGATTTATATTTTAGTAAATGTTACAGCCTTTGCCAGAGTGGTTGTGGAGCGAATAGACCGACGCACTGCAGTTACGTGAAGTCCGCCGGGATTTTAGGTAATCTAAAATTATTTAATTTCTCAGATTGCAAGTTCCCTCGGGATGTTTTCCTTCACCGCTGAACACGTGGTAAATAACAACTTAAAATTGCAATTAATAATCTCATTGGTATTGGCGGAGATCGAACCCGGATTGCTTGCGTATTGCCCCTGATCTCTATGAATCTCTATTTATACAAATAATGTTTAATAAATTTTCGATCTTTGTACCATCAAACAGCTGTCAAGCTCCCTTCTTTTTCACAAACAAAGGCTCGTCAGCGAAAGTGAACTGCAAAGTTAATTGATGCTACAAGTGCTAGAGATAAAGCTTTGTAGGGCATCTTGTTTTCTTCGGAAGCCATCGTTAAATTTATTTCATTGAGGTCCTTATATTTTTGTTCAGCCTGAAATAATATATTAATAAAATAAATAATAAAAAATCAAATACCCGACTGCAGAAAAGAAAATTTAAAAGTAATGCGTAAAAATTCCGTAACAAGGTTGAGAACAGAAAAAAAATTATAGTATACTATAAACAAAGTAAACGCTATTTGGGTTTGACAGATTATATTATGAGCTGAAAGTCTAAGTTAAATACAGATATTAAGTGGAGGTTATTATAGGTCTGTAGGCAATTATAACGCTTTCCCAGCGCACGCCATTTAGCGCGACGCACGACGTATTTACTTACGATGCTGCGTGTACCATCGGTACTCTATGCGGTGATATTATGTACTCCGTACAATAGCTACACGCCACAGTATAAATATTTGTAGGAGATCAACTGAACTAAATATTATAATTATGGAATTGTTACTTTTCTTCTTTGGTAGGTTTACATTTAATTATTTATTAGTTTACTTTTATTATAGCATAAAATGTACATACAATAACACTTTATGGAAGTTTTAATAATCAATTGATTTTATTAATTACACAAAGGTAGGTTATTTCGTTACCGTTTTAATTTATAGACATATAGACAGGAAAGTTAAAAGACAGACATACATCTTTGGAAGCATTTTAAATAGCTGGACATTAACGACCGTTATCATCGCTATGACTGAACAGGTAAATGCGTACATGGTATGGGGATGCTGCGTTGGCGAATTGGAGAATGAAAACTACTTTAGCTCTATCTCATGTAATAAAGCTTTCCATCATGCTTGCACTAACTGTGAAGCAGCGCTACGTAATTCAACAAATTGGACTTGCCCAACCTGCTCCGGCAAAAGTCCTAAGCCACCTAGAGACGACAACGCCCCAGTCCGTTTTAACTCTAATGTTACCGTGAGAGGAGCAAGAAGGCAAGCATTAAGCTCGCTCCCTACTACTAGCTGTAATTCATTGAATACTGATGACGTTCGAGACATTGTTCAAGATGTTATACAGAATGAGTTAAGCACACTTTTAACGAAACTTAATGTCACCATAACAGCTTTAGTCGGTGAGGAATTATGAACAGTTAAAGCTGAACTGAAGAGTGTGAAAGACTCAATCAACCTTGAAAAGAGTTGACATAAAAACTGTATGGTTAAGCATAAGGAGTTCAAGAAAATGATAGAGAATCTTCAGACACAAAGTACTTCAATGCAGGCGACAATCGCGGAATTAAGCTCGAGAATACAAGACCTTGAACAAAAACCAACAAAAAATGACAACCAAGCAACCAATGAAAACTTACAAACTAAAAAATGTAATTTATCAAATTCATTCATACCATCAACAACTAGCTCATGGTGCGGTATTCACACATTATTCAAAACCGAGTAAGAACCAAGATAGTTTGGAATATAGTAACGGCAAGGGAGAAGAGAACAAGGACTTAAATATAGCTTTGTCACAGTAAGAAAGCATTAGTCAGCCGCTTGAATGCTTAACATCGTAGCACAACGATTAGACATATTTAATTGTACATTGGCGGAATTCGAGAGGGTGACATTAAACTATTTGTCTGTTTCACATTAGTGGCCACATTGTTGGGTTAAGCTCCACTCCTGTAATAACAATTGTGAGTTAGTAAATAAATAAATAAATAAATAAACTTACTGATAAACACAGGGCTCCTCCATATATTGCCTTATAGGGGCTGTTACGGATCGCCGTACCGCCGTTCGAAAAATGAATGAAACGCGTTGGTCTTGCTTAAACTGGAGGCAAGCGGCGGTGAGGAGGTACTTTTTCTTTTCTTGCTGCTGTTTTCTTTTCTGTAGCTGGAGAGCGACTGCCGACCGTTCCAGCCAGCCCGTCTTATATACGATTTGGCCGTTGCTGGCCAGCGGACCCTTGCCTCACCCCCGCGCCTTTCTTTATTAGGTAGATTTCTTACAAACTAATGTACAGACTTAAATATATAACTTTCTTACAACTACTTATTAAACTAATACTTACATACAATACTTATTCTACAATTTGGCATTAATTAATTTCTATATTCTAAATCTATGTTAACTCTCGCCAGTTGTTTGGTGCCTTTATTGCGAGAGTTATTACATAGTTACAATACTATTTATTTAAAAATAAAAGCTATATTTCTCAATATTATTGCTACGGCTTTTCCCGCGTTGCTGTGTGCAACCACCGCTAGTTGTGGAACCGTGAGCGCGGCCTGACGATCATAACATTCTCTTGGCCCCGCCCACCGCCCCTAGATTGTTCAACTAGCGATGGTTACGACAAGCAATCCGTAAGTCATTTCGTTCGACGTATTACTATGTTTGCGTCGTGCACATTCTCCCGCCGTCGCCACGCTGCGATCCCTCTGGTAGCACGACGATCTTCTTTGTCGGTCTTCGTAGTACATGCCCCGTGCTTGTGATTACGTCCACTACTCGTACCTCTCCGTCGACGCCAGGATATACGTTGCTGATTTTTCCCCTGGGCCAGATGTTGCGTGGTAGGTTGGAGTCACATATGATGACTAGGTCTCCAATCTTCGGTGATACGCCTATGCCGCTGGGCTCCCGCCGGTGTTGGAGTAGGGGCAGGTATTCCTTTACCCACCTTCTCCAAAACACGTCGGCCAGGGCTTGAGCTCGTTTCCACTGCTGGCGGGCCGTCACGTCGCTCTCGCTGAAGTGTCCCGGCGCAGGTACGTGCGAGTTGGGACCGATGATGATGTGATTCGGCGTGATGGCTTCTGGGTCTCCTGGGTCGACTGAGACGTGTGTGAGAGGTCTTGAGTTGACCGTGTTTTCGACCTCGGCGAGCAGAGTCACCACTGTCTCGTCACTGGGATAGCGCTCGTTGAGGACGACGCGTAGAGCTTCTTTCACGGAGCGAACCATTCGCTCCCATGCGCCGCCCATGAACGGTGCTGATGGTGGTATGTACTTCCACACAATTTGTCGACATGTGGTTTCGTACTCGAGGGTTGCGAGTGCTGCTTCGGCCAGCTCCTTGTCGGCTGCTTTGAAGCACGTAGCGTTGTCACTCCATATTTCCTTTGGGTATCCTCTTCTGCTCATAAAACGCCTGAGCGCCGACACGGCCTAGTCGGCGCTTAAAGAGTGGGCTACCTCTATGTGTATTGCTCGGGATGTCATGCAGGTGAATAACGCGCCATAGCGCTTTTCACGATGTCGTCCCACTGTGACCTCTATTGGCCCCAAGTAGTCCAGTCTGGTGTATGTGAACGGACGTGCGTGATGAGCGAGGCGTGCGGACGGCAGGTTTCCTGTAAATGGTGATGCAGGCTTGGCTTTTCTTAGACGGCACGGTAGGCAGCTTTTGACGACAGTTTTCACCACTGGACGTATTTTCCTTATGTACAGTCTCTGTCTTAATTCGTTCACGTCTGTTTCCACGCCTCCGTGATGCAACCTCTCGTGTACGTGTGTTATGTACAGACGAGTGTATGCGTGCTTCCCGTCTAGTATGGGAGGGTCGTACGTGTCCTCTTCCACTTCTTATGCTGCTTTTATTCGACCTCTGAGGCGTAGGGTCCCCTCTTTATCGATGTATGTGCTCAGGTGGCCTAATTTGTCGTCACCTCCCGGTACACTTCCGTTGGCGATCCTCTTGAGCTCCTTCGTGAAGCCGAACAAATGTGGGTGCAAGCCAGTCAGCGGGAAGCTGACTGGCTTGCACCCACATTTGTTCGGCTCTTACGTGATAAGCGGCCGGTATTCCTACTAGTGATGAAACAGTAGGAGTTGCCTTTTTCTCCTTGGCGGGGATGTTGCGTTTGTTTGTTCTTTGCCAGCCAGGGTCGCTATTTTGTCTTGCTCTGTTGCGTTTACGCCCAGCCTTCACCACGTGCTTGTTTGGTCTGCACATGTCGATGAATAGGAGGACTCTCGCTGTCGCCCTTATGAGGCGAATCCATTTTGAAAATCTTTCTATTTGTGGCAGATGTGTTGTTGGCGAGTCTACCCTTTTAACTGCGATGTTACATACTTATCGTTCTTTCCCGGTGTCGTATTGTGTCGTTTTCTCTTCCTGCGGCCATTCTGCTGGTGGACGTTGCAGAAACGGGGGCCCTCGGAACCACCGGTGCGACTTGTCGAAGGTGACCGTCGACATCAATGAGCTATGACAGCCATGCAGAACCCAGCTCAGGTGGGTGTGTGAGGCGACTGGTTGGTCTCGACGACCGACGCGCAGTTTTCTTGACACTATGGGGTGCCAGTTATCTTGTCCGATTAGTATTTTCGGTGAGGCGCGTTCGTAGGTGATATCTTCTTTGATATCCAACAGATGTTGGCAATTCTCTAAGTGATTTTCATTCACGGATTCTGGCGCGAAGTCCAACCGCTCTACCGTACGCGCTGCTTCTATGTTGTGTTCCTCTTGCGCGTACTTTCCTCTTATTTTAAGGCTGACGATCTTGCTCTTCTCATATTTCACCTCCGAGCCGACCCCTTGTATCCACATTGCGTGGGCTGGGCCGTCGGCGCCGATGACGTCGGCGATCGAGGCATCGACTAAGGTGACCGTGCTTCCTTCATCCAATAATGCGTATGTTTCGACGCAGCTTAGCGGCCCCCTTATTGTTACGGGCGCAATCTTTAGATAAGCGCGGCGGTGTTTGTACGGTTGAGTCGCTGTGATGACCTCCCTTGCCGATGTTGCGGTTTCCATAGCGGGTTCCTTTTCAATTTCTGCTGTTCTGTCGTGATGCAGCAATTTATGGTGTTTCATCATGCATCCGCCTTTTCCGCACGGTGGAGCTTTACACAGCAATCGGCGATGTTTGCCTCGCAGACAGCGGTAGCAGATATTATTTTTCTTTGCTACTTCCCATCTGTCATTTGTGGACAGAGCGGGGTATGACTTGCAATCGGGCAGTTTGTGTTCTTGTTTGCATTGAGGGCAGCGTTCTTCATATTGTTTCTTGCTTGTGGCGAAGGCACGTTCTATTTTTCTCGGTCTTCGCTCTCTCGTCTCGCTGTCCTCTGCTATGAACTTCGGCAAGGCATACGCGCTGCATTTGTCCGCTTCTTCGTTTAAGAACATTGATATCTTCTTAAGCTCTGGGATATCTTCTTTCTTTCTGGCTGCTATCGTACCATTTGCTTCTCAATATGGGCGTGAGTTTGTCTGTGATAACTCGCGTCATTTCCGGACTATGCAGATAGTGTGCTTTCTTGAATGCTTCCACGGTGCCCACTACGTTTGCTATGCGATTTGCGAATATGCATAGCTCCCTGGGATTGTCCGTGACTTTGTTCAGCAGCTTCAGCTTCTCTATTTCTAAGTGAATTAACGCTTCTGGTCGTCCGAATCTCCTTTTCAAAGCTTCCATTATCGTTCTGGGATCTGTTTGGCTTATAAGTAGGCAACCTGCGGCTTCTTTTGCTGTCCCTTTTAAGCTTCGGCGTATTCTCGCTATGTTTTCGTTCATCGTTAAGTACTTTGAAGATTCTTCGTACGTTGTTTAGAAGCTGAGCCATTCTTTGCTGCTACCATTGAATGTAGGTAGCTCTTGCCCATATTTCGGCGGCTCCCTTGTGCTTCGTACTGCTTGTGATAGAGCAGCGGCTAAGGTAGCGACGTCGATTTGTTGCTGCGCCTGTCCATAGTCTTCTTTCTGCGGCGCGGGTTGTGATGCAAACTGCGGAGCGGGTTGCGGTGTGAAGTGCGGCGTGGGTTGCGACGCGGGCTGCGGCGCGGGTTGCGATGTAGACTGCGGAGCGGGTTGCAATGCGAAGTGCGACGTAGATTGCGGCGCGGGCTGCGGCGCTGGTTGCGATGTAGGTTTTTCTTGCAACCATGTACTAATGCGCACTGATGCTAAATCGTCTTCTATTTCTTCATCTTCGTCATCAGTTGATCCGACCTCTGCTTGTAATCGCTGCACGTGTATTTCTTGCAATTCCGTTCTTGCTTCCAACTGAGCCTGCTCGAGCTTGAGTTCGGCTAACCGCTCTTTCGCCTCTAACTCCGCGAGGAGTCTCTTGCGTGAGGCTACGGAGCGGCGCGACCTAGCTTCGTCGGGCTTTAATGTGCGCTGCGATCTTCGATCCTTTTCTTGCTGGGTTTCTTCCGTTGCGGCCGTGTTATCGGTCGCAGAGGTAGCGGTTGTATCGCTGACCGTTGTGGTTTCGCTCGTGGTGTTGGATGTACCAGTAGCGGTTGAGTCGCCCCCAGAGGCCTCTTCTGTGGCCCCCTGGGTTGTTTATTCATCCTTGCGACGCTTCGATAATTCTCCGTTATTACTACGTGTAATCACCATTTTTCTTCACAATAATATTTTTTCGTAATTGCGGTTTGCTTCTTTCTTCCGGCAATACCAAGACCGATATTGTCTTTTTCTTCCAGTAATCCGGCTTCTCGAAGGACCATTAATGTTACGGATCGCCGAAACGCCGTTCGAAAAATGAATGAAACGCGTTGGTCTTGCTTAAACTGGAGGCAAGCAGCGGTGAGGAGGTACTTTTTCTTTTCTTGCTGCTGTTTTCTTTTCTGTAGCTGGAGAGCGACTGCCGACCGTTCCGCCCAGCCCGTCTTATATACGTTTTGGCCGTTGCTGGCCAGCGGACCACTGCCTCACCCCCGCGCCTTTCTTTATTAGGTAGATTTCTTACAAACTAATGTACAGACTTAAATATATAACTTTCTTACAACTACTTATTAAACTAATACTTACATACAATACTTATTCTACAATTTGGCATTAATTCATTTCTATATTCTAAATCTATGTTAACTCTCGCCAGTTGTTCGGTTCCTTTATTGCGAGAGTTATTACATAGTTACAATACTATTTATTTAAAAATAAAAGCTATATTTCTCAATATTATTGCTACGGCTTTCCCGCGTTGCTGTGGGCAACCACCGCTAGTTGTGGAACCGTGAGCGCGGCCTGACGATCATAACTAGCCCCGCCCACCGCCCCTATGTTGTTCAACTAACGATGGTTACGACAAGCAATCCGTAAGTCATTTCGTTCGACGTATTACTATGTTTGCGTCGTGCACAGGGGCGATATTTGCCATATTTGCCAAGCTTGGCAAGCGGTTTGGCGACCGCAGTAATTTATTTTCATTCTTTCTGTCTTTCTTCTTTTTACGACAACTACGGGATGATATAGGTTATTCTTACACTGGCACTACACGGCCCGGTAGGTAGTTAACAGAAATGTAATTGTAAATTTACAACATACACACACACACGCACACACACGCACGCACGCACGCACGCACGTAAGCACACACGCACGCACGCACGCCCGCAAGCACGCTCGCACGCCCGCAAGCACGCTCGCACGCACGCTCGCACGCACGCATGCGCGCACGCACGCACTCACGCACGCGCGCGCGCGCACACACACACACACACACACACACACACACACACACACACTAACTTCCCGAACGCTGCCCAGCCAAGTTGAATCTGTCGATTGATCTCTTGGTCAAACTTTATGTTACATAGCCGCAATATTTGTCCCAGGTAAACATACTCGTCAACAACTTCGAGCTTAGTGTTCCCAACAACAGCCAGCATAGGTGTGACATGGGCATTACACATGATTTTTGTTTTGTCCATGTTCATCTTAAGATCTACACCTTGGGAGACACTATTGAGGTCACTGAGCATAGTGCTTAGGTTCTCTAGTATTTCTGTCATAAGGACTATATCGTCGACAAATCCAAGGTGAGTGATGAACTCGCCTTTGACTTAAATACCGTACCCTTTCCAGTCCAGTAGCTTAAAAACGTCTCTCAATGCAGCAGTGAAGAGTTTCCAGAACACGCAGAAAACGCAGAAAAAATGTCTCGATTCCAGTAAAAATGATCTAAGATCTCTCTCCATACAAAACAGAGCAGCATTCTATGAGAGCGTGTTTCTTCTTCGATCGAATTGTGATATTTGTGATAAAGACATTATAATATAACTGCAGCATGGCTGTAGTATGTTGATGAGCTGTCACCTCTGACAACTAAGATGAAATGCTTTTTTTGTTTTGAAATTGTTACTAGTCAAATTTGTTTCCGGGTTTTCATTCAAAAACGACGTAGAGTAAACTCCTGATTAAAAAAATAATTTTTCATACGAGAAATTCCCTATAAATTATGTAGATTACCCCAGTAAGATCAAATCGCGCACATACTCGTATAAATATAAAAAATTTGAGAAAAAAAATATTCCTATTTTTATCTAACTAAAGAATTTTATGAAACGCTGGGAATTTCGAACGTGTTTCACCTTTTACTTCACAATTTTTGAGAGTGGAGAATACGGATTGTAGAATCTGCGTTGGATTGAAGTTCGTCTTGTTTAGTAAAATTAATGAGAAGTAGAACGTTGCATATTCTAGAATATTTGTTTGCTGTCTTGACCACTGAATAGAACAGAACAGAAAAGAACAGAATTTAATTATATATAGATTATTAATAATACTCATTGAAAGTCACTCTTTTGTTTAATTGCCACTGGTTGGAAAAAAAATCTCTGTCCTATGAAGAACCAGCAAGAAACCCAACAGGTCTTTTTTTTTAAAAAAAACTGCTTACAATCATGTACCTAATTCACACAATTAACAACACAACAAATTGAAATTAGCTTGGTATCGATCACCTCATTCCCAGGGGTTATTATCGTCCATAAATTCCTTATTATTATCATAATTTTTATACAAACTTTGTTTACTAAAGTTTTTGAACTTTGAGCATGTCCAATTTTGTATATTTAGTGGAGTTTTGTTGTAAAAACGTATACATCGCCCCAATAATGAATTACTGACTCGGCGAAGTCAAGTAACTGGTAGTACTGTGTCTGTTCCTAGTATTTACCCAATGAATATCTCTTTTTTTCTGTAAAACTACTTTTATTTTTGTGATTTCACACAAAATCATACATTTATGAAAATGTATCGAGAGGCTAAAGTTAATATATTAATTAATATATTAACTAATTAATAAATATATTATTAAGTTTTGATACATGGGGGCTACATTGAAACTTCGCGTATAGTGTGATTCTAAGAAAAATGGCGGTATCGACAAGACTCGTTGGTCCCCATTTAAAATTACATTAATATTTTATTGTTTGAAATTTGGAGTCATGAATTTCATACATTTTGTTTTACAAAATATAGACCGTCAGTACTTTCAGGCGTCTTTGTCTCGTAGGAAGTCCATTAGCCGCTATAGTCTTCGCGAAATTTGACATTTGCTATGAAACTCCATACTTTATATTTTCTGTAATTTTTTTCTGTAATTTTTTGCCAACTTTAATAGCTTATATTATATTATAAAATAAATCCAATTTAAAGGAGAATTTCCAGTATGAGCTTTTTTTATCTTTACCCACCAATCTAATTTACTCCTGTAAAGACAGTTTACAAACATAAATTTCCCATGGACAAACATATAGACCCGAAACAATTATTATAGCCCATACAAATACTTGTTCCTTGCATGATTCGAAGCCGCGGTCAGTGTTGCAACTCAATGCTAACTTCACTAACTAACTTAAAAAAAGCAGCTTTAGTTCGTAATATTTTCCTACATTTTTGCAAACGCTTTGTCGTAAGCTTCTTATATCGTTATTATCGTATTTCATGCACTGTTTGTTTTATACAAAATTTCATGTCGGTGCTTTTATGTAGGGATCTAACTCTACGAAGCAAACGTAGATATTGAAGTTCCGAAGAGCTTGGAATGTGCGCCTAAAATGAATAAAAGATTTCTATTTCACTTTGACATCGTTTGCCCATGATATGAACGAAATGAAAAGTTTTATACTGAAACTTCGCCTTAAGAATAAACATAAGTAATAGTTATTTAAACACTAAGAATAAATCTTTCTATCTCAGGCCTTGCTTTCTTTACTTAACAGCAGCGTCTCCAGAAAAACAGCGCTGCAGCAACATTTCTGCAGCATGATCTTGAGTTGGTTGCCTATTTGCTGCAATCCAATCAATTATATTTTTTTATATTATTCTCTTGTTTATTTCATATCTTTATACTTTCATTAGATGACGACATACTTCTTAGCCTGTTGTCATATTCAGCCGTCGTCATAACAGTTACAAAAAAAGGTAAAATCATTCTATTTTGTTTACTGGCGTGATGCGACATGAAAGACGCGTCATCAATATGACTTTTTTGGAATTGTGGATCTGCTTGTGAAGTTTTTTTTTTTTAAATAAAAGGAATGCTGTATACTGCAGCCAAAATAATGCCTTAAAATGGCTTTGTTGCTTAACTTTTTCTCCCTTTCCTTTCCACCATCATACAACAAGACGTTTGGCTAGTCTCCACCTTTTTGTTGACTACTTATCATGCATTTGAACCAAACGATTTTCTTCATCGTTTATCACTAGAGCAATGGAGTGAAATAAGTTACCAGCATCTGACTACCCATACCATTACAATGTGGACGTATTCAATGCAAGAATGAATAGGCTTTTGTTACGCTTAGGCAGTGCGATTTACCATCTAGAACTTCATCACCATTTACCACCGGGTTGAATTGTTGTCAAGCACTGTCTTAAAAGAAAACATCATAATCTGTTTGTTTAATGAAATAAAATCTGTACGTTTTCACAGCCCTTCACAACTCTCTATCGATAAGAATTAAGCTGTCAGAGCCAGGGCTCACTAACCTTGCTTGAATGGCGGTCAGATAACTCATCTTACCCTGATTATTGTATAGTTGCACACCGTACTGGAAGTGTAGGATGAAGGTGGGGTCTTTGACAATACTATTACTCCCCGGTCAATGCAAAGGTAATAAAACCACATACAATTTGCAAATAAAAATTTATTCATTTTTTATTATTGGTATAGTTTTCTTAAATAAATGTGTGCTTGTTAAACCACCTTTACATATCTATACATATAATAAAAATGTAAAAAGCAGACGTCTGTACATTTTATATTTTTGTATTAAAAGTGATTGAGAGGTACTAAAAATAAGTAACTAAATACATTTCTACCATTTTTAGAATTTTCTGTCTGTCTGTCTGTCTGTTTGTTTGTTAACGTATCACGTATAAAGTACTAATTTATATCATAAGAATCATTAAGGAAAATATAAAGTGTATCTTCGTGTTACATTTAGTCTTTATTTTATTAAAATCAGTTCATTCAATCAAAAGTTATGAAAAATATTCTGAAGTATGAATACGAAGTATAGGTACGAATTTGTTCAACGGTGGCCTTGGTTGAGTCATCAAGTGCATTTTAAACTAATACTATATCATAAATCATAATTAAATTAGATAAAATAATGTTCTATAATGATATAATTATATCTAAAACGCAGTAAACAAAAGTATTAAAGAACGTATTAAATAAAATATACAAAAATATATTATAACCTTATTAACTAAATCTAAAGTGAAGTAGTTAACCAATTTCATCGGTAGATGGCGGTATGATCCAAATGTAATATAAAAAGGCGTTTTTCTTACTATGCAGACACTGGTTTATAAGTTCTTTTATGTTATATATATATATATATATATATATATATATATATATATATATAATGTACCAATCGCGTCAATTAATCTCTTTTATTTTTAGAATTGATTGCTGTTAGCAGCGCCATCTCTCTTTAAATATATACTTATAATAAAAATGGTGATAACATGTTGTGTCTGTTTTTGTACATTCTATAGAATATTTGTCACTAAAATCATTATAGGGAAATGAAAATAATTAAGTAAACACATTTTTATAATTTTTAGAATTGTCTGTCTGTTTGTTTATAAACGCATCACATCTAAAGTAAACATTTTTTTAAAGAAATCGTTAAGAAAATCATAAAACGTATCTTCAAGTTACATTTAATTTTTGTTGTATTAAATTTGGTTAATTCTATCGAAAGTTATGATTATTAGTTTAAAATGTAGGTTCTAATTTGTTCAATGGCGCCATAAAATCTCAGAAAAAGTAATAAAAACATTTGTGTGTAAAAAACGTTCTATAATAATATATTTATACTTAAAACAAAGTAAACAATACATAAAAAAGATGTTTTCCTTAAATTAAAAAAGTTTTCTCTCAACGAACGTAATAGATGGCATTGTACAAATTACATTCTTTTCTGAATTGCGACGTTAAGATACTCCGAATCGTATTGAGACTCACTGACGTGCAGTCACAGTCTCACAAATAACCATACATTACCCAGAACCAATGTAGATATTATATATTTTCAATTTCAATTTCAACTTAATAAATTAAATTAAATGATACATATTATGAGTTTATTATGAGTTATAAATATATATGTATATATAAGTAAAATAGTCAATTTATTTTGTATCAGATTATAATGAACATACTAATAGCCAAAAACACAACTTCCCACAACTCAATATCGAACTCATATCCCAACTTCAAAGGATGCTACATGAAATAAATCCATACGTTCATAGTTTTAGGGTTGCATTGCAATCGATCCGTCAAAATTTAATAAACAATTATAAAATAGTTATTAACGCTGACAGACGTCCTGTTACTAAAAAAAAAAAGTTACTGAACACCGCGGTAGCAACGTTCCTGTCACTGATGAAGTGGCAGTGGTATTAGTTGACCAGAGTGCGATAGACGTGACATCGTGTTGCACACACATGACGATCGACTGCCAGGGATTTATGAAACGCATCGATATTATGATGCTCTACAATATCCATTAATATATTGTCACGGTGAAAATGGGTACAATTTCGGAATTTATCAAGTTAATCCTAATACCAGAGAGACCAATTTTAATAAAAAAAATATTTGCTCTGCAATTTTATTCGCACCCGTTACATATAAGGCATATATCTTCTTGCGTATCTACAAAGATTTCGGGGGTTGTTTTACCAATTTATAGTGGACAGGTATGCGAAAATAGAGACGGAGCGCTTAGTGTATATACGCACTAACCAGAGACGTCTGTTACACTGACGTCTAATAAGTGATATTGATACAGTAATGATATAAATCGTTTAATATTTTCTTACCTGAATGTCAAATTCTCCAAGTAAAACCTATATACGCGAGCTACGTCGCGGGCACAGCTAGTATATAATAGACGGGCTCCTATGCAGTAAAAGGTTGGAAAACTTACGTTACTTCGTATTCATGCTTAGTTGCTTATAAATCGTTGTTGGGACAGAGATAAAACAGTTTGTAATTAATCTTCCTACGGATATTATTTATCACAATCTGTCCAAAGGCTTTTGCTGTTGTCTACTAATATAATTGATTGTGTAATTATCAATGTATAAATAACACGTTTATCAGATAGGTGCGAGATTAATTGCTGCTGTGCGAATTTGTGACTCTAGCTATTTTTTAATACGATTTAGTTAATACGATTCTATTTAAAGATTACAACTACTAACGATTTTATTGAAGCTCAAACTATGGAAATTATGTTTCCCTTAAAATTCAAGGTTTGAGAGCCGTGGGCCAATATTTGAGCATGAATACAGATTAATAAAAATATTTCTAACTACAGTCAAAAATATTTTGAAACTTCATAACATAACATAATAAAATCTTATTAGGAAGTATATGTCGGCCTCAAACTAGATGGAGTGACGATCTGTTAAGTCGATCGATGCAGGTGGCTCAGGAACGTGCTCTGTAGCGACCCTTGGCTGTAATGAGCTGTAATAATTATGATGATTTATTATTATTATATAAAGGCTAAGTAAGCGATTCTTTGCACTATACCGAGAGTAGTGCAAATATCAAAGTCTAACTTAAGTTTTTAAATCTTTAAAAAAACTATAATAAAAAAAACTAAAACTAATAACTTAATTATCATACAATCCTACTCCCCGGGGTATCGTGCCAAGAACGATGGCTGCGTTTCCTCGCTGAGTGGGGCTATACTTAGCCTTTGAACGTGGAAAAACCAGCCGCTTTATCACCAGCAGCAATGACCAGTTGCGGATAGAGTTCCTGTAGGAAGTTCTACGCACGTGGATCCCACGGACCGACAGTTTAAAGGCATAAATATGTAGTCATCTCTCAGAGACTCATATTTTCACCACTTACTCAATTAGCTGCCTCTGATGCCACTTCGACTCTAAACGAGGTATCCCTGAGATGAGAGGCTGCCAAAGCGTCTACACAAGTAGAATCCCATATTAGGGCTTTACCTCTCACAACGGACCAATATCATACCGTCGCACTATGAGCAAACCGGGTGTGTTTCGTCTTAAAACCTCATATATCAGTTTTTCAAAATGAATTAAGCTGTAATTTTACATACGTATACTCGGATATATAGCGTCTTTATAGATTTTTTTTATTTTATTTAATTGACCCTAATAGATAAAATACAATTATATAAAGTTGTGTGGTCAAAATTTCACCACAATAGATATCAAATTCAATTTATTTATTCAATAAATTTTTTTTTGACCACAGGTAAATTAGGCCTTAAAAATGTTTAACGCACTCGCTTTTTTACAATAAAATGATGTTTTTATGTTAGTCACTATTAATTTATCTTAAACTTATTGAAAATTGTTTTCTACTTTTTAGTTCGATTATCTACAAAAGCGTGTTCTTTTATTAATTTCCAGTGGAACATTCTCGCCAGGACAGAGCGTTTGCCATGTCTACCTACCTCTGTAGCATAACACAGGTCTAATTTATTATTTAAAATTATGTTACGTAAGTCATTGACACTATGCACGAAAGGAAATCGGGCAACGCTATAAAGATGATTCTCACCAGCTTGAGTCCAGGTTGTTTTATTTAAAGTTAAATTTCGAATTTTTGTATTGATTGATTGATTGATTTAATTATCAATATGTTTTAAAATATCCGAACATTTCCAGATTGGACTCGAGCGGACTAAGTATGTAAATTTAGGTACAAGGAGCAATGTGGGGGTTTAATTTATACAATTTATTAACGTGGTTTAAAAACTGATCAAATTTTGTTTTTAAACCAGGTTTAATACTATCGAAAAACAAAGGGCCGCAGCAGGTTTCCACACTGGACATTTTATTTTCTGGAGAAATATGATTGAAATTTTGTATTAAAGTGTCTATATTCATCATCTTTATTACAGCCCTTCATAAATCCACTGCTGAACATAGGCCTCCCCCAAGGAATGCCACAAAGTACGGTCCTGAGCCACCTGCATCCATCGACTTCCTGCATGTCTTACCAGGTCGTCACTCCATCTAGTGGGGGGTCGCCCTACAATTCGCCTACCGGTACGAGGCTGCCACTCGAGAACCTTTCTTCCCCATCGATTGTCAGTTCTTGGAGCTGTATGGCCGACCCACTGCCACTTCAGTTTACTAATCCGTTGGGCTATGTTGGTTACTTTGGTTCTACTACGCATATCTTCATTTCTAAGTTTATCACGCAGAGAAGCCCTGAGCATAGCCTTCTCCATAGCTCGCTGAGCGACCTTGAGCTTCCTCATACGGCCAGCAGTGAAGGACCAATAGTCAGATCAATAAGTCAGCACTGGCAACACGCTCTGTCACACGAGGCAACTATGGAAAAATCCCCCCCCCCCCATGATGTCTTTGTTAGAACTAGATAATTTAGTGGAAAAATATTTTACATTTATTGATATTTGGTTCAAAACAAATGTGAGTAAGATCACTGGGGAAGTCATCTGCTCTACTCCGTGTACCGTCGTCTAGGTACCAGACATTCAGCTTGGATTTAAAAATTTGAAATAATGGGTTATATTCCGAAACTGAAAATTGCGGAACCTAGTGGTTTACCTTGCTGAACACCGATAGCAGAATCGATAATATGGTTTTGTAAAAAAAAAATTAGTATTATGACTGTAACATTGCCAAACGTAATGATTAATTACGGGGGTATTGTTAGCCACTTTTTAGGTTGGTTTATCTTTCGACAGAGTTAAAAGCCTCCTTAGGTCAACCTTCACAAGAACATCTGCATCAAAGTCTCACATACAGCCTCACAGCTACCGCCTCAAAACATAAAGTTACATAATCTTGTAATGTCATTAAAAAGTACTCCGCCGGCGTCACCGGCAGAAGCACTTCCAATACCTCTAAGATGTTCCGTCCCAGCAGAGCCATTTGAAAATGTTATATTATTTGCTTCTAAAGTGTTAAGAAATTTGTAAAGGTTGCTTAGAAATTTTGGGAGTAAACTTTGATAAGGATTTATCGAAGGATGCTTCTGACGGCCTTCAAGAGTTTCAACATTACGAGGAACCAGGATGACGTCTGAGAATAAAATACGGGATGCATTTTTTAAGTCGCCATCCATTACTTTCGACTTAAAACTATTTTATTTAAATCAAATGTAGGACGAGGTCGAGATAAATGAGTATTAATTCGGTAATAAAATTTTGAAAGGTGGTTCTTTTAGTTTAGACGTAATTGATTTACTTATTATCTCTGTAGAAAACTGAAAGGGTGGCTAATTTGTGCCTATGTTCGAGGCTGGTAAGATTGGTTTTAACCAAATTCGGGTAACCAATTAGCCTCATAGCATAACTTTCCATTGAGTCTAAAGCTGCTAGGTGGCATTTTGCAGCTTCAGCCCATATATGGAAGCAATACTCCATGCACGACTGGACTTGCGCTTTATATAAACTAAGCAGCTATCCTGGCATGAAGTATCGCCGCACCTTTGCAAGGAAGGACTCCTTGCAGCTGCTTTGGCCTTGGAATCAATGAACAGCCCGAATTTAATGAAATTATAGCCCGAAGTTCATATTTGAGTATATCTCAACCCCTGACAACTGAAGGCGGTCGGTGTATTCCAGAGATACATTTGCGAAAGAAGGAGCCAATGTGAGCTGGCTCTTTATTTCAGTGAAAAGACACGCTTGTGTTTTGGAGGCGTTGAATTTTACAAGATTAGCACTACCCCATCTGGAGACTGCCTGTAGTGTGAGATTCACACGCTCTATCATAGCTTCTCTTTCGGACTGGATTAGATCGTAACTGGCCCAAGAACTTGGTTGGTATCACTCCACAACAGTGCTATCTTCTGCATACCCATAGCGGTATCTGTGGGTACTTGCGCTTTATATAAGGTAAGAAGCTGTCCCTGCGTGAAGTACCGCCGCACCCTTGCAAGGACACCAAGTTTCCTTGCGGCTGCTTTGGCTCTGGACTCAATGAACCGCCCATAGTTTAGGTTCGGAGAAAATTCAATCACTAACAACTGAAGGCGGTCAGTGTACTCCAAGGATACATTCCGGAAAGTAGGAGCCAAGGTGAGCGGGCTCCTTTTAGCGGTAAAAAGACACGCTTTTGTTTTAGAGGCGTTAAATCTCACGAGATTGGCATCGCCCCATTCGGAGACTGCCTATAGTGTGAGACTCACACGCTCAACCATAGCCTCTCTTTCTGACTGAATTTGATCCCGACTGGCCCGGGTACTTAGTTGGTATCTCTCCACAACTGTGCTGTCTTCTGCATACCCAGAGATACCGGGAATGAGCATATCATTAATATGCAGCAGGAAGTAAGTTGTGGGGAGAACGGACCCCTGAGGAACACCGGCGTTAGTCGCTCAGAATAGGATGAGCAGCCATGGACTACGACCCGGAGAGACCATTCACTCAAAAAATCCTTTATCCAGTCAATCAGACTAGGGGATAAGCCGTACGCTGAAAGCATACCCAAAAGGCTAGCGTGCCAAACTCTGTCAAAGGCCTTCGAGACATCAAAGGAAACATCAATTGCTTCTCCATTGTTTGCGAGTGTCTCGCCCCATACGGGTGTGGCATACGCTAGAAGTTCCCCAGCTGACCGATTTCAACGAAACCTATATTGCCGGTCACTAAGGACGTCATTATGTTCTAGGCATGCCAGTAAGCGGGCGTTCAATATACGCCCTATAATCTTCCAGGGTATGGAGGTAATTGAGATTGGTCGAAAATTGGCAGTGTCGACACGGCTCCCTTTCTTTGGAACAGGCTGCACGTTCGCCAGCTTCCAGGATTTTGGCACAATTCCAGTCCTAAATGAGAAGTGGAATAAGCGTGTCAGCACAGGAGACAACTCAGGTGCACAAGCCTTTATAACTAAATCTGGTATATCATCTGGTCTACTGTGACTTATAGAAACCTACATTGCGATCTAAAAATAAAAATAAAATGTTTTTCATATTTGAGGACAAAGATGAAATGTCTCGTCACTCTTAAACCGAAGACCCTTTAGTTTTCGGTCTTGACTATGATAGTTTTATAATTATTCCTTAATGTAAAATATCTTATTATTATATATAAATACATATAATACAATACATTATTATTATATATATATTACATATAAATATCTTATTATCTTAATAATAGATATAATAACTTAAACATCTTTTCTTCTATTTTGTCTTCTCCTACTTAAGGGAGAATATGCCATTTCCACTGATATCTCCATCTCCCAAAAAGCAAGGTGTCAAACTCAGGGATCAGCCAACTGAGCACTTCCGACGTTTGGCTCCCAAACTGAAACGGACCGGGGCTGCCTTCAGGTGGCTCCTGCCGAACCTGGGGGGCCAAACGCCTCCTGCCGGAGGCTCTACGCGGGGATTGTGCGGTCCATGGCCCTTTACGGGGCCCCGGTGTGGGCGCGTGGTTTGGCGCGGCTTGCCGTCCACCACCTGAACGCGCCCCAAAAGGTGGTTGCCGTAAGAATGGCTCGCGGCTACCGCACGATCTCCCGCGAGGCAGCGTGCCTCCTTGCCGGATTGCCGCCATGGGATCTGGAGGCGATAGTCCTCGCGCGCCTACACGAATGGCGTGCGGAGGCACTATGCCGGGGGGAAACCCCGCTGCCGCGGCAAGTTGTCGTGCAGCGGACAGACTTCCGGCATGATCTCATGGCGACATGGAGAGAGCGACTGTCGCAACCCCGTGCTGGGCACGCCACTATAGCGGCGATAAGACCCCTCTTTGAGGAGTGGCTTGAGAGACGCCACGGCGTCCTCACCTTCCGCCTGACGCAGGTCCTCACCGGACACGGTGTGTTCGGGAGGTTCCTGCACCGAATCGGGCGGGAGGAAACGCCCGGGTGCTCCCACTGCGAGGATCGACCCGCCCCCGGCGGTGCCCCGCCTGGGCGGAGCACCGCCGTGTCCTCGTAGCGGCGATAGGCGGCGGCGACCTCTCGCGTCCGGCCCTGGTCGAAGCCATGGTCCGGAGCGAGACGAAATGGGATGCCGTCACCACCTTCTGCGAAGCAGTGATGCTAGCGAAGGAGGTGGCGGAGCGGATGAAGGAGAGAGCAGCAGCTTTCCTTCCCGGCCGCCGCGGGAGACGCCCCGGGCGTCGGGGGCTACGTCGTGGCCCCCGGCCACCGTAGGCGCGGGCCTGTGGACGGCGAGCAATGGGTAGCTCGCCGTCCGTCCGTCTAACGACGACAGGCCGTGTCGACGGCGCGTTTTGTTCCACGCGCGCCGCAAAGAGCTGTCAGCAGCGTGAAGGGGCCCGCAAGGGCCGACGCCTGCCGGGGCTGCGGGCTGTTCGAAAGAGATACCGCGGCTCCGGAACGTAAGGGCACTGAAGGAACACGGATGGTTTTTAGTCAGTAAAAGTCTGACACTCCCTTCCGCTCCACCCAGAGCGAAAGGCGTCATTTGATGATTTTCCATCCGCAAAAAAAAAAGGGATCAGCCAACGATTATGTGACAGAGTCAAGCTACAGCTCTATTTTACGTGTGTTGCAATAAAAAGCAGTAATGTTTGTGGCAAACATATAGTTATTATGTTTTGATATTGTAGTGTAGCTAATAATGCAGCATTCATTGCTTAGCTTAAGTCGCGGCACTGCAGATGCATTGAAAATATTATTAAAAATCTTATTTCTTCCGTTGCATGTCAATATACTCGTAATAATCTCGTTAAAGCCAGACATAAAATACTCAGGTCAACGACATGCGGCACCATCAAAAGTTCGAAGGTAGAAATTGTTGAACTGTCTTCTTCTTCCTCTTCTTTTACGCATGCAGCGTTGTGGATCGCAGTTTGGTCGCAGTTTGATATCTTGGTATTTTTTCATGAATAATTCTTGTTATATTATGTTTTATAATGTCTTCTAGATAAAGGCGAATGTCTAGTGAAGGAGTAACCTAATAATTTAAAATTTTGTATAACCGTCTTCAATATAAATTATTAAGAATAACTCAACAACTATTGGTGAGACCTTGATCAAATTTATATTGGACCAGCTTTCAAGTTAAAAAAAGAATCATTGAAATCGGTTCACCCCGTAAAAAGTAATTTTTGAAGTCGGTAGTAAAACTAGTTTTAGTCCTAAATATTTTCCCTAAATTTTCGTAAGCACTTTGTCATGAACTACTTATCCACATTATTTCATGCACTGTTTATTTCATACATTTCATATCGGTGCTTTTTTGTAGGGATCTAACTTGAAAGTAGATTTTGAACTTACTACGAGCTTGAAATGTGCTTCAAATTAATAAAAGATTTCTATTTCACTTTGACATTGCTCGCCCATGATATGAATGAAACGTAAAGTTTTAAAAAACGAGCATACCGTGTGCTCGTTTTTCACCTTTAGTTATATAAAATAGATGGATTCCTAGGAGGTAAAGTCTTAGGTTAGGTTAAGATATAATTTTCTTTGGTGGGACTGGCGACCTATTAAGAGATTCCAATTGCTAGATGCAGGTTGCTCAAGAACGTGTTCTGTAGCGATTAATGGGGGAGGCCATGTTCAATTGTGGACAAGTGATGGGCTGTGATGATGATGATTATTATTATATAAGGCTCTAATCGATTCCACAAGGAGGTCGTGCGAGGAAGAAAACATCTTCTAAATCGCACAGCGGTGGACCGCCAATCATCCAGATGGTGTGGATGGTATCGGGAGTTCTGTAGCGATGTGCTTTTCTGAAATTTGGCGGCTGGGATTAATCTGAACAAATCCTCCCCATGGTAGATGCGAAAGAAAATGCAAAGGGATGCAACATCTCTTCGCAGTGCCAATGAATCGAGCCGATCGGAAAGGGCTCGGTCGTCGACGATTCGAGCAGCTCTGCGTTGGATGCAGTCAAGTGGAAGGAGCTGGCACTGGGGATCCCCTGCCCAGAGATGGGAACAGTATTCCATGTGAGGCCGAACTTGCGCCTTGTAAAGTTGCAGGCGGTGTGCCGGCATGAAATACTGTCCCGCCCTGCTGAGCACGCCAAGCTTTTTAGAGGCCAATTTGGCCTTCCCTTCCAAGTGACCACGAAACTGCACGTCACTCGATATGTCGACTCCGAGGATACCGATACTGGCTGAGGCAAGAAGGGTAGTGCCTTGAAACTGAGGACATACGACAAAGGGGTTCATTTTAGCGGTAAACGCGCAAACTTGTGTCTTCTGAGGATTAAACTGGACTAGATTTAGTCGCCCCCAATCCGAGACTTTGCTCAGCAAAGACTCGACTTCAAACACAAGTTTGTTTCGGTACTCAGCGACGTTTTCCCGAGAAATATTGGCACGGCCGGTGTATAGAGCATCACCCGTGCTGTCATTCGCATTGCAACGAATGATATGCAGAAGAAACAGCGTTGGCGATAGCACGCAGCCTTGTGGAACACCAGCGTTAATAGGCTTGTAGTCAGAGCATGCACCGTCTACAACGACCTTGATGCTCCGATCTGCAAGGGAGCTGGTGATCCAATTGCACAATTTCTCGGGAAGCCCATAGGAAGGGAGCTTCGTAAGAAGCGCTTTGTGCCAAACCCGATCGAAGGCCTTCGCAATGTCCAGACTAACGGCCAACGCCTCCCCCTTGGACTCTACTGTCTCCGCCCATCTATGGGTCAGGTAGACCAGAAGATCACCAGCTGATCGACCCCGACGAAAACCGTATTGGCAGTCACTAATCAGCTGGTGATCCTCAAGGTACCGGATGAGCTGGCAGTTAATAATGGATTCCATTATTTTGGATAACAAGGAGGTGAATGCGATAGGCCTATAGCTGGATGGGTCTGAGCGGTCGCCTTTTTTAGGGATCGGGTGGACAAAAGCTGTCTTCCATGAATTCGGGACTACGTCTTGGGAGTAGGAGTACCGGAAAAGACGCGTTAGGACCGGTGCCAACTCCGGAGCACACGTCCTCAGCACAATTGGGGGGATCCCGTCAGGCCCACTCGACTTCTGGATGTCCAGGGAGAGCAGTGCTTTGCGAACCGAGCGCTGTAAGAACAGCACATCCGGCATGGAGCACTTACTCCGCAGGATGGTCGGCGGTGTTTTCCCCCCGTCATCAAGAGTCGAGTTGGACGCAAAAAGGGAGCCTAAAAGGTCGGCTTTGTCTTTTGCGTCATGAGCCAGTGAGTCATCCTCCCTGTGTAGAGATGGTAGTGATGGCTTACAGAAATTCCCTAGGACAGCCTTGGCGAGAGACCAGAATGCACGGGTTGCCGAAGGAAGGCGAACTAGTTTCTCGCCAATTCTGCCTATGTGCTCTGACTTTGCCCTGGCAATAACTCTTTTGAAGGACCTGGAGGCGAAGTTATACTTCTTTTTAAGTGTGCTGCGCAGCCCAGGCTTGATAACACTCCTGCTTACTGCGTAAAGCAGTCTTACAGGAGCGACCAAACCAAGGCTGAGATCTGCCTCCGATGGGTACCACAGATGATGGAATAAATAGTTCCATTCCCTGTAGCACCACATCAGTGACAGAGTCAGCAACAGCGCTGGGATCGTCCGGCGAGAAGCAAACCCGCACCCATGGGTAGGATGCAAAGAAAGACCGCATTCCGTCCCAATCCGCCGACCTGTAATGCCAAACACGGTGGCAACCTGCAGAACGCAACCGCGAAGGGAGCGTGAGTGGCACCACACTCCGGATCAGACAATGGTCCGAAGAGCCGAGAGGGGCATCTACGGAAACCTGATATCCGTCCGGATGAGAGGTCAGCAGAAGGTCCAACAGGGAAGGTGTATGATCCTCCACATCTGGAATCCGCGTAGGCGAAGTAACCAGTTGTGTCAGACCATATGCCAAGGCAAAGTCATAAACAGATCTCCCCGCATGATCGGTTAGACGTGAACCGAGCCATTCGGCATGGTGGGCGTTAAAATCGCCAAGGATCACGATCTCTGCGGATGGAACCTGTTGTAGCAAGGAATCTGTAGCCATTTGGACGTGGTCGATGAGTCGGTCTGTTTCGGCATTACCGCTATGGGACCTATAGAGGCACCCGTAGACGCGCGGGTGGTCGTCGCTGTCTACGCGTAACCAAAGGATGGACAGTTCCGAACCTTCAAGACTACCGAGGCGTCGAGAACAGATGTCCTCTCTGACATACACGCAAACTCCAGCCCGAGGCACAAAGGAATGCTCCAATTTGTACCCCGGGTAGGAGAGATACGAAATATCAGCCGGAGAGGAAACCTGCGTCTCGGTCAGAAAGAGCAAGGCCGGCTTCGCCGTCTCGAGATGGTAGTGGACGGCGTTTAGGTTAGAGTGAAGTCCCCTGATGTTGCAGAAATTCAGGGATAGCGTGGTAGGGGTCGCCTTGGTGTTCTTGCTCAGTTTGCCCCTAGCAGTTATGCTTTTGAGCGGAATTTTGCCCCCCCAGAATACGCGGGGCAGCCTGAGCACCCACGCTCAGGATCGGAATAACATGGTCGTGGATGCTCAGCGAGGGATTCTCTAGGGGTACTGGTACCCTCCTGGGGTATTTCATCGTGTAATTCCGCTACCATGTTGATGGGGGGAAGGGGGGGGGGGGAATTGTGCTCCGGCCACCTGCACTCACCAGACGAAACGCAGAAGCAGAGCTTCTACTTCACGCCGGTATTCTGTGAGGTCGTGGTACCAACACGGCTCGAGCCGGCCCATACATGCAACAGCAAAAACTGCTGCGTGGCTCTACCACCGTTGAAGTATTTTCAAAATGCTAGAAAAATCTCATTTCCTTCGCTAGATAGCGGTACCAGTATCCAGAGTAGATCAGTTAAAAAGGTGTTTTGTTGTTTACGTTGTATCTAGAACTGTGATCGACAATCCGTCTTCCAAACGTTTCAATTCAGGCAAATCTCTGCAATGGGAAAGTTCCATGTCATGCAGTGGGCTGTTGCAGCCCAATATATTATCATGTACTATTTTAAGCCATTATTTAGCAATTGGTACAAGCCGATAACGATAAAGTAAATTTTAACTCAAACACTTTTTATCAATTTTCCTTTTACGTATACCTTTGGTTGAAAAAACTGTATTAAATTTTCAAAGCACTTGTTTACATCCAATTGAGCTGGAATTTGGCATATATTTAAATGCATAATATGGTACCATAAGGCTGATCTTTTTATGGACCCGAATGCTAGCTCTAACTATGCCTATAAAGGTCGGTTTAATAGATTTTATTTTAAATTAACTTCATTAAAACTGTCCTAACAATATCGTAAAAGAGTATTTAAGGACTATTAGAAAATACATTATTGTTTGATTCATTCATGAAATTTAGAACAGAGGGTCGAATCACGTATTCGTAGTTAAAGTCACATAAATTAGTATGTAATTGGTTTTGTTTTCAGAGACAGTACAAATTATTAGAACCATATATTATAACATTTTAATTAGTAATTAAAAAATATAAATTGCTTTTTAATTTTATGCATTAATAATTTTATGTTGGAAATGGTAGGACAACGTTTTCTGTCCAGGCGTGTTAAGTAGGCAGCACAGAGTGGAAGTGCGTCCATTGCTGTCTCCCGGTTCCAAGGTTATAGTGACATTATTACTTTATCTATTATCTAAGGGACCTAAATAGTACTTTGTGTCTCCAGCCATCGTCTCTAAATATTCATCATGGCTATTAATCACAGATATAATCTAAAGAGACAAGACATTTTTGGATAACATTTTTCAGAAAAATGTGACGGTACAACATAACAAGTGCTGGTAGGTTGTTTTATTTGTAGTAGTAGGTTCTCCCATGAAGGTCCGTGAATCCTAAATTTGTCGAAGCTGCAACAACAAGGACTACTATAGCTATGATGCGCTTCTACGTTTAAGAGATTAATTATAATAATGTTCTCGAGAAAAAATTTTGGTTGCTGCGGTCAGTTTCAACGGAGACTATTCATCAGGGCAGGAGAAGTAAACAGAGAGTGAGTGTATGCGCAAATACATGTGTACTCTCCATTCCCTCACTCTCATAGTCCAATGAGAAGGAAATCTGATATGTTTGAAGTAAGATTAGAGGCAGGATCAACGTTACATGCTTTAAAAAAAAAACGGGATATAACGACGGTAACATCCAGATTACGAGAATTTTATGAGCGAAAAACTCAGTAACTGATTTTCGCATATACATTACTGAACATTGTGTTATGTATAAAAGAACATTGGTTGAAAGATTACAATTCCATATTTAATTTCAGTAAACACTAGGTGGTCAGTTTGTTCAATAGATATACTAAATTACTTGGTGGCTCCTTAATATTAGCTAATAAACCCTTATCATGTAAAGAAAGTAAAGACATTGTAAGCCTCTCTTTTGAGCGTACTGTAGAAATTGCATGTGTTGAGCTTGAGCAACTTATTGTTGTCAGTGTTTGCAGACACCCAAGTTCAAGTTATGATAATAATTGTTCGCGCCAAGCGCTAGTTTCAAGGATTGACGCGAGAGGGCGCTCGGCGCGGTGCATTCATACCGGTTTGACTTTCGGTCGTGCGAAAAACGCACAAGGGAGTCAGTCGTCTTTAAGCGGTGCTGACGTGAGCACGCGGTCAATTCTGTTACGGGAACTCGGAATAATTCGGCGCGGCCAGTAAATATATGGTCTACCATTGTGACGCGCATTCCTGCTGGAGAGCTTCCCAGGGACTCATTGTGTTTGACTCAGAATCTGCATAAGTGCATTAGGCAATATTAGCTAGTGCGGCCTCTGATATTCTAGAACTAACTGTTGCGGCGCGAAACGGTAGTGACCTTTAATAAACTGTAAACTCCGTGTGCGTTTTGTGCGTTAACCTTATAACCCGCGATAGTTAGTGGCTTCTGTAAGTTAGTAAATCGTACGATAGAGTTAATTGACTGTCATCGTGACGAACGAGGAAAGTGACTGTGGTCCGGCGCCGAAGCAGTCTGAAGCAGTGTTGCAGCATTTTGGAGCAGCCTGAAACTCGGCAGCGGCTGGTCGCCCACGCTTGACAAGGCCTCACACATTCACCCCTCACTGTACACTATTTTCCATCCACTATTACACACACTCACGGCCTGCCCAAGCCTTGGTGCGAAGTTAGCTTCGGATAATGGTAAGTACTATGTCTTTCTAGCGTCCTCCCATCTGGTTTATTGTAATTAGGAATTTCCGCGTGGTCATATTCTGGCCCCGCCCCTCTGCTGCTCGTCGATGGGCCCTACTCCCGTCAGGCTTGGTTGGGGCAGCTAGGGGCGTGTACAATAATAATAAATAATAACAAAGCCTTTATATTACCATGCAATTTACATACATATAAGGAAAAAAACCAAATTGATATTATTTAAGACATGGCCCCGCTCCGGGTATAGGCCTCCTCCAACTGTTTCCATTTGATCCTGTTTTGCGCTTTCAATATCCAATCTCTACCAGCTATTCTTTGGATTTCATCCATCCAGCGATCTTTAGGTCTGCCTTTACTCCTTGTTCCGATTGGGCCCGTCCATTCGGTGACTCGTTTCGTCCATCCTCTGTCTGTAATCCGGGCTATGTGTCCCACCTAACTCCACTTAAGCTGTTGTGCGTGTTGTTCTGCGTCTATTAATTTCGTTTTCCTGCAAATATCCTCGCTCTTACGTTTTTCAAGGAGCTTAATGCCTAGGATACTTGGTTCCATAGTGCGCTGGGTCGATCGTTTTTTATTTTTTATTTTATTGAAATATCCAACTTTGTGCTCCATATGACAGACAAGGCAGCACACAAGAGTCTATTACATTTTTTTTTAACTTTATCGGGAGTTTTGCTTTTAAGATTTCTTTGAAACTCCAGTGTTTCCTCCATGTCATGTTGATACGGCGCTCTAGTTCGTCTTCGTGTCTTGATTTATTGAATGAAATTTGTTTCCCAAGATATACATAGCTGTCCACATATTCAATCCCTGTTTCTATTATTATACTATTATTGGTCTTTGTATACTGTTTGTAGTAACTTTTGTTTTTAATCAATTGTAAGCCTATTTTTTGCTGGCGTTATTTAGTTCTACCATCATTGTTTCCAGCTCCTTCGATGTTTTTTCAAATAAGACGATATCATCTGCAAATCTTAGGTTACTTAGGAACTCTGTATCTATTTTAACTCCTTTTCTACTCCAATGTAGCTCTTTCATAATGTCCTGTAGCACGGCTAAAAATATCTTTGGAGACAACGGATCTCCTGGTTTCACTCCTCTTTTAATGTAAATTTTTGGTCCTAATCTGTCCAACTTCACCCTTCTTGTACTGTTCTTGTATATATCTTTGATTATATTTATGTAACTTTCTGGAATACCTTGGCGTGAAAGCGCTTGCCATATGCTTTCGTGTGAAATTGAATCAAATGCTTTCGCATAATTGATGTATGTGAAGTAGAGCGTAACGCTGTCCATTACCATATAGAGACGCCGAAGACGGCCTTGCTCTTTTTAACCGAGACTCAGGTGTCCTCTCCGTCTGATACTTTATATATATCCTACCCGGGGTACAAATTAGAACACTCCTTCGTGCCCCGGGCTGGAGTTTGCGTATACGTCAGAGAGGACACCTTTCGACGCCTCGGCAGTTTTGAAGATACGGACCTGTCCATCCTATGGCTGCGCGTAGACAGCGACGACCATCCCCGCGTCTACGGGTGCCTCTATAGGTCCCATAGCGGTAATGCTGATACGAACCAACTCATCGACCACGTAAAAATGGCTGCAGACTCCGTGCTACAACAGGTCCCATCCGCAGAGATCGTGATACTCGGTGATTTTAACGCCCACCACGCTGAATAGCTTGGTTCTCGTTTAACCGGTCATGCGAGTAGATCTGTTTAAGACTTTGCCTTGGCATATGGTCTAACACAACTGGTTACTTCACCTACGCAGATCCCAGATGTGGAAGACCATGTACCTTTCCTGTTGGGTCTTCTGCTAACCTCTCATCCGGACGGATACTAGGTCTCCGTCGATGCCCCACTGGGCTCTTCGGACCATTGTCTGATCCGGAGTACGGTGCCACTCACGCTCCAATCGCAGTTACGATCTGCAGCTTACCACCGTATTTGGCACTATAGGTCAGCTGATTGGGACGGGATGCAGTCTCCTTTTGCATCCTACCCTTCAGGGTGGGTTTGCTTCTCGCCGGAAGATCCCAGCGTTGTTGCCGATTTCGTTGCTGATGTGGTACTTCAGGATATGGAACATTTTATTCCATCCTCTGTGGTGCCCATCGGAGGCAGATCCCATCCATGGTTTGGTCGCTCCTGTAAAATAGCATCACGCTATAAGCAGGAGTGCTAACGGGCCTGGGCTGACGCAATAACGTCTCAGGATGTAAACACTAGCGCACTTAAAAAAAAGTATAATTTCGCCTCCAGGTCCTTGAAAAGCGTCAGTGCCAAGGCAAAGTCTGAGTCGGATGAATTGGCAAGAAGCTAGTTCGCCTTCCTTCGGTAAACCATGCATTCTGGTCTCTCGCTAAGGCTATCCAAGGGAACTTCTGTCAGCCATCTCTTCCATCTCTGCACAGAGAGGATGACTCACTGGCCCATGCCGCAAAGGAGAAAGCCGATCTGTTGAGCTCTCTCTTTGCATCCAACTCGACTCTCGATGACGGGGGAAACACACCGCCGACCATCCCGAGGTGTGACTGCTCCATGCCGGATGTGCGGTTTACACAGCGCTCGGTTCGCGAAGCACCCTCCTCCCTGGACGTCAACAAGTCGATTGGGCCTGATGGAGTCCCTCCCATTGTGCTAAAGACGTGTGCTCCGGAGTTGGCACCGGTTTTAACGCGTCTTTCCTGGTACTCCTACTCCCAAGGCGTAGTCTCGTATTTATGGAAGACAGCTTTGGTCCACTCGATCCCTAAAAAAGGCGACCGCTCAGACCCATTATAAACTGCTAGCTCATTAGGTACCTTTAGGATTACCAGCTGATTAGTGACCGCCATTACGCTTTTCGTCGGGGTCGATCAGCTGGTGATCTTCTGGTCTACCTAACTCATAGATGGGCGGAGGCATTAGAGTCCAATGGGGAGGCATTGGCCGTTAGTTTGGACATAGCGAAGGCCTTCGATCGGGTCTGGCACAAAGCGCTTCTTTCGAAGCTTCCTTCCTATGGGCTTCCAGAGAAATAGTGCAGATGGATCACCAGTTTCCTTGTTGGTCGGAGCATCAAGGTTGTAGTAGACGGTGCATGCTCTGATTTCGAGCCTATCAATGCTGGTGTTCCACAAGGCTGCGTGCTATCAACAACGCTGTTTCTCCTGCATATCAATGATATGTTACTAACTGGTGGCATTCATTGCTATGCAGACGACAGCACTGGTGATGCCTTATATACCGGCCGTGCCAATATTTCTCGGGAAAACGTCGCCGAGTAACGGGACAAACTTGTGTCTGAAGTCGAGTCTTTGCTTAACAAAGTCTCGGATTGGGGGCGACTAAATCTAGTCCAGTTCAATCCCCAGAAGACACAAGTTTGCGCGTTTATCGCGCGTATAACGCGGATATTTGCGAAGTAAATTTTTTAAAAGCTTTTATATAATGGATTTCCGCAAAGTAACGCCTGATTCTATTAATTATAGCATCAGAATCATTGGCGTCGACATATCGAATAGTGTGCAGTTTCGTGGTCTTTTCGAAGGGAAGGCCAAACTGGCCTCTAAAAAGCTTGGCGTGCTCAGCAGAGCGAGACAGTATTTCATGCCGGCACATTGCTTACAATTTTACAAAGCGCAAATCCGGCCTCACATGGAATACTGTTCCCATCTCTGGGCATCAAGGAGCTGGCACTAGGGAAGTGCCAGCTCCTTCCACTTGACCGCATCCAGCGCAGAGCGGTTCGAATCGTCGACGACCGAGTTCTTTCTGATCGGCTCAATACACTGGCAATGCGTAGAGATGTTGCATCTCTTTGCGTATTCTATCGCATTTACCACGGGGGCAATTGTTGGGACTGATTCTAGCCGCTCAATTTCACCATCGCACATCGCGACAAAACTTGCGATACCATCCATACCACCTGGATGATTGGCGGTCCACCACTGTGCGATTTAGAAGAGGTTTTCTTCCTCGCACAACTTCCGTCACTCAAACGTCTCTTAACTACAGTGAAAGCCTGCTGTTCTAATTTACCCCATTTCCATGTCGAGTCTTTTTTTAGTAGTTCGTAAAGTGGCTGTAAAATGGTACTCAAATTGGTCACGAAACGGCTATAAAAATTGACCATTCCTAAAAATGACCGAAGTTCCGAAATATCTTTGGGTGGTGACATCAACAGAATCGATTCTATCTTGTCAGGAGGATCGGGGTGGATTCCCTCTTTATTCATTACATAACCCAAATATTTTACTTTTTCTACAAAAAATTCACATTTTTCCCTTTTTAATTTAAGACCGTACTCTTTCAATTTATCTAGCACTTTACGTAAAGTATGTATATGGTTTTCGATAGTGTCCGAAGCGATCAAAACGTCATCCAAAAATACTACGACCCCCTCGATATCTTTTAACAAGTTAACCATTATTCTTTGAAAAATTCCCGGACTGGATGTTAAGCCGAAAACAAGTCTGTTGTACATAAACAAACCGCGATGGGTGTTAATTACTGTGTACTTTTTGGTATCGTCAAGCTCGATCTGATTGTATGCCTGTGATAAGTCTATTTTGCTGAAAAATTTACTTCCCCCTAATTGCGACAATAAGTCGTCAATTTTAGGCACTGGGTACTTGTCGACACATAAGACACGATTGAGGGTTACCTTGTAATCCGCGCATATTCGAATAGCTCCATCCGATTTATTGACAATAACGAGAGGAGTCGCCCAGTCCGAGCACTCGACGGGCTCAATGACGCCCGCGCGCAGCATGGCGTCCAGCTCGGCGTCCACGCGCTCCCGCAGCGCGTAAGGCAGCGGCCGCGCGCGGCAGAACACCGGGGCCGCGGCCGCGCGCATCACCAGCCGAGCCCGCCCACCCGTGAAGCGCCCCAGCCCGCCGTCGAACAACTCAGCATAGCTGGAAAACAATTCATTTACGGCATAAGATACATTCATGGCTGATTCGTTTAACCTGTTTACATTAAATTTTGGTACGCTGATATCAAGTTCTGACAACCACTGTCTGCCTAATAAAGTAGTAGTACCGTTATTAATAACATATAAGTCTAAAACTTCGCTAGACCGCCCATATGTCACATTAACCTCGCTGTAACCTAATGGCTTTATTTTTGTTCCATCATAAAAGGTTAGTGCTAAATCACATGGTAATAATGGTAAATGATTAAATGTATCTTCATACGTGGTTTTACTAATACACGACAACGCCGAGCCAGTGTCTATTTCCATGTTTAAGTTATGTCCACTCACTAATAAACACAAACTCACCGGCTTGTACTGTGACAGCGACATTTGTATCACCGGTTCTTCCTCGGGTGCCTCGTGGTACTCACTCAATGTCGCCCCATCGTCTGCATTGACATAATTTGTTTTCAGTCTCTGATTATGTCCTCCGCGACCGCTGTTCCGGCTTTTCTTTCCAAAGCCCTGTACATTCGCCGCGTTTCCGTTGTAGGCGCCCGGCGCCACCGACTGGTTATTTGTGAAACACACGGGTACGACTTTCCATTGACGTCAGTGGAGTTTGGTGTTGATACGTATTTTTACAGAAAGATTACACTATTATAAGCACACACACAAAGTCTCAATATACGGAAACGCGTAATTTTTGAGAAAAGAATAATTGAAAATCAATTATTCTTGCAATGTTTATGTCTAATCTGCTAATAAACTGGCGCCATTTTGTAATGTCATTGTCGACGTCAATAGGGATGTAGATTCTTTCCGAAAAAGATCGATATTTTAAATAGATTTGAATTGTAAGCTGATGTATCGATTCCCAAAAAATCGATTTCTAAAATATCGATATTTTTTTCATGTTTGCATTTATAATGTAAATATAAATCCATTTTATGAGAAATAAATCCCCTTCATCATAAAAAAAATAAGGGGACTGATTCATAAGGATTTCTGTATCTATTTTGAGACTGCTACGTCTCCGGCGCTGCGGGAAGAGCAACCTCTACGCCTTAGCGTAACAAATCGCAGGCATCCCTCCTCGCCCGATCCTCGTCCGATGCCTACGATTTGTTACAGCAGGCGGAGGCTGCCTCCCCCTACGCGCCTCCGGCTCTATAAAACCACTCTAGAGGTAGGACAGACTCGTACCAGGTGGAGTCGGGGTCTCCATGATGAAGGGGATTTTTTTCTCATAAAATGGATTCACCGCATCATGGTAAGCCGTTGCTGTGGTCCATAGACATCTCCATCTATCCTCATTTGCGAATCAAAATACAGATCCGTTTTCACACGTGAGGACTAAGGAGGAATGCCTCTTTTCCAGTAAAATGGGTCTCCGGTTCTCTACACTCACCATACGAAACACAGCAGAAACTGGTATTCTGTGAGAGCGTGGTCCTTCCCCGGTCGATCCGACCCATTCGTGGTACAACTATACTACTAATATAGCTGCAGCTTGGCTCTACCACGTTTAATTTCTATTTGCCCAACCCGAAATTAGAAGTCAGTCTATTATATTCTGTAGCAGGCTGGTTAGCAACCGTAGTTTTTATTTTCTTGTAGTTTTTAGAAAGACTTTGCTGCTCCTCTTTTGTTTTGTTTCTCTTTGTCGCCTCTTACGACACCATATAGGGATATGGGGAAGTGGTTTTTTTTACACCGCTACTACGTGTCATTTTTTGTCAAATGTAAAAATAGTGGTTATACCGCCATCTATAGGAAGCTATAAGATAAATTTTAGTCCCATTATTCGCCTCTTACGACGCCCACGGTACAAAATACAATTATGTATTCTTGTACACCACACCGTATCCTTCACACCATGTACGTGGTAAAGCCATGCTGCAGTTATATTATAGTTATAGCACAGATAAGTTGGCTGGACTGGGGGTAGGTCTACGTTCTCCTTGAATACCAGCGTGAAATAGCAATGTAGTGCTAATTTGTTGTGTATGGCTAGTGTAGAGATTCGAAGAACCTTTTTACCGGTAACGAGGCATTCCATCTTAGTCCTCATGGGTGACAACGCGTATGTATTTTGATTCTTATTCGACGATAAATATAGATGTCTATGCGCCACAGCATTCACTCACCATCAGGTGGAATATGTGCTCGTTTTTTAACCTTTTTCAGTAAAAAAACGCCACTAAGCGTGGTAACGGCTAATTAATTTATTATACTTCAATTACATTACTTTTATAAACGTTCAACGCAAATTAATGAGAACTTTTATTTCCTTTTTTAATAACACATAGTAATGACACAAAGTTATTTAATAAAATTGCGCCGTCACGAAAGGTACTTGAAAACTTCATATACGATTGGCATCCTTCCAAGATGTCTGCTAGTTTAATCGAAAACTAAACTTTTATCATCTCTACATCGACTTTAAATGTTTCCAGTTATAGTTTTGCGATTTTCGAAATAAAATAATTGGAGTGTTTAAAAAAATGAACTGACTAATTATTATTCAATCTGTTTTTTTTTTCTTTACTGCGAAAATATTGTTTTACGATCAAAAAGTCACAATAACAATAATCATCACAATAAATTAACAAATAAATTATTACTGAAAAAATCCATGCCACAGCGGCCATCTTAACTTTTAACGGGACTTAACATTTTTCTCAATATCTTCCTCTCTGCTACTACTTACGGTTTTGTATGTCCGGATTTTTGTTCTACTATTGAGAAGCTAAGTATGGAATCACTTTATATGGCTGCATTACACATTAAATACTGCATGAGACATTTAATATATGCTTTATTCGATTTGTCTGGTGTTGGTCCAAAATAGCAGAGTCAGAGTGATCCAACTTATATATTATATTCTAACAAAAACTATGTATAATATTTTAAATGTACTTGCTAATACCTTTAATAAGCATATTTTTATTGTTATTTTAGTTCACAATACTTGATCATATCCTCCGACTTCGTTATGAGAGGCATAGAAATGGGACCAGCAGGTTAACTGTAAGTTTTTTTAATATAGTATAGGGTGACAAAGGAGCACACAGTACACTTGATGGTAAGTGGTTGCTGTGGCCCATAGACATCTACATTTATCCACGTTTGCGAATCAAAATGCAGATGCGTTGTCATCCGTGACGAATAAGAAGGAATGCCTCTTTTCCAGTAAAAAGGGTCTCCGGTTCTCTACACTCACCTTACAAAACACAGCAGTGTTAAGCTGCTATTTTACGCTGGTATTCTGTGAGAGCGTGGTCCTTCCCCGGTCGAGCCAACCCATTCGTGCTACAACTATACTACTAATATAGCTGCAACATGGCTATACAATGGCTCTATAGTTAAATTAAATATATAATTAAAAAAACCATTAAAATATTAAAATTAAAGTAACGCATACTTCACACTACCAATTAAATCATCTTGTCACATTTGTATGTAATAATCAAACTTCAAATAGCACGTAGTACGAGTATTATGCATAACGCCGCCGTTTCTGCTTGGCTCTTATCTTGTAAACAAAATTATAATAACTACGTAACGTACTCATATCGTTAGTATAAACAATATTATTGATTTTTACGGGTATAAAATAAAAATGCTGTAATGACTCCAAACGCCACATGACCTTCACGGAATGCACGGCAAAAAAAATGTTTAATGAAAAGAAAGGTTTTTATATCCTATGTCACTTTCACACATAACACGAATAGAACTACATCCCATATTTTAAAATGCATCAAGCCGTTTAGTCTCAAGATCGTTATAAAGAAAAAGACATAAATACATAACTACATACACTCAAATGACATTACTATTCTTCTGGGGCAGTCGGGTGTTAAGGAGCTCTATCACCTAATTATTACACTTTTATACCCCAAATTAATCATAGACAATTTTTATATATTTCAGTCAAGATGTCGAGTAAGAAGTGACAGAGGGAAGCTGAACTAGGAGATGGGCTGCAGCATCTTCTTGATAACAGCTACATAACATAATCTGCGGTAGCCAACGCGCCTTCCAAGAGTGGCAAAAATGGCAAACAATTTTGAAGATAGCTGACATCAGAACTAAAACACATCAGTCCTTTCGTAACCTCTGGATTATAAAATAATCATCTAATCACGACATCATCCGAAAAAGTGTTTCATTCTATTTTTTTTTTTGTTTTAAGCTTTATAAATAAAAGAGAGGAATATGTTCTAAATATTTTATTTTATTATTAATAAATGTCCTAACGTTATATTATAATTTATTATTTATATTTATATGCATCTTAATCAATAAAAATAAAGGTTTACGCCTCCTTATACGTGCGTATTAATTAAAAAGAAGAAGTTTTTTTGTAAGTAAAATCGTAATCTATTACAAATAAATAAAATTGAAGTGACTGTTTGTAATTTCAAAACAACAGCTTTTATTAAATTAATATGAAAGTATATACGGTACTTAAAAACAAAAACACAATGTTTAAAGTTTTTGTCTGTCTATATGTCTGTTTGTTCCGGCTAATCTCCAAAAGAGCTAGACCGATTTTAACGGGACTTTTACTTGTAGATAGCTATTGTCATAAGGAGTAACTTAGGCTACTTATATTTTAGAAAAATAATTAAGGTTTCGCGCAACAAAATTAAAACTCTAAATTACACGCAGGCGAAGTCGCGGGGAACAGCTAGTTTATTAATAAAATGTCATAGAGTTGTGGTAGCGCAGGGGTTATGCACTCGATATACATTTACTCCACCCCCCACTTCAGTTTTATCTCCGCTGGCAAAATGAAATTGTTAATTGCTTGCCTGCTAGTCGAAGAAATAATAAATATTTTGAAATCCGCCAATACGCATTAGGGCAGCGCTGTGGACACTTCCTTGCCCTAAAACCTTCCCAGAAATGAAAGTAGGCCGGTGCCCAGCTATAAAACTATAGGCTGAAGTTTTTAAGTTTAGTTTAGTATAAATCATAGAATTCTTATTAAAATTATAACTTCCTTTCTGTTCCTTAACGAAGAAACTTATCTGCGCATCCTAATTAATTCTGAACTGTTAAATGCAAACGTAACTCTCACCTGGGAAACTACGTGCTTAATCCAGAAGAAGTGAAATTGCTCACAACTAAGCAATTTCAATTATTTGAAGACATGGCTAGCAGTGAACTATAGCCATAGCAGCAATCACAATAGATATTACTGGTCGCAGTTATACTGGTCTTATTAGACCTGCATAACAACTTACACAAATTGATAAAACTCTTCCATATATTTTAGGGTCCGACTGCTTAAGCGAGGTTAAGCTTCTATTCCACCGAATAACAAAAAATAACTTTATAATGTAAGTAGTCGGAAAAATCAATTGCTTTGTGTGATTCTTATTTTTTTTCAGAAAGCGAATTAAATTATCAGTACTTATATACATAATTATATAATTAGATATATGTTTTTTGATAATAGTATATGATAGAATAATAACATAACATAATATAAACACTCATTACTGTCACCCAGAGGGATAGACTGAGACTACGGGGACGATCCTGAAACAAACCAGGAGAAGGGCAGCATCATCCTTGTGATAACAGCCAGTTATAGTGTTTTTTTTTTATTATTCTACCTAAAGTTACGAAGTGAAAAAATCCATGAAATAATTTATTTCTCAGAATTCACCATTGTGAGAAACTTATCGATATAAATAAAATGATAGAGTTTTGCAGTAATGTGATTTTTATAAGCACTACGTGTTCAGTGATGTGTATTTTCTTGCCGCGGAGATATGGGGCAAGCGGTGTAGCGCGCATGCGTTGGAGAGGGGAAGTCTCTTCTACCTGTGCCTCATGATAAATATAGGGCCAGTCGCACATTATTTGCGCAAATGACGTGGTGCTGTTCAGTTGTACCTTGATAAATTGTTAACAATAATAATAACAATAGTTTTCTCAGTAACTTTTCACCGTTAAATAACTAACTTTCATATAAAACGTTTTCTTACACGCACACACACACACACACACACACACACACACACACACACGTGTGTGTGTGTGTGTGTGTGTGTGTTTGTGTGTGTATCGAAAACTTTGTTAATATCTCTAGCAACGCGGATGAAGTTGCGGGTATTAGTTAATTCAAAATATAACATTTTTGTTACCTTGAACCCTTAATGTAGGTCCAGGTAACAAATGTATTTAATCGAAAAAGTATCGCGACTAGTTTTTTTAAAAAACCCTTAAATTCAATAGCAGCATCTTGATCATCTACACTGTGTACGATATTAGGTTAAAAGAACCAATATTAAATTAGACTTCAGACAGGGTGCTCTGATCGTAAATATTGGTTTTCTTCACAAGAATAAAATTACATGTAGGCCTCTTATAGATGTTGTATCGTTTTTAGGCAACTTCGTAAAAGGAGGAGGTTTTCAATAATTTTGCTGCTAATGTAATGTATGTTACTCGATATCTTTATAAAATCGGTTCATGTTTTTAGTTATTTTTTATCAAATAAACTGTTAATTCATAATAGAATCAGACGTTACTTTGGGGTAATCCACTATATTAAAAATGCTACAAATTAATAAGCTAAGCTAAGAAATCTCTATTATTTCTTTTTCGTTATCCAATCATATTGAGGAGTACTGAACAATGATTTTTCTAAAAAATGTTACAAAAACCTTATTAACTAAACTTGCTAATGAATAATGATTTCGTCCTAAAATATCAGACGATTTTAAAGCGTTAATTAACCCCTTATCTTGGGTGCCCATTTCATTAACATCATTTGTTGCCGGTAAGAAGGGTTGGAACCCTAATTTAATTCTTTTGTTTATTATACTTTACAGTATCAATTACATGTGAATATTTATTTCAGGATTTGTAGAATATTAGTTTCATAATTTCATTTATACGTTTTTATTGGGATCAAGTATTTTTATAAGTCATTATCATAATTACAACCCTTCAGCATTTCACTGCTGAAGCCTCCAGCTCTCCCAACGTAATACCACATAGCGCAGCCATGAGCAACCTGCATTCGGCTACTTTCTTATTCTCTTATCAAGTAGTCATCCTATTTAGTGCAAAGCCTAAAGCTACACTACCTTAAAGTGTAGTGTAAAGCCTAAGCCCTACACTTACGAGGATGGCGCTCGAGAATCTTTCTTCCCCAACGGATGTTGCTTCTTTGAGCTATGACCGGCTCATTTCCACTTGAGTTTACTGTTTCGTTAGACTACATATGAGAGGGATCAACATGCATACAGTCCACCATGTTTTGTCATCTTTGAGGATGTAAAGTCTCGATACCTTTAAACCGAAGACCCTTCGGTTCTCGGTCCGGACTATAATAGTGTGATAATTATTTCGTAATGTAAGATATCTATAACTGAAACATATTTTATTCTATTTTATTAGTCCGTTCTCTCCTACTAAAGGGAGAATATGCCATTTCCACTGACATCTCCGTCTCCTATAGTGCAAGGTGTCAAACTCAGGGATCAGCTAACGAGTATGTGGCAGAGTCAAGCTACAACTGTATTACGGCTGCTGCACTATTAAGCAGTAATATTTGTGGCAAACATGTAGTTAATACATTTACTTGATATAGTAGTGTAGCTAAAAATAATAATAACAATAATAAAATTACAAATAATGAAATCAAGAAGTTCTAAAATTACTTATTTAAAAAAATACATTTCATTATTATTTACTGCGATTTAACATTTTAATGCTTATGCATGTGAAGGCGTATCCAGTGTCTTATAAGCAGAGAGTCTCACCTATTCGCTAAAGTGCTTAGGATGCTATAAGATAGTATCTAATACGAAAAAGAAGCGAGGCGCATCTCTTTCGCATTATAGCATAAAAGTCGTCTTAACGTACCTCCGCGAACAAAGTAGATGCACTACAGTGACGAGCATGCCCCATAAAAATCGAAGCGCATTATTGTATTGAACGCGCAGTGCACTATACTTCCGCTATGTGTACCCAATCCATATAGATACACCTATAAAAGGTTGGTCAATACGTTTTTAGCAAGAGCATTACTTTAACTTGTCTAATTGACTCTGAGAATCTGCAAGTCAGCATGTTGCAACGGATTGACATTGCTATGGGTTCTCTCTCAATATCGCACAGATTGCTCATGTTTTCTGTGAGCCAGTGCCCCAGATACTTAAACTAAGGTAGTATTTTTACAACTGTCCCACACAAAATTTACAGGCGGTGAGTTAGCTCTTCTCTTAGCGTCTGCCCCAAAAATCATTAGCTCACTCTTTTTTGCGTAGTATATAAGCCCATGAGTACTAGCATATGATTCACAAATTTTCTTAGTGCTCTGATCGATGGGCTCAAGAACACCATGTCGTCCGCGAAACTTATGTTATTTACATTGACTTCATCTATTGAATATCAAATACCAGTGCTATTGAGCTCAGCAATCAACCTATAAATATATAAATTATATAAGGTAGGAGAGCTTAATCCGCCTTGCCCTATATGCCTCACACTCTAAGCTGTATTTGTCTTACATACCTAGTCGCATCTAACGGAATTCGTTTGATGTGAATACCAAAATTGGAATAAATAAGTAATCTCATCAAGTATTTCACTTTCTTCTCGCAACTTTCGCCATAATACCTTATAAAGCACCAAATCGAATGCTTTACATAAATCCAAGAAGTAGGCATAAACCAAGTTTCTTCTGGTCGTGTAGTTGATGACCGTCTGCTTAAGACAAAATTGCACGTTCTATTGATAGTTTGGTCGAAAACCAAATTGTGCGTCATGCAAAGAGGTGTGTTTTTGCAGATATTTATAGAGCAGACTGTCAAGCACTTTTGCGATTACAGTAGCTAATGATATCGGCCGGTAATTAGACATGTCTGCTGCGTCCCCCATTTTATGTTTTATAATTGGTACTACTAACATCTTCATAAGATTTCTTGGCAAATACATATGCGATTAACAAAGATTTTTTAGGTAAATGAACACCTGCATATATCAAATGCTTAACACTAAGTCTGTCAAATCCTGGAGATTTTTCACGCTTCATATCTTTAATAATAAGATCTATTTGCTTTGCTTTGATCTTTACAATGATAGCGGATTGCTGATATTGTCAATCTATCAAATGTGTTGAAACGCCCTGTCCGTTTACAGGAGTTACAACTTTAAAATAATTTTTGAAAAGATTTGCTATCTCACCCGCTGCACTAACAGTTGAGACATTAGCAGGGAGGCGCGACCCATAATTTAAACTACTAGTATGCTTCCAGAATTCTTTAAAATTTTATTTAGCATGACACGATGTCATTTTATCCATTTTAATTTTGTCTACATTATCTTGGCACCATTTTATTTTGCTTTGAAATTACGTCTAGTCTTACACATATTATTGTATACTTTTCCGGCGCATGGTTAACTTCACATTTGCCAGATTTGATAAGCTACACGAGCCTTTCTGTGGGCGTATCTGACATAACTTTTCCAGTCAATCACATATTTCTCCAGTATACATGAATTCCTGATGAATATTCCCAAGTAAATCTATATCATGTGGAAATAACCATGTTTCTTGCACAGCTATTATATCAGCTATCTCACAAAGTCCTTGTAAGCATTCAACTGACCTTTTGGTTTATTTACAATTAAAGATTACAATCTTGAGTGTATTCGTGAGGTAGTAATTTTGCAGTATCTGGCGTCTTCTTTCCTTTATAATTAAAATGTACTTACTGCCTAAGTAATATACCACCTGGCCATACAAAAATGTTGATAGTTTATGTTTACATACCAAAAACTTGTAGGCATTATATCCTTTATTGTTTTTCATTTCTATTTTTTCTAATGTCACTCTTTCGTTTGTTCTCGACATTATGTAGTCCTCCTTTGTATCCTTATACACATTAGAGACAAATAAAGGTGCCTTCTATTCTGCAGTTTTAAATTTCTTATCAGGCTCAGTAATTGCCTTGCCAGTTTTACCTACAAAGTGATTACATAACCTACACTTTTGAACTACTATCCACTCTTCTTTTAGCTTATCTCTCTTGGAAGGTCGCTCTGTTTAATCACATCAGCTAATGACTTCTGTTTATCGTAGGATAAAGTCATAAAATATTTACTCGATTACCGCTCGATTTGATCATTTGTTTTCATTATTGCGTCAATTAGGGCTTGTGACATTATAAACCGTTGATGTCATCGACGTCTGAACATCAGCCGTCACCTTCACGCTGCCATTAGACATCTCACCGCTCTCAAGCTTTCTCTCTGTAATAGTGCGATAAACTACCTGTTTGTTGTTATCACTTAGATGCTATTGCACTGCGCATACGCCCTTTTGGTGGAATGAGATAGTTGCATCCTTAATCAAATCTTTCGCGTCAGGATTAAGAGGTCTATTTATTTTCTCGCTCACGCTCTCCTTAAGGAAAGGTATTGTTATATCTCCATACTCGTTTAGGTTCCTATTTACAGCTGATTTTAAGTATATCAAGGCGTATGACGTAAATTCCAGACCTATTGACCTACTGTCTCCAAACATGTAATCATTGTTAAATGAGTGTGTGCGGTGCGTACACATTATATAACATAACATGTTATAAAAATGTTTCAGTAATGTGGAGTCTGAATGATATAAAACGTGTTATATAACTTGTCATACGACAATGTCATATAACATTGTTATATTGCATTGTTATTCTAATATGTACAGTATTGTTATATGTTGCAATGTTAAAAAACAACGTTGTTGTTAATGTGGACGTGTTATAAAACAACTTACCTACTACTTACTTAATCTGTACCCTAACGTCAAAACGCAAAATTTAAAAATGTAGCTGTTGCTTTTAAATATAGCTAATTTTCAATATGTTTTTCTATGTATTTTTTTGTCACGTATATATCTTTCATCATTTGAATATCTGTTCGCAATATTATAATCATCATCATCATCATCATTACAACCCTTCACAAGTCCACTGCTGAATATAGGCCTCCCCCAAAGAATGCCACAAAGCACGGTCCTGAGCCACCTGCATCCATCGACTTCCTGCATATCTTACCAGTGCAGTCTAGTGGGGGGATGCCCTACACTTCGCCTGCCGGTACGAGGCTGCCACTCGAGAACCTTTCTTCCCCATCGGTTGTCGGTTCTTCGAGCTATATGGCCGGCGCATTGCCACTTCAGCTTACTAATCCGTTGGGCTATGTCGGTCACTCTGGTTCTACTGCGGATATCCTCATTTCTGAGTTTATCACGCAGAGAAACTCCGAGCATAGCCCTCTCCATAGCTCGCTGAGCGACCTTGAGCTTCCTCATCCGGCCAGCAGTGATGGACCACGTCTCAGTTCCGTATGTCATCACTGGCAACACGCACTGGGTGTTTTCAAGTTTTGAGGTATACCTGACGAGAAGATGTGCCGTAATTTCCCGAACGCTGCCCAACCGAGTTGAATCCGTCGATTGACCTCTCGGTCTAAGTTGGACTTACCTAGTCGGACTATTTGTCCCAGGTAAACATACTCGTCAACAACTTCGAGCTTAGTATTCCCAACAACTACCGGCATAGGTGTGACATGGACATTAAACATGATCTTTGTTTTGTCCATTTTCATCTTAAGACCTATCCGTTGGGAAACACTATTGAGGTCATTGAGCATAGTGCTTAGGTCCTCCAGCGAATCTGCCATAAGGACTATATCGTCGGCAAATCGAAGGTGAGTGATGTACTCGCCATTGATGTTGATACCGTATCCTTTCCTATCCAGAAGCTTGAAAACATCTTCCAATGCAGCGGTAAAGAGTTTCGGGGATATGACGTCACCCTGCCTTACACCTATCTGCAATTGGATAGGTTTCGTACTCTGGTTCTGTACTCGGATAGCCATCGTAGCCCTACTGTACAAGCACTTCAATACTTCGATATACCGACAGTCAACTTGGCATCGCTGATGGGACTGCAACACCGCCCAAATTTCGACGGAATCAAAGACTTTCTCATAGTCCACATACGCCAGACATAGTGGCAAATGGTACTCTTCGGACTTCTGTACAATTTGCCGAAGGGTATGTATGTGGTCTATGGTGCTAAAGCCTTTTCGGAAACCGGCTTGTTCGGGAGGCTGGAAGTGGTCAAGACTGCGCGCGAGACGATTCGTAATGACTCTCGAAAACAGCACGTAGACGCTGCTCAGAATCCCTTCGGTCTGTAGTTCTTCAAGAAAGCGTTGTCACCTTTCTTGAAGAACAACACCACTGCACTTCTGCTCCACGCCTCCGGTATAATGCCACCATGCATACAATTCCATCCTCGCCTGGGGCTTTGCCGTTTTTAAGGTGCTGGAGAGCCATTCTAATCTCGCTCAGACTGACGTCCGGGATATCATCGGAATAATGTCGGATAAAACTCGCTCTTGGATCGTTACTCACACTTGCGTGCGGCTCCAACGATGACGTGTACAGCTGCCCATAGAACCTCTCAATCTCACTCAAAATCTCAGGTGCCCCGGAAACGATGCTGCCACATTCGGTCTTCAGCTTTGACAGTTGGCTCTTTCTGGCAGATAAAACTCTGGCAAAGACTTTGGAGCCTTGGTTTCGCTCGATCGCTTCTTCAATACGAGCTGTATTGAAGTTGCGTAAGTCCCGCCGCATACATTTGGAGATCTGTCTGTTCAGTTGCCTGTATGCTGTCAAATCTGTTGAAGAATGCAGCTTCATCTCCCGTCTAACAGCCATGAGATTAAGAGTGTGATCGGAGAGTTTTTATGTTCTTCTGCGGCAGGTCTTGCAGAACTTAGCTCCGACCGCATGGACAGTTTCCACGAGCTTGTCATTCAAATCGTCCACTTCATTGCAGTCTTCTAGGCACTGAAAACGGTTTTGTAACTCAAGCTGAAAGGTTTCGGGTCTTTGGATTAGAGCACGAGGGGGACGGAGCGTTGACTTCATTAGACGAGAACTCTCCAACTTAACGTTTAGGTTCAGTGTGCCTCTAACCATTCGGTAATCGCTGCTGGTTTTCACCCTCGCGATCACTGAGACATCACTGAACAGTTGTCGTCTGGTCGTCATAATGAAGTCAATCTAATTTTTTGTCGAACCGTCGGGGCTCGACCAGGTGCACTTCCTGTGGGGCCGCTTCTGGAAGAAAGAGTTCATCATAAAGAGTCCCTCTTTCTCCATGAAGTCGGCCAGCTGCTGGCCCCTTGGGTTCCGTTGCCCTATTCCAAATTTCCCCACTTTCAGCTCACCGTTCTCTCTTGTGCCTAGTTTTGCATTGAAGTCTCCCATTAACACCGTATATTGGGTTTTGGGGTCTCTAGAGTTATCCTCATACATTTCCTCCACCTCCTGATCGGGAGGTTCCGAGGTTGGTGCGTAAACCTGTACGACCTTCAGCGAATACCGTTTGGTGATTCTGAGTATAAGGTAACCCTCGTCGACACACTCTCAATCTTTACAACGTTGTTAACGAGAGACTTGTGGACGATAAATCCGACACCTCCTTGGGACAGATGGTCGCCCTCCCGGTAATAGAGCAAGTTGCCGGATTCGAGGATTACCGTGTCCTCCCCCTCTCTTCGGACTTCGGATAATCCTATAATATGCCAGCGTAACTTGTCTATCTCTTCTTCCAGCTCCACAATCTTCTCGTCAGTCCTCAGGGTGCGTGCGTTGTATGTTGCCAGGTCGAGTCGTCGTAGGTGGTAACCGAACCTCCACCGGAAATATCCACTACCCCATATCATCCCGAGGTTGTTGTAAGAGGCGAAAGAGGAAGAATTAAAGAGGAGATGAACAGCAGCATCTTCCTGATAACAAATCAAAAGAATAAAAATACTACGGTTGCCAACCCGCTTGCTAAGCGTGGCAACTATGACAAAATAACCTCCCTCCCCCCAGATGCAATCTATGAGGGAGGCCTATGTTCAGCAGTGAACTTTTATAGGCTGCAGTCGGGCAAATTTCATAAAACATATTTTAAATAACATAATACGACGTAAACATGGTTTGTGTTATTCAATTCTTGTGCGAGCATTACTGTATTTATGTATATTCCAAAAAAAATCTCGAAGAGTTTTCAAATTAATTGTGTCGTTCTTGAGCGTTAAGTTAAGAGGTCTAACTCTAGGCATAACTTTGAAACGCATTCATTCGTAAATTTCTTCACAAATACGTTTAAGTTCGCTCAGGGTTAAGATCACTTTAGCAAAATCACCGAGTGACTTCTTAAACCCGTTATTATAAGATTTCAAAAAAATATTACTCAAGAAAATTGTTGATATTAACTTTATTAATTTTTAAAAATATTTTTAAGAACACGTACTTTTTATTATATTATTCTTCTAATATTGTGAATGTGAAAGTATGTGTGGATGGTTGGGTGTTTGTAGGTTAATAGATTTGTCCCTCAATTACACAAAAACTACTCAACGGATTTTAATGAAACTTGGCAATATTATAGATTACTGACGAGAATAGGACATGGTCTATATTATATTATTAAAACTTGTAGTTTATACCAAATTACAGTTTTTGAATCCATTTTTTAAATAACTTACCAATAAAGTTTCATTTCTTAACGTACGATGCGATTGCTATAATAAATAGAATTATAAAATGCACTGACGAAATTGAGTTCTAAAGTTGTCCTTCAAAAAGTTAGCGATACACTGAATCTATTTAAATCTCACTCTTTCAGTAACAAAACAAATTTATATATTTCGCATTTACACCCAAATACACATTTAATAACGATGATAATATTATAATTTATAACTCTTTGTCAATTTTCTTGCGGCTTCGATATCCATTGCTTTAAGCAAATTAACTCGACTAATTCTAAGTTAGTTGAATTAAAATTTACTTGTGTATTGTGTGACGCCTCAAAATTATTATTAATAAATAATAATTAAATTCATTATACAGACATTTAAAAATGTCATAGAAATTATAATTTAAACAATTAAATGCAAATAATAAGCATAAAGTTCGCATAAAATGTCTCTAAAAATCTCTAAATTTAAATCTGCTTAAAATGTTCAAAATGTATCAAATCATATAAATAAAAGGCGATTATATTGCAATAACAAAGATAAATAACATTTGTAATATAATAGAAAAAATGGATCAAAATTTTCTAAGTTGATGAAGGTGTTCTTGTAATAATTGGAAAATTTCTAAGTTGATGAACGTGTTCTTGTAATGTTCCCTTATATTGGGGCGTTGCCGGAGACACATACCCAAGGTTGTACATATATATGGGGTGGTCGGCTGACCGACTGCTAAGACTAAGGTTGCACAATGACTAGTCCTATATTAGGGACTTATCATAGTAAGGTCTAACGAACCAAAGCATTAATATAGAAGGTCTCTATGATGCATAAGCATTATGATAGCAGAGTTATGACTTGAAGTCCCATATGAATAAGACATACAATAGTATGGTCTATGAAATAAAGCAAATATGTGGAAGGTCTCAAATATGTAAAAGCATTATATTGAAAGAAATGGGACTTGAAAAGGATTATTATAGTGGCGTGTAGGTTGCTTCGCAGCCTCTGAGACCGAGGTAAACTTGGACTCACTAATCGATGTGTCCTAGATTTATCATCTTAGTGCCGGTGGTAAGCGGGTTTGTTGTAGCAATACGACTTGCCCGTGGACATCGCAAACCCCTACCGTTTGCGGGCGACGTCTTAGCGCATAGAGTTATGATACGTCGGCTATCTTTCGGATTAGGGTGAGTGTGTTTGGTAGTACTTTTAAGTGCAGCAAGCATACTCAACTTCATGTCTTAGTGCAATAGAGCTATGATACGTGGAGTTTTGGCTACTGACGTCTTAGTACCGTACTACTATAATACGTTGGTGGTATTTTTAGTTAACAACATTATCAATTTTGTTATTAAAGTCGATAGGGATCATGTAGGTGTGTTGTGAGGGGGCTCCATCCGTATGATAGTTGCATTGATGCTTACTGCTACTTGCAGTATTGCGTCTTGTGATGGATTTGCGGGTGTGCTGCACCTGAATTGACGCATCTTGTGGTTCTAGTCGATGGAGGTATGCGGGTGGTGATGCCTGCTGGGACTTTATGGGGGACCTTGGGATGGTGTAAGCCCGACGATAGTCGTATTGATGCTTGTTGCATTCTGCAGCATTGCGTCTCTACGATGGTTGTTTGGCGGGTCGCTATTCTCAATGGCGCTCCCTGCGTCTTGGTTTGACTCACAAACTAAGTAGCTTTGCCCAAGTCGGGTCCCTTCATTGCGGGGCTGCAGACTGTCTGCCCTCCATGATGTTTTATATAACAACTTAATAATATATCTCTATAAAGTTCCCACCTTTAAGAGATTGAAGGCAACACTTGTTTGTGGATGAGACAAACATGATCGAAAAATGCATATACTCAACGTCAGTGACACAAAACCTTTCTGATGGCGAATTATTAATATTATCTTATAACTGCCTATTGGCTATATCTGCCATTGTATTGGTTGGTGGAGCATATGTGTCGACCTCATGCGGGTGGTAGCTGGAGGGAGCATCTGAGGAGGCTCTCAAGGCTGCGGCCGAAAGCCGCGCAACGTTCCCTTGAGGTGAGCGGTAAACTCATGACACGCTCTGCGGCCAATTGGCCGTGCTGCCATGCAATTGGTGGTGATGCCTTACACTAACATCACGTCTGCAGGAACGGCGGTCTGGCAGGTGGTGGCGCTCACGGAGGGCTTTTTATGGCCAGTGTGCCTATTGTTGCCTAACCCGTGTGACGTACATTCACTGTGGCTGGATTTGATCGTATTCTGTATGGCGTTTACACGCATTGACATGCGCGACTTCGGTCGATGTTTGTGCTTACGCACTATCAAGAGGCCAAGTCCTCTTTTACTGGTTCGCCAGTTATTTTGCTGTGGACTACGGTCCATTTCCCAACTTAGCGTACCCTTAGGGGGGAGCGCATTAAAATGGTTGGCGCTCACCGTGCGCGGCGTGTGCGGAGCCGTGTACCTCCTCCAAATTTTTTTTAATGTGGGAGAGCGAAGCCCTTGTAGCTGGTATTTGATATAAATATTGTGAGCCTTTTCCAAGCGGGAAAGGATTAATTAATAAGGAATTAACTGTGGTGAACCAGATACAAGTGGAATAGAGACAATTTATTGTTCTTAACCTTTTTGAGCTCTGTCTTCGTGAACGGGGTTCTTTAGCTTATAAGACTCTACCAACAGCTTTTGATTGCTCTCGTGAATATTAATTCTTCCAAGATACACCTAAAAGAACTAAGTTACTATACAAACACAACGTAAAAAGGGTCCTAACTAAGACGATCACGCCATAAATTTATTAAACGGCCTATATTTAAACCTTTAGAAAGATCAAGATATACTGGTCACTTAAATTAGATATATTTATATATCTTACAGATATAGATTCTAAAGAAATACAAGTATAAGTGGATATATAGTAGAAAAGAAAAATAGATGGGGGGGGGGGTTCGTTACAATTGCAACACAGTATTAATAACTTCTAAGACTATATCTTTTTTCATAATGACTAGATAATTAAAACTGATAAAAATTTTTCGATGTTATTTAACACAAATTATTTGGGTTTTGAAAAAGAACAGATAAAAAGCTTAGCTATCGTCTAATTGCTCAGCAGTTTAATGTTATTTGCGCGAAACCTATTTTTTAAATACCTATCATGTTTCGAAATAATGTCTTAAGAAATTTAAAAAAAATATTCCTTACCTTAATTTAAACTGGTTTAAAGAGATCTAAGTATAGAGAATTATGTGATTCTTATCTTATCATTCTTACATATGAACCTTCATCGTTCACTACTGGGCATAGGTCTCTACCTAGACATGTATCTATTCTTAGCATGATCGACGGCTTTACGCATTAAGCTGTTGACAACCACCTTGGTCCAAATCGTTACTCCATCTAATCACAATTCGTTTTACCAAGCGAGCTCTCCACCAAACTGAAGTGGCAAGTGGCAAATCACATGAATAGCATAAGTGGAACGATCCTTAAAATTAATTACCTTTAAACCATAAAAATTACGTATCTCTCTGCTGCAAAATAATGCCTGAAACTATTAATTAATATGTTACAATAATGTCCTCCAGACCGAATTTCGGTCACGGCGGCCAGTCTCAACGGAGACTTGCCATCGGCACAGGAGAAGATTATAGTTCCGAAGTGTATACACAAGTACAGGTGCAATCTCTATTCCCTCATTCTCATAATCCGATGGGACGGTAAACCGACACGACCGGAGAGAGATAAGATGTAGGACCAGCGGCTTTGCGTGCTTTCCGGGGTACGGGTGTGAGACACTGGCAACTTCCAGACTCCGGACAGCTACTGAGAATTTCTTGAAGGAAAAGCTCAATATTTGATTTTTTTGATCTGACCTGATTCCCGGATTCGAATCCAGGGCCTCATGATCAGCAGTCACACTACTACAACCACTAGACCAAAGTCATATCTTTATATAAAATGAAATCCAAAATAATAACTGTCACTTCGCAATATTCGGTATAGCTATTGTGAGAAAGTTATAATATAGTACGTATTTAATCTTTTTATTCCTTTCACAAAGTTTTCATCGAGTTGGCGAAAGTTTTTCCAACACGTTAAGCGTTCGTGGAACTTGCACGTGACACGATTTTAATTTGCCCGTATAGAGTAATCTGGAATTACACACACCTTTCACAGAATTACCTGTGTTACTACGTTAGTACATAGCACTTACAACTGACAATGTATGCTAGTGTACACGTTGTTTTAAATTAAATTTACAGTATATATTAACCGCAAAAAAAATCAATAAACTATAAAATACGCGCCATGTTAGAGTCTCCCTTGTTCAAATTGAAGTATTTGAAAATTTGATTTAGGAAGCTAGAACAAGTTTAATGGTTAAAACATCTATTAAAAAAACCAAATTCGTAAAACAGTTAAATGAAAAGTGAATAATTATTTTTCACGTTAATAAAATCTTAAGAATAAATAAGATTATTACGCTTAAAAGTTTAAGGGATAATGATTGCTACCCAACTTTAAATCGTTATATATCCAAAATAGCCTTTAAAATGAAAAATGTTTAGGGAAACCTAAAGATGATTTTCAAAGAACTATCCAATGATGCCCCACATGACATTCTTCGTCTGGTAAAAACGGAGAAAACAATGGGACTTCCATTGCTTAGGGGCATCTACATAACTTAATGCAACTGCGACAGTTTAGTATAGCATTTTTGTGAACACCTATGAAGTGTCTTACAACGATGATAAAAATCATTTGACTCTACGATTTGACTTATAAACATGAATATGGTTTTTTTCTTAAGCGCACCCAACAGTACATTATTTGCAGATGTCTGGTATCTACTTCACATAGAAATAGCAAAACATAGGTCGGGGATAGTGCCTCAAACATCATACATTAATGAACCAATTATTTGTCTACAAATTCCTTCAATGTATTTATCGCATTTAACATCAGAATCAAATATCTTAGTGTTAAAATTTTTAACCAGAAGAGTCAACATTGGTTTACAATTTACTAAATTGAATATCTTAAGTACATTTTCCAAGTAATTTCTCTGTGATAATATAGTTATGCTAGTTAGACAAATGGGCGCACAGTCCACCTGATGGTAATTGGATACTATGGCCCATAGACATTTACTTTTATATTTGATTAAAAATCAAAAGATACTTAGTCACTCCTCAGGACTACAGTCATTTATTGTCAAAATACGAAATAGAGCAGCATATTACGCTGATATTCTGCGATAGCGTGGTCCCCCCGGTCCCCGGTCGAGCAGACCCACTCGTGCTACAACGATAAAATAGTTGCAGCGTGGCTCTACCACGGTATTTCGTCAAAACCCTATTTTTCTACGTCAAAATATTAGCATCAAAAGGTAGCAATTTGACATAATGCTGTTAGCTAAAATGAAGATGTATGGTTCAGAGCTAAATTGAACTACTGCGATATGTATCATTATTATGTTGCAAATTTCCTATGCAACTGATTGCTAATCTGTTTAGGTTCTAAACGCAGACTGTTTCGTTACAGAAATACAGATGAATGTAGCCTATGAAACATTTTGATCATTATTGTTCAATATGCTTAGAGTAGAAGTATTATTTAAATCGAAAAATTCTATACAACTTAGGTTCATAAAATAATAAATAAACTAAATATTCAAATTCAAATTCAAATTCATTTTATTCATTTGCGTTATATGGGTTACAATAGGTCTTAATAATTTAACGAAATATAGCCATATTCTACCTTCCGGTGTGCAAACTACTTAAATATAAGATTTTATTCATAATAAAAACTAAATGGAAAATTCCGATAATTACATTAACATAATATAACCCTATTTGTATATTTGCACTACTAACATAATAATAATTCACAAAATAATGATAAAATACATGTAGTAATTAAAATTGTAATGTCAAAACGAGTATAAATTATTGTTTCAAAATTAATAACATAGATAACGTTTCGTTCAATAAATTTGATAGATAAAATTTAAAAATTGTCATATAAATAATCGTCAATATTATAATACGCTTTTTTGGTTAAAAATGTGTTTAGTTGTTTCTTAAAAATGTGAAGGGTCTTAGAATCTCTTATATATTTAGGTTATACAGACGAGGACCCATACAGAATACGCTTTTTTGAAACAAAACAGTCTTACTATTGGGATGGCTTAATTTATCTTTATGACGCTGGACATTTAGTTTTTCGTAAAAACTTAAGTTTTGACGTATAAATAAAACTACCTCATATATATATAGACATGGCATTGTTAATAATTTTAAATTAATGAAGTATGGCTTACAGCTCTCACTTTGGTTAATTTTACAAATGGCTCGTAAGCATCTTTTTTGAGCTTTAAATACTGTTTCTTTGTCCGTACAATTACCCCAGAACATAATACCATATCTAAGTGTAGACATAACATAAGCATGATATGATGCCATTACGGCGGATGTGTCTACAACTTTTCCAAGCATATATAACGCATACGAAAAACGATTTAATTTCATACACACACTGCTCACATGAGACTGCCAGTTCAAATTGCAATCTACATTTATACCCAAAAATTTTATATTGTCTATGGTATTGATTTTTTGTCCTAGATAATTGATATTTAAATTATTTATTTTATTGCGTTTTTGATAGAATGTCATAAGTTTTGTTTTTTCTAAATTTACATTTAAATTATTTATGTTTAGCCAATTCATGATTTTCTCTAAAGCAAAGTGTATGTTACTTTCTAAATCTATTTTGTTTTTGCTAGTGAAAATAACTGTGCTGTCGTCAGCAAATAATACTATTTTGTGATTAATGACGTTGGGAAGGTCGTTGATATAAATAAGAAATAACAATGGTCCTAAAACACTTCCTTGCGGTACTTAAGTTTGTACGACTCTGTATTCAGAAACATGGGTTATTTCTTTTCTTGATTTTAGACAAATTTTTGTAATGTGTGTACTTTGTTTTCTGTTAACTAAATATGATGTTAGTAGATCTAGTGCATTACTTCGAATACCGAAGGCTTCAAGCTTTTTGAGTAATATTTTATGATCAACATAATCAAATGCTTTAGTAAGATCCATGTAAAGTGCACATACAGGTATTTTATTATTTAGGCTAGACATAACGGTATTAAAAAAATTGTATAGAGCCATATTTATAGTCTTATTTTTTCTAAATCCTATTTGTTCTTCTCTAAGAATATTGTACGTTTCAAGGTAGTTATATAAAGAGTTATAAATTACGCGAACACTACACATTTTTAAATAAAACTAATTTTACGGATTTTATCGCGTATATTAACTTATTTTTATATTCCCGACGTGACCACGGGTGCTGGAAAGCACCCGAAACGTCGGGAATATAAAAATAAGTTAATATACGCGATAAAATCCGTAAAATTAGTTTTATTTAAAAAAAGTTATAAATTATTTTCTCAAATACTTTTGAGAGCACAGGTATAAGTGCAATAGGCCTATAGTTAGACATATTCTCCCGATCATTTTCTTTGAACAGTGGTTTGGCAATGGTAGATTTTAGTATTTCTGGAAATATACCATTACAAATACATAAATTGAAAATATAACTAAGTACCGGAGCAATTGCACCGGATACGTATTTTAAAACCCTTGTACAAATTTGATCACAACCAGTACTGTTTGTATTTTTAAGAGATTTTATAGCTTTATCTATATCAAATGATGTTGTGGGTGGTATAAATATTGAATTGGGATTGTTGAAAGTTTACTTATATAGTTTATCACTATTTGGACAGTCTTTATTAATTTTGTTGGTATAGAAATTATTAAATGCCCTAGCTATAGCTAGCGGATCCTCAATTATATCACCATCAACAATAATCTTACTAATTGCTTCTTCATTTGTGCTATTTTTGTTTTTATTTATCACTTGCCAGGTAGCTTTAGATTTATTTTGTGCTGTGTTAATATAGTAATTATTTTGGGACTTTTGGGTAAGTTTGATAACTTTGTTTAGACGTTGGGAATACTCTTTTAATATTGTTTTATTTTCTACGCTGCGTTTTTTTCTGTATTGCCATAATAACTGTCGTTTATGCTTAGTACATTTTTTTATCCCATTAGATAACCATTTTGTTTGTTTACATGAATAGACTTTAATTTTAATGTCAGGAAAGCATAGGCGATAGAGGAGGGTAAACAAGTCATGAAATTGGTCAAAAGCAAGATTAGGATTTTTTTCCTTATAAACCTCGTTGAAAGTGAGAGAGCCCATATTTATTACATACATAGATAAAATACATACATAGATATTGTAAGTATCTTATGTAATTAATATATAATTTAGTTACATTACTGTATAACAAACAACGATACAACTTCTGTGAAGCAATCTAATATAATTATAATATAAATAACATAATAAAATTATTTCATTTAAATGTTTGGGGATCAATCGCACGCGTCCGTGGGCTTCGGCCACCTAAGCTAAGTTCAACCCTACACGTGTTTCCCGGGTAGTGCTAAACGAGCTACAAAGTGAAAGGAAGAGATTTGGCTCCTTGCCATGTGGTAACGGCGTAAAACAAAACACCCTTTATTTGACACCATGAGGCAGAAGAATAAAGAAACGGCCCAGAGGTCCCAGCGCCCCTTTAATGGGGCAGGGTTCAAAGAATCTCCGGGAGAAAAACTGGTGATTAGGTTCGCCACCTGTCACGTCCTGTCTCCCGGTTGGGCGTAAAGTCCACAAGACATGCAATAGAGGCAAAGTAGACCTGGCTTGGGTCTAAAGTCATGTTGGCATCACTGGCATCGAGACAGCTGAATTAGCGGCTAATTCCGGAGCTAGGTTACACAAAAAACCAGATGACTTTGCTACGCCTAACTCTTACGTTAAGCAAATAATTAAAAAGACAATCCAACCGTCTGGCAAACAAGATATGACAGCACGGAACAAGGCCGATACACTAAAGAACTATAACCAAGCTTAGAACACATTAAAAATGTAGATCCTTAATCTTCACAAGTTTCCATTTGACTCCGTTTCTTATAAATGACGGATTTCATATATCTCATTTATATAGATTTAAAGTCACAGACCACGACGTGGCGTGCCCATGCGACGGCACCTCGTCTTAATTGCTGACCTATCTCTTAGAACAATATCCTGCTTTCAATAAGCACATGTTCAATCACGACATAATTTGCAACAACCTCGTGTTCCCTATATCTTATTAGAATTGATGGTAGAGGAAGCAACTTTGAAATCATGTAATAAATTTATTAATACAATTTTAAAAATCTCAATAACTTTAACAAATCACATAATGACAGCAGTAGATGATATTTGTTACTTGTATTTAAAAAGTTTTAGTTTTAATAATATGTTATTTATATAATAATACGTGGTCACCTGGTCACTATTTGGTCACTATTTTCATAATAATACGTGGTCACTTGGAAGAGAAGGCCAAATTGGCCTCTAGAAAGCTTGACGTGCTCAGCAGAGCGGGACAGTATTTCATGCTGGCACACCGCCTGCAACTTTACAAGGCGCAGGTTTGGCCTCACATGGAATACTGTTCCCATCTCTGGGTAGGGGCTCCCCAGTTCCAGCTCCTTCCACTTGACCGCATCCAGCGCAGAGCGGTTCGAATCGTCGACGACCGAGTTCTTTCCGATCGGCTTGACTTACTGGCACTGCGCAGAGATGTTGCATCTCTTTGCGTATTTTATCGCATTTACCATGGGGAGTGCTCTGAGGAATTGTTCGGACTAATTCCAGTCGCTCAATTTTACTATCGCACATCGCGACAATACTTGCGATACCATCCATACTACCTGGATGATTGGCGGTCCACCACTGTGCGATTTAGAAGAATTTTTTCTTCCTCGCACAACTTTCTTGTGAAATCGATTACTACCAGCGATCTTTCCGGACCGAAACGACTTAGGGACTTTCAAGATTAGAGTCTACTCCTTTTTAAAAGGCCAGCAACACTTCTGCGATTCCCCTGGTGTTGCAGTTGTTCATGGGCGGTGGTAGGCACTTACCATCAGGTGAGCCGCATGCTCGATTGCCCCCTTTCCTATAAAAATGTAACATTTAGTTTTAAGGTCATTAGTATAATGTAACAAAAGTTATAAACAGAGACGGAAAGGATTATTATTTGTTTAAGTTTTGTATGTGTGTATTGGTCACTTCACTTTTATCAAATCGCAGCAGTAAAATATGTCATTTTAAAAGAGTTACTAAATTAAAAAAATAGACTGTGTACAAAAAAAGCAACTGTGTTGATTTGCGGAAAACAAAAAAAACCGTCAAATTGCCTTTGAAAATGAACGCAAGTTAGACGAAAGTTATGGTTTTTGAAAGAGAAGAAAGCAAAACAATATGTGAAATAAGAATAGAAGGGAAGTTGGTCGAGCAAGTAGATGAGTTTGGATATTTGAGATGTGTATATACTAGGAATGATATATATGATAAGGATGTAGAATGACGATTGAAGGCAGGAAATAGAGTATGTGGGACTCTACAGTCTATTGCGTAAAAGTAATTAATAATTAATGGGAATTATTCATAATGCCCGGGCAATATGAATAAATCCCGATATTAATAGTAGGCAATGTAATAAAAACTATTGAAATAATGACGTTGACTGGGCTTTACGAATAAAGCCCGTTACCTAATGGGGACAATAACCAAAAGAAAAGTCAGGCTAGGTTAGATTCAGTTTCTTTTTAGATGTAACATATTTAAAACTTAAACACAATGAAGATAACGTCTTTCATTAATTCATTCAAAGATATTTTTTCATTGTAACGCATAGGAAGAAGTTGGAGGTATTTATTAAGGCATAGTGGTTCTTCTCTTCCTTCATATTTTTACACTTGTTAATTTCAGGTTTGATATAGTATTAATTTATTGCTTAAAAGTATTAAAATTTCCCAACAGTTACTACTATTCAATATTACTAGACAATGTGAAACATAATAAAGTTTGAATCAGTATTAACGACATAATCCGATTTCACTTGCCATTTTTCATATGGGCCGGGCATTGTTAATGGTACACTTGGTTCATAAACATATATAAAAATAAATTTGAATTTAAATTTGAAAATATATGCTTAAACTAGCTTTTGAGATATTGTTAATTTCATAAACCACCTAAATTTTATATATATATAAAGAATCCCAATAAATCCCAGAAAATGTTCAAAGATAGTCAATAAACAAGTTCATAAGTTTTATTAAAGAAAAAATGTACAAATATGTTATTATAATATCTAATGATAATTAATTGATGTCCTCCAAACTGAATTTCGGTCATGGCGGCCAGCCTCAACGGAGACTAGCCATCTGCACAGGACAGGATTATAGTGCCCAAGTGTATGTGCAAGCAAAGGTACATTCTCTATTCCTTCACTCTCATAGTCTGATGGGACGGTAAATCGACACGACCGGAGAGAGATCAGGTGCGGGACCAACGGCTTTATGTGCTTCCCGAGGCAGGGGATGAGACACCGCTAACTTCTTGACTCCGAGCGGCTACTGAAAATTTCTTGATAGAAAAGCGCAATAATGGATTTTTTGGTCCGACCAGGGATTCAAACCCGGGAACTCAGTACTTTATCCTAATTCTGATTTCGGCAAAAGGAGGTGATTTTATGGGCCTAGTGGGCCCGTATCTTCGTCAGAATTCAACACGATGAGTAGCCTCTAGCAAAACAATCACAACAATAATCTAGTCTAGACTTATCTTAGCAATCAAAGTAACTAACCAATCTCAGTCAAACAGATACGTCCGCTCTATGCGAGCACTGGCAATATAATGCCTTCGCTCCCACGGCCGCATCCACGCATTACTTGGTGTCACTTCACGCTTGTGTTTGGTTGTTGTTCATCGGATGATAACCAGTGTTGCCACCGTGTGATCATAGATGGTGCCACTGATTCTACTTCATATATAGTTATTCAAAATATTGTAAAATTTTATGTCTACAAAAAATAATCTCGCTGAGTTTCTTGCTGGTTCTTCCAAGAAGTTTCAGCAAGAAACACTTTAAGAAGTTAGTTAGTTTTATTGAAATTATATTTTTATTAAATTTTATCTGAAAATTTTATTGAAAAAAAATTGTCCTATATAAATATAATCTTCAACAGCATCGAGCATAGTGCTCTCAATCACAACTAATCGAAAAAAAAAATACAAAAATCGCAACTATCAGCATAGTTGTGACGTGTTAGAGTAAATGATCTTTGTCATGTCATGGATTCATCTTAATATCTATTCATTGGGAGAAACTATTGAAGTTTTTCAGTGATTTTGTCATAAAATCGTATCGTCAGCAAATCAAAGGTGAGTGATATACTCGCAAATTGTGTAGATATCGTACGGTTGATTATAATAATCTTTGAAAAAAATACAATTCATTTATATTATCACAGCCTCAAAATCGAGAAATTACGGGACGGCAAAGCCTTGGTGACCTTTTTGAGTAATATTCCAGTATAGAAATACTGAAATATTTTTTTCGAAAATGATCCGCTTAAAACTTTATCAATATATCTGAAGTTGCTAACATACCCTTACCAATTCAATTATTCACGAGAAAAAATATTCAGGTCCCTGACTTAGGCAACTTTTATATCTTAATGACGATACTTCAAAGTAACAGGAAAATCATATTAAAGACTTAAATATTAGGTATACCTATGAAACTGTTGTTTTGTTGAACTGGCTACTTTGAACGGTAATGGCAATCTTTTGAATTGGAATTTTATGTTTGGCACGGTATGTTACTTCTTTTTCAAAATTGGTTTTCATTTATTTCTTTTGATTTAGTTTTTTTATTCTTAATTAATAATTATTATTTTTCATATAATCATTTATTTTTAATTATTTTTGATCAGAAGTTCCAACGTCTTATTAACTGTACATTTTAGTTTCAGTCGTTTTTCTTTCAGTAAATTTAGACCTCATAAATGACTCCCATGACCTCCCGAAGAATAAGATTGACAATAACTACTTTAAGGCTGAATTAGAAACGCATTCGTCTCAAACTACGGTTGAGCTAGCGCAGGCTTTTGATATGTGTCAAAAGAATATAAGATTATCTTCGATAAATCGGTAAAGTAAAGAACTTTTACAAATAGGTAATATTTTTTTATAGGATTGGGGTGACAAACGAGCACACAGTCCACCTGATGGTAAGTGGTTTTTGTGGCCCATAGACATCTACATCTATCTTCGATTACGAATCAAAATGCAAATGCATTGTGAGGATTAAGATGGAATGCCTCGTTTTCAGTAAAAAGGGTCTCCGGTTCTCTACACTCATAATACGAAACTATTTGACGCTGAAATTCTGTGAGTGCATGGTCCTTTCCGCTCGAGCCGACCCAATTCGTGCTACAATCATAACATAGCTGCAGCATGGCTCTACCACTTAAGAACTGAGTGGCACCCAGTAAAGTAAAGTCTATGTCAAGGCTTGTATCTTATCTTATTGTTAAATTGGTGTAAAATGAAGAAAAATTTGAGTTGAACGTTTCCATGTATAGTGAATCCTACTACAGGGTGGCTAGATCCAAGTGCCCAAGCCAAACGGAAAACCAAAATATTAGCTAGAAGAAGCTTCTAATGACAGTTTGGTGATCTATTTACTGTTGATGTTACTAACTATATCAAGAATTGCAAATAATGCTGGAGCAGCTGGAACTCAAAGAAACCCAGATAGGTGAACAAATTTTTGCAATTGCTTCTTTATGGTCATTCCCATCAAAATACTGCAAAAAAGACGCTGAAAAAATTAGCAAAAAAAATTCTAAAGCTAGAAAACCTACCTCATCCACCATATTCTCAAGATCAAGTCCGAAAATACTTCACTTTTTTCGAATGTTACATTAATTTTTGATAATTCCGAAGGAGCAGCGAAGTGAAAATGCATTTAAAAAATTCATCGGTTCTCATGCAGTAGACTTTGATATCAACATAATTTATAGAATCAGGCAATATTTTTTAGAAATCCATTATATTAAAGTTGGAAAAATTTTACTTTGCCAATATCCGCTCAATAAAATAATTAAAAATTAAAAATTTTGTACAGCCGACTTCAATATAAATTATGAAAAATAACTCAAAAAATTCATATGGGACCAAGCAGATTTCATATAAAAAAAGAATTAACGAAATCGGTTCACCCAGTAAAAAGTTATGAGGTAACACACATAAAAAAACATACACTCGAATTGAGTACCGTCTCCTTTTTGGAAGTCGGCAGAAAAGGCTGCTTATTTTCATGCACTACAGTAGCTACTTACTAGCAGGTTGACTGTAAGTTCGTTTGTTATTTCAGTTTCATAAAAACCGACAATTAAATGTTTGCTTAGATTAACTTAGCCAGGTTACAAAAACTGTGATAATCTTTAATGACAAGCTCGTATTAACAACGCAGATTCTTAGAAATATAGAAAGGCAAACATTACGACTATTTCACCTCGAGGTCAAACGAGGGTAAGGATCGTAAGTTAGCCCTTATAGTGCGAAAACAAAATGTTCGGTATCTTGCTAACACAGCAAAAATGAAATTTATCTTACTCTCTAAAAATATATTACATAATGATATATTATATATAATATTTCTTCTATGTAATAATAAAGTTAAGTTAATGTTATTTTAAACTAGGGGATCTAGGGCTATTTTATTTAAACATGTATTAAAAAGAAACTACAAATAGTTTATTGAAACATGTTAAATACGTTATATTTTATAGTTCAAAACAAAATTAAGATCTGGCTTTTATTGTAAAAACAAATAGTTGACCTTGAACTGAAATAGGATTTTAAGAGTTTTTGTTAAATAAACAATGCTTTTGCTAATTAATAAAATAATATATATTATTAACAAAAATATTAAACTGTAAAAGCACTTGGGGTGTTAATAACGCAACTGAAGCCATTAGTCGTACTTGAAATGAGGTAACCGCCGTGTTTTTTTTTTATAGGAGAGGGGGCAAACGGGCATGCGGCTCACCTGATGGTAAGTGACTACCGCCGCCCATGAACAACTGCAACACCAGGGGAATCGCAGATGCGTTGCCGGCCTTTTAAAAAGGGGTACGCTCTTTTCTTGAAGGTCCCTAAGTCGTATCGGTCCGGAAAAATCGCTGATGGTAATCGATTCCACAAGGAGGTCGTGCGAGGAAGAAAACATCTTCTAAATCGCACAGTGGTGGACCGCCAATCATCCTGATGGTGTGGATGGTATCGGAAGTTCTGCCGCGATGTGCGTTCGTGAAATTTGGCGGCTGGGATTAATCCGAACAATTCCTCAGAGCACTCCCCATGGTAGATGCGAAAGAAAATGCAAAGGGATGCAACATCTCTTCGCAGTGCCAATGAATAGAGCCGACCGGAAAGGGCTCGGTCGTCGACGATTCGAGCAGCTCTGCGTTGGATGCGGTCAAGTGGAAGGAGCTGGCACTGGGGAGCCCCTGCCCAGAGATGGGAACAGTATTCCATGTGAGGCCGAACTTGCGCCTTGCAAAGTTGCAGGCGGTGTGCCGGCATGAAATACTGTCCCGCTCTGCTGAGCACGCCAAGCTTTTTAGAGGCCAATTTGGCCTTCCCTTCCAAGTGACCACGAAACTGCACGTCACTCGATATGTCGACTCCGAGGATACCGATACTGGCTGAGGCAAGAAGGGTAGTGCCTTGAAACTGAGGACATACGACAAAGGGGTTCATTTTAGCGGTAAACGCGCAAACTTGTGTCTTCTGAGGATTAAACTGGACTAGATTTAGTCACCCCCAATCCGAGACTTTGCTCAGCAAAGACTCGACTTCAGACACAAGTTTGTTCCGGTACTCAGCGACGTTTTCCCGAGAAAAGCGGCGTAAAAAAATACCATAATTTACTTTCGCACCTTGAGGCATAAAATTAACGAAATGGCCCCGAGTTCCCGGCGCCCCTTTAATGGGGCAGGGGTGCGAAGAATCTCCGGGAGGAAAACCGGCGACGAGGTTCGCCACCCGTCACGTTCTATCCCCCGGTGGGGCGAAAAGAGGATTGCGGAAGCCCGTCTGGCTACATTGAATGTATGTGGAGGTATGAATGATAAGATGGATGAAGTATGCGATATGATGTATGATAGAGGAATAGACGTGTTATGTTTAAATGAGACGAAACGGAAGGGAAGGGATGCCACTACACATGGCATGTATACCGCGTACTGGTCTGGTGTAGACGAGACCGAGCGGGCATGCCAGGGAGTCGGTATCATCCTTTCGGAATTCTTTCCAGAATGGTTCATTGTGTGAAAGAGTATGAATGTGTAAGCCCGAGACTGCTATGGATACGAATGAAAGTGAGGTTAAAGAAGTTGTTTGTTTTAGGGGTCTACGCCCCAGATATGTCTAAGCCCACTTATATCCGAGAGCAGTTTTGGGAGTTAGTAAGGATGGTGCTAATGAAATGCAAGGTAAATGAAAATATTGTAATATTAGGCGATTTTAATGGAAGGGTTGGGGTGAGGAGGCTTGGTTATGAAAGGATATTGGGAACGTTTGGTGATGAAAGTATAAATGAGAATGATAAAAGCCTTCTCGCCGTATGCGTGGAAAAGATTCTTGTTGTGACGAACACTTTCTTTCGTCATAAGAAGATCCACACGTATACATGGGAAAGAGGTGATGATAGAAGTATGATAGATTTCATAATTGTTGATGAAAGAATGAGGAGCGCGGTGGTAGATACAAGGGTTTACCGGGGCTCTAACGTAGGGACGGATCATTACTTGGTCTTATGCCGAATTAATGGTCTTTTCAGACGTTGGAGGCATCGGACATCTGTGTCTATCACTGCGTTACAGCGTATAAAAACAGAGAGGTTACAAGATGAAGGTGTGAAAGAGAAGTTCAAATGTAGATTGAGAGAAAATATAAGTGGTATGGCTGAATTGTGTATGAATGATTTAGACTTGGAGACTGTGTGGTATAATGTCAAGAAATGTTTAGTGGATGCAGCTACCGAAGTATGTGGTGTAAGTAAGAGAACGATTGAAAGGAAAAATAACACGTTATGGTGGGATGATGAGGTACGGATGGAAGTTGAAGCAAAGAAGAAAGCAAGGCTAGATTTACAAGCAACCAAGGCTAGTAATTCTAGCAGTATGAATGATGATATTGAAAGGAAAAAGGCAGTTTTTAGACACCTAAATAAGAGAGTAAAAGAAGTAGTTGAACGGAAAAAGCAAGAAAGAACGGATAAGAATGATAGAAGAATATCGGATAACTTCCAGGCAAACATTAAAATGTTCTGGAAACTCGTAAGAACTACCATGGGACATTCACAACAGCCTAGAATGAATGCTATACGAGACCAGAATGGCTGTATTCTGAAAGACGAAGTTTTGAGCTTAAGGAGATGGAAGGAATACTTTGAAAGCGTGTTTATGAGTGATGAGACGTTTGAATTAAATGAAATAGAAATTCCGAAAGAAGAGGAAATAGATAGAGATATAAGTATAGATGAAATAATGAAAGCAATGAAAAGTATGAAAGCAGGTAAGACAGCCGGTTATGATAGAGTATCTCTCGAAATGCTAAGGGCTGGAGAAGGAGTGGTGGCAGACCTGCTGTACACCTTGTTTAATTTATGTTGGGAACTTAAACGGGTACCGGGAGACTGGTGCAAAGCCGTGATAGTCCGAATATATTAGGGAAAAGGATCACAGCAGGACTGTAAAAACTACCGTGGTATCAGCCTTCTTAGCATTGTGGGAAAACTGTAGGCTAAGGTACTAATTGAAAGAGTTTTGAAAGAAACTGATGGAAAAATTTGGGATGTGCAAGCGGGATTTAGAAAGGGAATGGGATGTACGGATCAGGTCCTTTCCATGCGCATGATCGCGGAGAAGTTTTTGGCCAAAAACCAAAAAGTTTTTTGTGCGTTCATAGACTTGAAGAAGGCTTATGACAGAGTGGACAGGGATGTGTTATGGCAAACACTGAACTCATTTGGGTTGACCGCTGGTCTGATACAGGCATTGAAGTCTCTATATAGGGACTCTAGTGCTTTTGTCAAGATCAACGGGGCCTACTCGGTCTGGTTTGGCATCCATAAAGGTGTCAGACAGGGCTGTGTGGCTTCCCTGTGGTTGTTCAACCTATTTATGGACAGTTGTTTGGAAAATTTGAAAGTAGAAGAATGCGGGTTAAGAATTGGTGAGTTAACCGTCAAATGCCTTTTGTATGCCGATGATCAAAACATACTTGCATCGTCAGCAGCCGAGTTGCAAATGATGGTTACATTAATGAACAGGACATTAAAAGAAAAGGGAATGAAAGTGAACGCAAGTAAGACGAAAGTTATGGTTTTTGAAAGTGAAGAAAGTAAAACGATATGTGAAATAAGAATAGAAGGGGAGTTGGTAGAGCAAGTAGATGAGTTTGTATATTTGGGATGTGTGTTTAGCAGGGATGGTAGATATGATAAGGATATAGAACGACGAGTGAATGCAGGAAATAGAGTGAATGGGGCTCTACACTCTATTGTGAAAAGTCAGAATGTGTCTAAAAAGGCACGTATGGCAATTCACAATGCTGTGTTAGTACCTACTTTAATGTATGGTAGTGAAAGTTGGGTGTGGCAGAAGAAGCATGAGAGTAGAATAAATGCTGTAGAAATGCGGTCATTGAGGAGTATGTTAGGGATGAATCTGAATGAGAGAGTGAGAAATTGTTTAATAAAGAGAAGAGTGTGGTTTGCAAGATGATGTTGTGACCAGGATTAAGAAAGGAATGCTTCGGTGGTTTGGCCATGTAGAAAGAATGAATGAGGAAAGAGTGATAAAGCAAATTTATGTTGCAGAGGTGAACGGCATAGTCGGGAAGGGTCGCCCTAGGCGAAAGTTTATCGACCAAATTGGCGACATATTAAAAATGGACCAAATCAAGAGTACCTTTAATCGACGAGCGTGTATGCGTAGGTATATGGATGTGGAGGAAGCGAGAGAGGTGTGTCAGGATCGTACCAAATGGAAGTCGATAATCTCTGCCTACCCCTCTGGGTGACAGGCGTGAGTGTTTATGTTTATGTATGTTTATTTTTGAAATGAGGTAATCAATATCTACTTCGGTAATCACTTTTCATTAAGGTATTTATTTATTTATTTATTTAACAATTTATGTACACACAAACAAAGGAAAGAACACAACATGATGAACAGTTTGTACAAGGGCGCTACTTATCTCATTATGAAATTTCTTCCAGTAGGCCAGTTAAAAAGATATGTGATAAATAAAAGATAGTAAGGTGTGCACTTTGTCATTATATACACATACATACATATATACACGATACAAGATACAAGATAAAATAAATATATGTATAGTCATAATTAAATATATATAAATAATAAAAAGTATAGTAAATATCAAAAATATGGAAACTTACACAGAAGACAGAGATAAATAATGATCTTTTACACGTTTTTTCAATAATGTCACTGTTTTGATTTCTCGAATCGTAGGAGGAAGTGAACTCCAGAGTCTTACTGCATGTACAGTGAATGAACGGGAATATGAATGAGCTTTAAAGGATGGGAATTTTAAGAGGGCTTTTAGGTGAGATCTAGAAATTGCATCTGGAGATTTAAAAAAGGTGAATCGATTACGAAGGTATGAAGGGAAATTCGGACTGTGTAAGATATTAAAAAGAAGACAAAGGATACGAGTGTTCCTGCGAAATCGGATCGGAAGCCACTTGAGCTGCTTTCTGTATTTAGAGACCTGGTCAAACTTCTTGAGTCCAAAAATATACCGAATGCATAGGTTTTGATATCGCTCAAGTTTGTTTAATTGCACCTCTGTAGCATCCAAAAAACAGACATCAGCGTAATCTAAGATTGGTAAAATGAGAGTTTGGACAAGAGAGATTTTAGTTGATAAGGGTAAAAAACTTTGAAATCGTTTTAACGAGTGAAAAGTATAATGTACTTTTTTGCTTAAGTCCGTTATATAAGCACCCCATGATAACCTATTGTCAATAATTAGGCCCAAGTTCTTCGCGGATTCCAAATAAGCAATTGATGTGCCATTGATAATCACATTTGGCAGGGTGCAGTTATCAATAATACTACTATTATATCTGCTGCTTACTATTAACGCTTGAGACTTACTTGGATTTATAGATAAACCATAGGATCTGGACCAACGATTAATTCTATCCAAATCGTCATTCAGTGCATCTATCGCCATTTTAGCCTCAGATGCCTCAAAGTGACGGTAAAGCTGCAAATCGTCTGCATAAAGATGGAAGTTGGAGGATATTTTTTTCGTTATAGAATTAATAAAAACGGTGAAGAGTAAAGGAGACAAGACGCCACCTTGAGGTACATCTGCAATAAGATTACACCAGTTGGAATAAGTGTCATTGGAGCGGATACATTGCGAGCGTCCCCGAAGATAGGAATCAAACCAAAGAATGGCCGAAGATGAAACATTGATAGCCTGAAGTAGTACTTTATAGGTCTTCCTTTCTGCCTTGGAGTCCTTTTGGGTAGGTACCAACTTCTTACCTATCAAAAAATCTTAAGCAGCAGTCCGTAGCAATTTGATAGGGTTTTACCCCCATGCCTCGGAAAGCAAGCAAAGCTGGTGATTGATCCCGCGCCTGATAGCTCTCCGGTCGTGTCAGATTGCCGTACCACCGAAATAGATATTGCACATGTGCTTGCTTGTGCATAATCATATTCTAGGCAGTTACCTCATCTCCATTGAGACCGCGATATAGCGATCATACCAAGACATTTTCGCGGATTTATCAAGGTCAGACCAATAGTTTTTGAGTTATTGTTAATAACTTATATTGAATTCGGCTGTACAAAATTTTTAATGTTTAATTATTCTGACATAGTAGGCCACAGATGAGTTATCACCGCTGAGGACTTGATAATAGTGTGTGTGTGTTTGGGAACTCTATAATTGTGGCGATAGAAATAGTTAAATAGTTGATACGTACTCAGATGGACTCCCAGGCGGAAAAGAATTACTACCTAGTTTTTTTTTTTGTTTAATATGTTGTGTTGACGTGGTTATAATAACTATGCAATATAACTAATGTCGATGTCTTAGTCTAGACAAGAATAAAAATATAGTATAATATCTTAACTATTTTAAGGCAATGAAATTTTATTGAGTTGAAAGTTAAGATTCAGCGATGAGATTTTTTTGTATGACAGGTTTCTTTGAAACATTATATTACTATAAGAACAAAGTGATTGCAAGTAATAATATTAATAACGAATTTATAGATACTTAATTTTAAATACAAAAATAAATGGGTACCCGAAATTTTAGTAGCCCGTTATTAATCTATAAGTGGTAGAGCCATGCTGCAGCTATATTATGGTTGCAGCACGAATGGGTCGGCTCGACCGGGGAAGAACCACGCTCTCACAGAAAACCAGCGTAAAATAGCAGCTTAACGCTGCTGTGTTTCGTATGGTGAGTGTAGAGAACCGGAGACCCTTTTTACTAGCAAAGAGGCATTCCATCTTAGTCCTCACGGGTGACAACGCATCTGCATCTTGAGTCTTTATTGAGGATAGATGTAGATGTCTATGGGTCACAGTAACCACTTACCATCAGGTGGACTGTGTGCTCGTTTGTCACCCAATCCTATAAAAAAAAAAAAATCTCCTGAGCTCAAACACATCTAAAACTAACATATTAAGAGCTGGTCTAAGGTAATTTATCTAAATCACTATATCTGACGAAGGGGCTGTGCAAAATATTTAATGAAAACATTAATTTAAATTAAGTTTCTACTCTATTGCAAAGGATAAGAAATAGAAGCTTGTTACATATTTTACCATTTTGTTTGTAATTACTTAAATTTTCAATTCAATTGAAATAATTAACTTCATATTTTAATAATAAATTTATGTCTGAGATCCTCAAGGAATGCCACAAAGGACGATTCTGATCTACCTGAATCTCATACCCGATCGTCGAAAAGTCGCAAATTATTCCAATCTTCTACTGCACGTGCTACAAAAGACAAAGTTAATATATAATATTATTATAATATAAATTATTACGGGTTTTGTATTTAAAAGGCAAAACTTAAAGGACTACAATCCAAACAGTCTATTTTTAATGTTTTTAAATATTCTTTTATTTCCAAATGGATATTTTTGTGCGTACGTTTGTTATATGAGAAGAAATAATGTTATCGCTTCGAAGCTCAATATTTGATTTTTTTCGGCCCGACCCGTGGTTCGAACCCGGGACCTCATGATCAGCAGTCACACAACTACAACCACTAGACCAACAAGGCAGTCATATCTTAACCATAAAATGAAATCCAAAATAATAACTGACACTTCGCAATATTCGGTACAGCTTTTGTGAGAAAGTCATAATCTTTTTATTCCTTCCACAAAGTTTTCATCGAGTTGGCGCAAGTTTTTACAACACGTTAAGCGTTCGTAGAACTTGCCCGTGACACGATTTTAATTAGCCCATGGAGAGTAACTTGGAATGTTGCACACCTTTCACAGCATTACCTGTGTTAGCACATAGCACTTACTGCTGACAATGTATGCTGGTGTACACGTTGTGTTAAAGTAAATTTACAGTCTATATTAACAGCAAAGAAATCAGTCAACTATAAAATACGCGCTATATTAGCGTCTCCCTTGTTCAAAGTGAGGTATTTGAAAATTTGATTTAAGAAGCTAGAACAAGCTTAGTGGTTAAAACATCTATTAAAAAAACCGAATTTGTAAAACAGTTAAATTAAAAGTGAATAATTATGTCTCAAGTTAATAAGATCTTAAGAATTAATAAGATTATAAAGTTTAAATTTTTAAGTGATAATGGTTGCTACCCAACTTGAAATCGTTATATATCAAAAATAACCTTTAAAATGAAAAATGTTTAGGGAAACCTAAATATGATTTTCAAAGAACTATTCAATGATTCCCCACTTGACATAGTTCGTCTGGTAAAAACGGAGAAAACAACGGGACTTCCATTGCTTAGGGGCATCTATATAACTTAATGCAACTATGACAGTTTCGTATAGCGTTTTTGTGAACACCTATGAAGTGTCTTTTAGCGATGATAAAAATCATTTTACTTATAAACATGAATTTGGTTTTCCTTCCATACTTCATAACTATTTCCGCTTAATATCTAATTAGAGTGCAAGATGGTCTCGTCTTGAGATTTCTGTTGTATTAGATCATTGATATGTACAGGACCCAGGATATGTGGGATATATTTAACTTGCTTTATTTATAAAAAATAGGAATAAAAATACTTCAGAAAAACGCGTATGGTATTGATATACCTATGGCAGTCGTTGAATTGTTAAAAATATATTTCGAAAGGCAAAGTCAAGACTCAAAGCGAGCTCTGCCATTGAATAATTTACTTTACCGGAACCCTTATAAAGTATATATCAAATTTGAACAAAAGTTTAAATTACTTTTCCGTCTCTGAAACTTTAGTAAAAAGTTTTAATTTATTAGTGACAGAATATAACCATTTTTATCCAATATGAAAATACAATAATACTTATTGTATTTTCATATTGAAATTATATATGAAAATACAATAAATTATAAGCTTTACCACTGATTCGAAAATACTGTCTTATATATAATATTGTCTTGGAAAGAACAAACAAGAAACCGAGTGGAACTTTTAAAGCATTGATTTAAAATGTAATATTTTATACAATTATGTATGAAAACATATGGAAACAGCATGGTAGCGATCACCTCATCTCCAGGGGTTATTATCAATCATGTACGCTTCAGTAGTATAATATTAAAAATGTATTATTATTAATTAAATATACAAGGTTATTGATAAAATACGATTATTAAATAAAAGCGTAATCTTTACGAACACAAAAACTGTATTTATTAACTTCAATTGAGAGTTAAGTTTAGTTAGTTACACAGAGTGGACGTTAGAAATAATAAAGTAAGGTATACAGTGTTATAAACTTATTTACCGTCTTTACGTGCAATGACAATAGTGGCTCTTAATCTATTATGCATAACTCACATGTTTAAAGACTTTACAATCAATTGTTTATTTATAGATTTTGTTAACATGTCTGCCAGCTGATTACAAGTGCTTAAGTACTTAATATTATATCTTATTATTTTTAATTTATTACTTAACAAAGTGGTATCTTATATCCACATTATTCAATATTGCTGATTGATTATCACACCATAAGCTTACCGTATAGACATTTTGAAAATCAAAATCATGTAACATATTAATAAGCCAAAATGCTTCACTAGCAGCTATACTCATTAAAAAATAGTCAGCTTTTGTAGTAGACAAACTTACTGATGACTGTTTCCTTGAACACCAACTATTAAACAATTCGCAAAAATAAACAATTAACCTGAAGTATACTCGCTATCTTTTTGGTCACCAGCCCAATTAGCGTCATGAAAACCTTACAACATTATATCGTTAAAATTATTGTATAGTTTACATAACGCAACATTCTCTTAAGCGCACCCAACAGTACATTATTTGCAGATGTCTGGTATCTACTTCACATAGAAATAGCAAAACATATGTCGGGGATAGTGCCTCAAACAGCATACATTAATGAACCAATTATTTGTCTACAAATTCCTTAAATGTATTTATCGCATTTAACATCAGAATCAAATATCTTAGTGTTAAAATGTTTAACCATAAGAGTCAACATTGGTTTACAATTTACCAAATTGAATATCTTAAGCACATTTTTCAAGTAATTTCTCTGTGATAATACAGTTATGCTAGTTTGACACATGTAATACAGTTATGCTAGTTAGACAAATGGGCGCACAGTCCACCTGATGGTAATTGGATACTATGGCCCATAGACATTTACTTTTATATTTGATTAAAAATCAAAATGCAGATATTTAGTGATTCCCCCGGTCCCCGATCGAGCAGACCCACTCATGCTACAACGATAAAATAGTTGCAGCGTGGCAGGTAATTCGTCAAAACCCTATTTTTCTACGTCAAAATATTAGCATCAAAAGGTAGCAATTCGACATAATGCTGTTAGCTTAAATGAAGATGTATGGTTCAAAGCTAAATTGAACTACTGCGATATGTATCATTATTATGTTGCAAATTTCCTTTGCAACTGATTGCTAATCTGTTTAGGTTCTAAACGCAGACTGTTTCGCTACAGAAATACAGATGAATGTAGCGTATGAAACATTTAGATCATTATTGCTCAAAATGCTTAGAGTAGAAGTATTATTTAAATCGAAAAATTCTATACAACTTAGTTTCATAAAATAATAAATAAACTAAATATTGTAAGTATCTTATGTAATTAATATATAATTTAGTTACATTACTGTATAACAAACAACGATACAACTTCTGTGAAGCAATCTAATATAATTATAATATAAATAACACAATAAAATTATTTCATTTAAATGTTTGGGGGATTAATCGCACGCGTCCGTAGGCTTCGGCCACCTAATCCAAGTTCAACCCTACACGTGTTTCCTGGGTAGTGCTTAATGAGCTACAAAGTCAAAGGAAGAGATTTGGCTCCTTGCCGTATGGTAACGGCGTAAAACAAAACACCCTTTATTTCACAGCATGAGGCAGAAGAATAAAGAAATGGCCCAGAGGTCCCAGCGCCCCTTTACTGGGGCAGGGTTCAAAGAATCTCCGGGAGAAAAACTGGTGATGAGGTTCACCACCTGTCACGTCCTGTCTCCCGGTTGGGCGTAAAGTCCACAAGACATGCAATAGAGGCAAAATAGACCTGGCTTGGGTCTAAAGTCATGTGTAGTGTTATGCTACTTACATATCATTTTACACTATTTTAAATTCATTTTTCCATTCTGTTTTGATTTTCTGCATTCACCTCAAAACTGGATATTTTGTATCACCTTTATTTTCATAGGATCCTGTAACGATTTTAAACCATAAGAACACAATAACAAATCATTTCTACTTCGTATTTTCACACTATCAGCACTTTTAAATTGGTGTGAATGGAGTCTACCTTTTTAGATCTTTTATTTAGTTTTCCGCAACTCTCCAATTTCGGGTTTTGTGCGCGCAGGTGCGCTACCTTTTTTCCTATATCAATAATATCTCATTTTTCACTTAAATCTTGCCGTTTTTCTATTACGAGCCTAAAACCAAAATTTGACATGTTTTGACATCGTTGTTTATCTGGTTGTCATGACAATTATATTCAAATTCGCTACCGGTTTGTTGTTTCTACTTCGATGATTCCACATAACTACTCTTTCCTCTTAGCCATTTACAAAAAATTTGCGTTTAATTTAAATAATTTTTCCGTTCTCTCTAAAAAGGTATAAAAGCCGAACAATCGGTCAAGAAAGTCAGTCTCGCTTCAGTTCTCAAATTCGAAGCATCTCCTAAAGGCCTTATCCCGGGGCCCCACTGCCCCGGGATCCTGCAAGCCTCTGTCCTGCCTGAAGCCGCTGGATCCTACAAGCCTCTGCTCTGCCTGAAGTCGCCGAATCCTGCACGCCTCTGCTCTGCCTGAAGCCGCCGGATCCTGCAAGCCTCTGTCCTGCCTGAAGTCGCCGGATCCTGCAAACCTCTGTCCCGCCTGAAGTCGCCGGATCCTGCAGGCCTCTGTCCTGCCTGAAGTCGCTGAAGATCCTGCAAGCCCCTGTCTTGCCTGAAGTGGCCGGATCTTGCAAATCTCCGCATTCACCCGAGGTCGTCGCCTAGAGACGCCCACACCTTCACCTACGCTGTGCGTGCTCGTTCCAGGCGCTGAGAGCACTTACTGTACACCTTGGATCTTCGGGCTCAACTTCAACACTAATCCTTTTTTTTATTATCTTTTTTTTTTAATAATTGTAAATCACGACATCCATCCTCATCTTCATACTCCATTTTGTTATATAAAACTGTAAATATCTTTTAAATTTTAAATATATTATTTGTTTTTGTTCTATTTTTGTTGTTTTGTTGCTGAGGGGTAAGATTCTTTTGTATTTAATTGTCGCTTCACGACACATGTTGACATCTCTGGTAGCCGACCACCGAGGCAGCAGACTTAGCGGCTAATTCCGGAGCCAGGATACACAAAAAACCAGATGACTTTGCTACGCCTATCTCTTACGTTAAGCAAATAATTAAAAAGACAACCGTCTGGCAAACAATATATGATAGCACGGAACAAGGCCGATACACTAAAAAACTATAACCTAACTTAGAACACATTAAAAATTTAGATCCTTAATCTCCACAAGTTTCCATATGACTCGGTTTCTTATAAATGATGGATTTTATTTATCTCATTTATATAGATTTAAAGTCACAGACCACGACATGTGCCCATGCGACGGCACCTTGTCTTAATTGCTGACCCATCTCTTAGAACGATGTCCTGCTTTCTATAAGTACATGTTCAATCACGGCATAATTTGCAACAACCTCAGTGTACCCTAAATCTTATTAGAATTGATGGTAAAGGAAGAAACTTTGAAATCATTTAATAAATTTATTAAAACAATTTTAAAAATCTCAATAACTTTAATAAATCACATAATGACAGCAGTAGATGATATTTATTACTTGTATTTAAAAAGTTTTAGTTTAAATAATATGTTATTTATATAATAATACGTGGTCACCTGATCACTATTTTAATAATAATACGTGGTCACTTGGAAGAGAAGGCCAAATTGGCCTCCTAAAAGCTTGACGTGCTCGGCAGGGCGGGACAGTATTTCATGTCGGCACACCGCCTGCAACTTTACAAGGCGCAGGTTTGGCCTCACATGGAATACTGTTCCCATCTCTGGGTAGGGGCTCCCAGTGCCAGCTCCTTCCACTTGACCACATCCAGCGCAGAGCGGTTCGAATCGTCGACAACCGAGTTCTTTCCGATCGGCTTGACTCATTGGCACTGCGCAGAGATGTTGCATCTTTTTGCATATTTTATCGCATTTACCATGGGGAGTGCTCTGAGGAATTGTTCGGACTAATTCCAGCCGCTTAATTTTACCATCGCACATCGCGACAAAACTTGCAATACCACCCATACTACCTGGATGATTGGCGGTCCACCACTGTGCGATTTAGAAGATTTTTTCTTTCTCGCACATTTTTCTTGTGGAATCGATTACTACCAGCGATCTTTCCGGACCGAAACGACTTAGGGACTTTCAAGATTAGAGTCTACTCTTTTTAAAAGGCCAGCAATGCATCTGCAATTCCCCTGGTGTTGCAGTTGTTCATGGGCGGCGGTAGTCACTTACCATCAGGTGAGCCGCATGCTCGTTTGCCCCCTCTCCTATAAAAATGTAACATTTAGTTTTAAGGTCATTAGTATAATGTTACAAAAGTTATAAACAGAGACGGAAAGGATTATTATTTGTTTTAGTTTTGTATATGTGTATTGGTCACTTCACTCTTATCAAATCGCAGCAGTAAAATATGTCCTCTTAAAAGAGTTACTAAATTAAAAAATAGATTGTGTACAAAAAAGCAATTGTGTTGATTTGCGAAAAACAAAAAAACCGTCGAATGCCTTTTGTACGCCGATGATCAAGTCGTATTGACCTTGTCGGCGACCGAAAAGAAAGAGGAATGAAAGTAAACGCAAGTTAGACGAAAGTTATGGTTTTTGAAAGAGAAGAAAGCAAAAAAATATGTGAAATAAGAATATAAGGGGAGTTGTTCGAGCAAGTAGATGAGTTTGGATATTTGGGATGTGTATTTACTAGGAATGGTAGATATGATAAGGATGTAGAATGACGATTGAAGGCAGGAAAAAGAGTATGTGGGACTGAAAGTCACGTTATGGGTCTAGTGATTAATGGGGAATTATTCATAATGCCCGGGCAATATGAATAAATCCCAATATTAATAGTAGGCAATGTAATAAAAACTATTGAAATAATGACGTTGACCGTGCTTTTCGAATAAAGCCCGTTACCTAATGGGGACAATAACCAAAAGAAAGGTCAGGCTAGGTTAGGTTCAGTTTCTTTTTAGATGTTAAATATTTAAAACTTAAACTCAATGAAGATAAAGTCTTTCATCAATTCATTCAAAGACATTTTTTCATTGTAACGCATAGGGAGAAGTTAGAGGTATTTATTAAGGCATAGTGGTTTTTCTCTTCCTTCATATTTTTACACTTGTTAATTTCAGGTTTGATATAGTATTCATTTATTGCTTAAAAGTATTAAAATTTCCCAACAGTTACTACTATTCAAAATTACTAGACAATGTGAAACATAATAAAGTTTGAATCAGTATTAATGACATAATCCGATTTTACTTGCCACTTTTCATATGGGCCGGGCATTGTTAATGGTGCACTTGGTTCATAAACATATACATATATAAAAATAAATTTGAATTTAAATTTGAAAATTTTAGGCTTAAACTAGCTTTTGAGATATTGTTAATTTCATAAACCACCTAAATTTTATATACATAATGAATCCCAATAAATCCCAGATAATGTTCAAAGATTGTCAATAAACAAGTTCATAAGTTTTATTAAAGAAAAAATGTACAAATAAGTTATTATAATATCTAATGATAATTAATTAATGTCCTCCAAAATGAACATGGCGGCCAGCCTTAACGGAGACTAGCCATCGGCACAGGACAGGATTATAGTGCCCAAGTGTATGTGCAAGCACAGGTGCATTCTCTATTTCTTCACTCTCATAGTCTGATGGGACGGTAAATCGACACGACCGGAGAGAGATCAGGTGCAGGACCAACGGCTTTATGTGCTTCCCGAGGCAGGGGATGCGACATCGCTAACTTCTTGACTCCGAGCAGCTACTGAAAATTTCTTGATAGAAAAGCGCAATAACGGATTTTTTGGCCCGACCAGGGATTCAAACCCGGGAACTCAGTATTTTATCCTAATTCTGATTTCGGCAAAAGAAGGCGATTTTATGGGCCTAGTGGGCCCGTATCTTCGTCAGAATTCAACACGATGAGTAGCCTCTAGCAAAACAATCACAACAATAATCTAGTCTAGACTTATCTTAGCAATCAAAGTAACTAACCAATCTCAGTCGAACAGATACGTCCGCTCTATGCGAGCACTGGCAATATAATGCCTTCGCTCCCACGGCCGCATCCAAGCATGACTTGGTGTCACTTCACGCTTGTGTTCGGTTGTTGTTCATCGGATGAGAACCAGTGCTGCCACCGTGTGATCATAGATAGTGGCACTGATTCTAATTTATACATAATTATTCAAAATATTGTTAAATTTTATGTCTACAAAAAATAATCTCGCTGAGTTTCTTACTGGTTCTTCTAAGAAGTTTCAGTAAGAAGTTCTTTAAGAAGTTAGTTTTATTGAAAGTATATTTTTATTAAATTTTATCTCAAAATTTTATTGAAAAAAAAATTGTCCTATATAAATATAATCTTCAACAGCATCGAGCATAGTGCTCTCAGCAATTATCACCATAGCTGTGACGTGTACGAGTACATGATCTTTGTCATGTCATGGATCCATCTTAATATCTATTCGTTGGGAGAAACTATTGAAGTTTTTCAGTAATTTTGTCATAAAGTCGTATCGTCGGCAAATCAAAGGTGAGTGATATACTCGCAAATTGTGTAGATATCGTTCGGTTGATTACAATAATCTATGAAAAAAATATAATTCATTTATTATCACAGCCTCAAATCGAGAAATAACGGGACGGCAAAGCTTTGGTGACCTTTTGAGTAATATTCTACTATAGAAATAACTGAAATATTTCTTTCGAAAATGATCCGCTTAAAACTTTATCAATTTATCTGAAGTTGCTTACATACCCTTACCAATTCAATTATTCACGAGAAAAAATATTCAGGTCCCTGACTTTGGCAACTTTTATATTTTAATGTTGAAACTTCAAAGTAATAGGAAAATCATATTAAAGACTTAAATATTAGGTATTACCTATGAAACTGTTGTTTTGTTGAATTGGCTACTTTGAACGGTAATGGCAATCGTTTGACTTGGAATTTTATGTTTGGCACGGTATGTTAGTTCTTTTTCAAAATTTCTTTTCATTTATTTCTTTGGATTTAGATTTTTTCTTCTTAATTAATAATAATTATTTTCCATATAATCATTTATTTTTAATTATTTGTGATCAGAAGTTCCAACGTGGAAATATTTCATCTCAAACGGCAGAAAATATTAATGGAGTATTACTAACGAATTAACTGTACATTTTAGTTTCAGTCGTTTTTCTTTCGGTAAATTTAGATCTCATAAATGACCCCCATGACCTCCCGAAGAATAAGATTGACAATAACTACTTTAAGGTTGAATTAGAAACGCATTCGTCTCAAACTACGGTTGAGCTAGCGCCGGCTTTTGATATGTGTCAAAAGAATATAAGATCATCTTCGCTAAATCGGTAAAATAAAGAACTTTTAAAAATGGGTAACATTTTTTATAGGATAGGGGTGACAAACGAGCACACAGTCCAGCTGATGGTAAGTAGTTGCTGTGGCCCATAGACATCTACATCTATCTTCGATTACGAATCAAAATGCAAATGCGTTGTGAGGACTAAGATGGAATCCCTCGTTTTCAGTAAAAAGGGTCTCCGGTTCTCTACACTCATAATACGAAAGACAGCAGCGTTAAGCTGCTATCTGACGCTGAAATTCTGTGAGAGCCTGGTCCTTCCCCGGTCGAGCCAACCCAATTCGTGCTACAACCTTAACATAGCTGCAGCATAGCTCTACCACTTAAGAACTGAGTGGCACCCAGTAAAGTAAAGTCTATGTCAAGGCTTATATTGTTGAATTTGTGTAAAATGAAGAAAATTTTGAGTTGAATCGTTTCCCTGTATAGTGAATCGTACTACAGGGTGGCTAGATCCAAGTGCCCAAGCCAAACGAAAAACCAAAAGATTATCTAGAAGAAGCTTCTCGTGACAGTTTGGTGATCTATTAACTGTTGATGTTACTAACTATATCAAGAATTGCAAATAATGCTGGAGCAGCTAGCACTCAAAGAAACCCAGATAGGTGAACTGATTTTTGCAATTGCTTCTTTATGGTCATTCCCATCGATATACTGCAAAAAAGACGCTGAAAAATTTAGCAAACAAAATTCTAAAGCTAGAACACCTACCTCATCCACCATATTCTCAAGATCAAGTCCGAAAATACTTTTTTCGACTGTTACATTAATTTTTGATAATTCCGAAGGAGCAGCAAAGTGAAAATGCATTTAAAAAGTTCATCGGTTCTCATGCAGTAGACTTTGATATCAACATAATTTATAGAATCAGGCAATATTTTTTTAGAAATCCATTATATTAAAGTTGGAAAAATTTTACTTTGCCAATATCCGCTCAATAAAATAATTAAAAATAAAAAATTTTGTACTGCCGACTTCAATATAAATTATATAAAATAACTCAAAAACTATTGGTCTGATCTTGATGAAATTCATATGGGACCAAGCAGATTTCATATAGAAAAAGAATCAACGAAATCGATTCACCCAGTAAAAAGTTATGAGGTAACACACATAAAAAACATACAGTCGAATTGAGTACCGTCTCCTTTTTGGAAGTCGGCAGAAAAGGCTGCTTATTTTCATGCACTACAGTAGCTACTTACTATCAGGTTGACTGTAAGTTCGTTTGTTACTTCAGTTTCATAAAAACCGACAATTAAATTTTTGCTTAAATTAACACAGCCAGGTTACAAAAACTGTGATAATCTTTTATGACAAGCTCGTATTAACAACGCAGATTCTTAGAAATATAGAAAGGCAAACATTACGAATATTTCACCTCGAGGTCAAACGAGGGTAAGGATCGTAAGTTAGCCCTTATAGTGCGAAAACAAAATGTTCGTTATCTTGCTAACACAGCAAAAATGAAATTTATCTTAATCTCTGAAAATATCTTACATAATAATATATTATATATAATATTTCTTCTATGTAATAATAAAATTAAGTTAATGTTATTTTAAAGTAGGGGATCTAGGGCTATTTTATTTAAAAACGTTATATTTTATAATTCAAAAGAAAATTAAATAAAGATCTGGCTTTTATTGTAAAAACAAATAGTTGACCTTGAAATGAAATAGGATTTTAAGAATTTTCGTTAATTAAAAAATGCTTTTGCTCAATAATAAAATAATATTTATTATTACCAAAAATATTAAACTGCAAAAGCACTTTGGGTGTTAATAACGCAACTGAAGCCATTAGTCTTACTTGAAATGAGGTAATCAATATCTACTTCGGTAATCACTTTTCATTAAGGTAGTACTTTATAGGTCTTCCTTTCTGCCTTGGAGTCCTTTTGGGTAGGTACCAACTTCCTGCCTATCAAAAAATCTGAAGAAGCAGTCCGTAGCAAGTTGATAGGGTTTTACCCCCATACCTCGGAAAGCAAGCAAACCTGGTGATTGATCCCGCGCCTGATAGCTCTCCGGTCGTATCCGATTGCCATACCACCGAAATAGAGAGTGCACATGTGCTTGCTTGTGCACAAGCTCGTGCACTATAATCATATTCTAGGCAGTTACCTCATTTCTGTCGAGACCGCGATATAGCGATCATACCAAGACATTTTCGCGGATTTATCAAGGTCAGACCAATAGTTTTTGAGTTATTGTTAATAACTTATATTAAAGTCGGCTGAACAAATTATTTTATTTTAAATTATTCTGTCATAGTAGGCCACAGATGAGTTATCACCTCTGAGGACAGAATTAAATGCCTTATATTCTGGCTCTCTATAGCCTCCAAACTTAATAATAGTGTGTGTGAGTGTTTCGGAACTCTATTATTGTGGCGATAGATAAGTAGTTAAGTAGTTGACACGTATTCAGATGGACTCCTAGGCGAAAAGGAGTACCACCTAGTTTTTTTTTTTTTTAATTTAATATGTTGCGTTGACCTGGCTATAATAACTATGAAATATAACTAATTTCGATGTCTTAGTCTAGACAAAAATAAAAATATAGTATAATATCTTAACTATTTTAAGGCAATGAAATTTTATTGATAAGTTAAGATTCAGCGATGAGATTTTTTGTATGACAGGTTTCTTTGAAACATTATATTACTGTAAGGGAAAAGTTATTGCAATTAATAATATTAATGACGAATTTATAGATACTTAATTTTAAATACAAAAATAAATGGGTACCCGAAATTTTAGTAGCCCGTTATTAATCTCCTGATCTCAAAAACATCTAAAACTAACATTTTAATAGCTGGTCTAAGGTAATTTATCTAAATCACTATATCTGACGAAGAGGCTGTGCAAAATATTTAATGAAAACATTAATTTAAATTAAGCTTCTACTCTGTTGCAAAGGATAAGAAATAGAAGCTAGTTGCATATTTTACCATTTTGTTAGTAATTAATTGAATTTTTATTTAAATTGAAATAATTAACTTCACATTTTAATAATAAATTTATGTCTAAGATCCTCAAGGAATGCCACAAAGTACGATTCTGATCAACGTGAATCTCATACCAGATCGTCGAAAAGTCGATAAGGATAATAATACTCTTATGCCCGCAAATTATTCCAATATTCTACTGCACGTGTTCAAAAGACAAAGGTAATATAATTATTATAATATAAATTATTACGGGTTTTGTATTTAAAAGGCAAAACTTAGTTTGTAGTCCAAACAGTCTATTTCTAATGTTTTTAAATATTCTTTTATTTCCAAATGGATACCTTTGTGCGTACGTTTGTTATATGAGAAGAAATAATGTTATCGCTTCGAAGCCTCTTCCATTCGACGCTAAATTCACTATGAATATAAAACAGAATAAAACGAAAATAGAAAGAGTTATGCTTTTAGTCCTAACAAACAACACTTAATAGAACATGAACATATCTTCTGCACATTACTAATTCTGGCGATTATTTTGGAATGAAGGCGACGATGGGTCAGTATGACAGCTACAGAATGCTGTGCGGCCTGATGTATTTGCTGACGTCAAACATTTTCAAAATGGATACTGTAGTTTTTTGTAGGAACTTAAAATAAATCATCTACTGAAAAGTTGATAATAAAGATAACTTTAACTATTTTCTTAATTAGTTTGTATGAACAAAAATTTATTTTATTTATTTAATTTTAAATATATATTTCGTTGAAATTAATTTTGTTTTTGGGTAATTTTATAAAAGTTAATTTTTAATAAATTAATTTTTTAATTTAAGGTGATAGCAGCCTAATGACAGGGTGCGGACCACGAACACAAAAGTTCGTGGGTTTAGAATAGAATATAATAGAATGATTTTTATTCAATATGGATTATTACATAATACTTATTGAAAGTCATTATTTTATTAACCACTGGTTCGGAAAATACCTCTGTCCTGGGAAGAACCAGCAAGAAACCCAGCGGGACTTTTTTTAAACATAATTTTACTTAACAATAATTTTGTTTATACAATATTAAATGAATCTTAAGAACCAGCATCATGGCGATCACCTTATTCCCAGGGGTTATATTCATTCATATATTCCTTGATAATATAATAACCCTTTTTGTACAGTTTTTCTTGAGTAAAACTTTTAAACTTGTTTATTGACAAACTTTGAACATGTTCTAGAATTTTGTTGTTAAAGCGTGTACATTGCCACATAAATGAATTACTAATTCTGTGTAAGTTGCATTACAAGCTTATGTTTGTTCCTAGTGTTTAAGGTATGAACATCTTTATTCTTATTAAAGCTATTTATGTTTTTATGTACATACATTACATTTTCATAAATTTATTGCGATGCCAAAGTTAATATGTTTATTTCTTTAAATTTTTGTCTGAGGAACTCTTTAAAATTCAGGTTATAAATTGCCCAAACGGCTCTCTTTTGCAAAACAAATATAGCTTTAATATCAGTCGCATTACCCCATAGCAAAATTCCATAAGACATTACGCTATGAAAATAACTAAAATACACTAACCTAGCTGTCAACATCTGTGAGACTTCTGATCTTTCTTACAGAATATGCTGCAGAACTAAGTCGGCTTGCTAATTTAGATATATGGGGGCCCCATTGAAGTTTCGCGTCAATAGTAATACCGAGAAAAACAGTGGTATCCACAAGACTCAACTCCTCCCCATTTAAGAGCACATTGGTTTTCGAATGTTTACATTAGGTATTGTAAATTTAATACATTTTGTGTTATTGCCGTTTAAGAGCAAATTGTTGGCGTTAAACCAATGTACTAATTTCGATAGAGCATTATTTACATCGTTATATTTAATTGACTGCCGTTTCAGTTTGAAAATTAAAGAGGTATCGTCAGCAAATAATACTATATCGTGATTGTCCCCTACAAGATAAGGTAAGTCATTAATATAGATTAAGAACAGGAATGGGCCAAGAATCGAGCCCTGAGGAACGCCCATTGATACTACTGATCCGGAGGAACATTTACCATTGATGACGACTTTTTGAGTTCTGTTACTTAAATATGAAGTAATAAGTCTAAGTGCCAAATTTTTTACAGCGTAATGTTGTAGTTTCCTGATTAATGTATCATGATGAACACAATCGAAAGCCTTGGAAAGGTCACAGAAAATACCTAAGGCATCTTGTGAATTCTCCCAGGCATTAAAAAAATATTTCATAAGCTCAACACCGGCGTCAGACGTCGAGCGACCCCTTGTAAAACCAAATTGATTATTATGAAGTTATTTATTTGTATTAAAAAAAATAACAATCGATCAAAAATGATTTTTTCAAAAATTTTACTGAGAGTTGGTAGTACAGAAATAGGTCTAAAATTAGCGGGATCCAATGTACTACCAGATTTAAATAAAGGTATTACTTTACTATACTTCATTAAATCAGGAAACACACCAAAATCGATACAAGTATTAAAAATAATAGCAAGATTAGGTGCAATTAAATCTATTATGGACGCAATCACTGTAACGGAAATCCCCCACAAATCTGCGGTTTTCTTTACATCAATGGTTTTGAAGTATTTTACAATATTATGCGGTAATACTTTTTCAAATCTAAATTCTTGTAAACAGGTATTAACATTCTGTTTAAGTTATGACACGGCGACAGTTGGAGAAGGATTCAATGACTCTTTTGTCAAGATAGGAACATCATTGAAATATTTCTCAAACACCGCTGCAACTTTTTGATTTGATTTAGTCAATTCATTATTAATTTTTAATTGATAGTTTGAGTTACGAGGTTTCTCTTTACCAGTTTCGCTGTTAATTATACTCCACGTAATTTTAATTTCATTCTTAGCCGTCTTAATTTTATTACTAATATTTTTTTATAGGATAAGGGTGACAAACGAGCACACAGTCTACCTGATGGTAAGTGGTTGCTGTGGCCCATAGACATCTACATCTATCCTCTATTACAAATCAAAATGTAGATACGTTGTCACCCGTGAGGACTAAGATGGAATGCCTCATTTCCAGTAAAAAGTGTTACTAATATGTAATGATTTGGCTGTGGAGCAAACTCTTTTTAACATTTTAGAATAATTTTCTACATATTCTTTAAAAGCATCGGAAAGATTATACGATCTTTCATGTTAAAGGTCATATAACCTTCGTCTGCTTTTATAAATTCCTAATGTTGCCCACTCATTAAATCCCTTGCGATTGTTTCTGGAGAATGTTTTAGAAGTTTTATTAAATTCATTGTTTATAAAGGTAAATAATTCTCTACATAAATAGTCTGCATTCTTATAAAAAAGGGATGGAAGGTTTTTTACAATATTACTTCTAAATCTCTCCAGGCGTTTTGCATTAATAGGAACAAACACAATTTTCGCAATTACCTGTTTTTTGTGCATATAAGGTAACGAAACCAGTTGTCCAGTGATCTGAACTAAGTTTTTGAATTATTGATTTGTTGATTGGTACAACACCTGTAAAAATATTATCAATACAAGTTGCACTACACCCTGCAATACGTGTAGCTTCAGAGAATAAATTATTAAGATTATAGGATTTGAACAAAGAGTAAAATTTAATACTGATGGTAGAAGTTTCCAGGAGATTGATATTAAAGTCTCCACACATTTTGAATCCGCCAAACAAGTTTGAATCCGCCATTCGACTACTGTCGTGAACCACACCTAAAACGTGTATTTAAACTTACCAGGAGTGCTTAAATGTCATATTAGCAATAATAATGACATTGCTAGTGTTTTTTTTTTCAATATTTTGTTTTCGTTAATTAACATACTTTGTTATAGTTTTTTTTCTAAGTTAGCGTATGTTTATGAAAATTTCTAAAGGCTGTGAACTTTGCCAAAAAATAATCCTACTAAGAAGCCTACTTTCATCACTTCTGACTTTTAGATGGTAGGTATAGTTTGTACTCATTTTCCGGGTAGTAATGGGATGATAAATTATTTAACTTTGGCCTGTAAGTTAAAAGACAAGGTATTCAGCGTGGAGTGTACTCGTAGACAACGCTACTACCATACAGATATTTTCCTATTTATAGAGATTTGTTCAAAAATTCGAAAGCTTGATTTAGCCTTTGGCTGTTGTTAGGTTCGTTAACGCTATACTTATGCTTTAACAGCCCTACCAAAACAAAATATCAACTTCAAAAATTTAAAAAGAATAAAATGATTTTCACATAATTCGATAGCATTCAAAGACGGTATTGACTAAGACAAAGTGTATCGAAGAAATAAACCTTCTGCTTTTTCGTTTGAAATTTGTAGTCGGTTCTGTCTTTCTTAAGTTAATTATAGGACCCTTTTGAGTGGACTTGACAATTACACAAACTCAAAGTGACAGCTAGAAAGTCGTCTATAGTAATACTTAAAAATTCGTTTCCTATATTATATCCTTAGCAATATTGTATTTATGTTAATTGTCCAGGAAATGAAGCTAAAGAAATGGTAATACTTCAGAATTTTTTCGTCCAGCACCGATTTGTAAAAAATTTGGGATTAGGCTTATTTCACCCTCTAGTTTATTTTCTATACTGTGTCGTTGTACGCTTTTTGTTTTTTAGGGGTGAAAACTACCTCTTATTGTCAAAAATAATAAAATAACATTAAAAACCTAAATATGATAGGTATATAGGATGATAATATAAATATGGGTAAAAATAGTTAAATAATGATTGTTTCATGCTTTAAGATACAATTTGATAATCGTTCAACCTACCCTTGTTAAAAACTACCCTTAAAACATTGAAATTGTCAGAGCACGTGTTCGAAGTTCGAAGTTCGAAGACAGTAGGTCTTCGAACTTTAGAATACACTGGTGAAAAATCAACGAAATATACACTCACACACGCATACACATGAGCAAATGTTTCTTCTCTGTCTTCCAATAAGAATTGAAAAAGTGGAACATATAACGTATAACGGCCGAGTATACCGGTTATGTAGATTACTACGCTCCGAAGCGGGTAATTCGAATTTTTCGAAAAAAATTTGATCGGTATTTTAATCATAGCTCCTTCATTTTAGGTGATAGAATTTTTTTTTCAATAATGATTTGGTAGGGCTTTTCAGGTGCTATAAGACTATGTGAATTAAATTACTTAAGATCCGTTAATTTTAAAATGGGAAGAGTTTAAAGCGCTTGAATAAGGTGATGTTCGATCGTAAATTTAGGTGTTGAACGGCTATATCTCGCCGAATATTCACTGTACAAAAAATCTGAATACAGGAAAATTTCTTTAATTAAAAAAATCTACAATTTAGTACTTTATCGTTTTTTTTTGTATCTTTAGTATTTTTGGAGATATTTTTAAGAAAAGGGTTAAAAACACGAAATTGAAAAAAATCGTTTTCTCTTTAAACTCCAATTTTTCTAAAATTAGGCATTTTAAATTGGTCAAACTTCGTGTGTGTATTAATAGTACATATATAAAGAGAATCACAGAAGGGATGCGATCAATTTTAATTAGGGGGTACTTTGGAGGTTGTTTTCACAGATTTTTTTCGTAGAAAAAAGCGGGTACCGACCTTATTTTGAACATAAGTCGGTCAATTTTCATGCTAGAAACATTTTTTTGTTTGAAAGCTCTAATTAAATAATTTAAAAAAGATTCTATGAGCTTTCTTCGAGTAATGCAAATTTTTCTCGTTATTTCGCTTTAAATCTTCCAATTTATGCAATTGACGAAAAAAGCTAAGCATTAATTTGCTGCATCTAAGTTAGTATTTGTCGTAGAAAAATTATAAAAAAGCATTGTTTTTGTTTTTTAAAAGCTACAATTTGGCTCTCTACACTTTTTTTGATAAAATGCATATTTTCGCAAAAAAAAATTTAAAAAAGTTGATTTTTTCGTCAAAAAACTGTCACTTTTACTTTATACTTTATAATAATAACTCAAAAAAATATTAGTTTTAGGAAAACAACGTATATAACATGTTTTTCTTAGAATAACTTTTTCCGTAGATTCCTATAATTAAAATGTAATAAAAAATTTCCACTGACGAGATGGGGTGGCAACCACCCCCAAGGCTCTTGCGTGCAGCGGCATGGTATAGACAATGATCCTTGAGCTATTCACTACCTTCTGTGAAAATTTCAAGTAAATCCATGGTGGACGAAAAATTGCGGGCCAAAATGCTTCATTTCCTGGACTATAAATATTATAAGTGTTTATATGCTTATATACATTGATATAGAAGGTCAATGTCACAATGTACGAAAATTTGACAATATATGACATTTTCAAAGTAAAGACAACTGACAGATAGCCGACTTGGCCATTAAAACTATCAATTCCTCACTTTACCGCAACTACTATTTAGTGGTGATAGTCGAGATAGAAGCCATAATTTCCTTTATTGGAGTAGCCTTGTGATATTATACGGAGTACAAGTGTAAACAGATAATAATAAATAAAATTTAGTAAGTTTTCATAACGAAGTTGGCTACTTTTTTCGGTTACATTAAGCTCTATCGATGCCCTAATCTTGATATCAAACAATCGACTTTATTAATTAAACATTTTTTATTAGAATAAATGATTATTTATTCTAATAATGTCATCCAGAACAAATATCAGTCACAGCGGCTAGTCTCAACGGAGATTATCCATCTGAACAGGCCATGATGATAGTGTCCGAGCTATGTGCAAACATAGGTGCATTATGTTTTTGCGCACTCTCAAAGATCGATATGACTAATCCGACACGATCGAAGAGAGATCAGGCGCAAACGGCTTTACGTGCTTTGTGAGTCACGGGTGTAAGCACCGACAACTTTCTGATTCCGGGCTACCACTGAGAATTTCTTCACAGAAAAGCTCAAGAACTGATTTATTAGCTCGCCCCAGAATTTGAACTCGACATCTCATGGTCACCAGTTGCGTTTACAAACACCAGACTCGTTAGTCTAAATATTATAAACCAACGAGGCAGACAATTTTTTTTTATGATTATTATTCACCATCACTCCTTAAAAGAATGCTATAAAGTGCGGCCCTGAGCCACCTGCATTCATCGACTAACTGCGTGATTCATCAAAACGTCACTTCATCATTCAATCCTCCCATATATTGCTTCATAAGGGTTATATTTATCATAATTGTTACACTAGGCAAGCGAGTTGGTATCCACAGTTCTTTATTATTCAGCTGTTATCAGAAATATGCGGGATGATTTGGGGTAGCGGATACTCTTAAACTGCCACCATACGGCTAGCCAGATGAATAAAAACCGAACGTTTAGTATCTGTAGAAGTAAAAGAACCAAGTAAAATGGAAAATGTACAGCAATTTCTCATGTGTACAGTTGATTGAAACCGTTTGAGCAGCGTTAAATTGAATTTTGTATCGTGTGATGTAGTATCGTATTTAAACACCTTGCTGCATTGCTTAGAACTTCAGTAGCTACATTGCATTAATTTCCTAACCACACAATTTAAATTGGAGCTTATATTTTGTTTTTTATATAAAGAAGTTGATTAAATAATTTATGATTTGAGGTTTATTAAAACTAAACGTATTCAATTTAAAATTTAAAAATTAACTTAAAAAAATAAAAGGAGACTTTAAAAAAGTAAAAAATAATAAATTAATTTAACATTTTGAAGTTTGTGCTAAGTTTTGGCGCTTAGAACACTTAAAGACCTGACACTGAAACGAAAACTAAAGAAAATCATTATGTTGTGCTGTGAACAGATACTCCTAAAATCCCAGTTGAAAGCCAAAAGTTTTCAAGTTTACATATTTTGGCATTTGCAAAACTTCTTACGACGATATTATTTTATTAAGTCAGTCAAGTTTACAAGCTAAACGTCTTGCTTGAAGACAAATACAATGGAAAAATAGAGAGACGAGAGAGAAAGAGAGAGAGAGAGAGAGAGAGACAGAAATATTGCTCAAGTATGATAACAGTTTTAAATTTTGTTGTACAGTTAAGTGTTAAGGCTAGCCTAGCTGAATGACTAGCCTGAATGACCTTGACGAAACGGCGATCGCAGAGATTTTAGCCGACGTTAACACCGTCTAGCGACTACGTTCTGTATTACTTATAAAAGTGCAAAGATTAATAGACTGCAGAGTTGACAATTCTGTAAGTGACATACTGCCTGTTATGCTTGCGCATCACTGAGAATTATGTCGCGGTTACGCATCCTCAATTACATTGCACAATGTGGTGCTGTAGCTTTGTCCGGTAGGCATTACAAGCTATCAAGTGTTCAAGTTTCTAGTACGTAAGAGTTTTTTTTATTATATATGTTAAATCGTATTTATTTGTGTCGTATTATTAGCTCTGGGTCAAAGCGTTTGCTGTAAATTTTTCCCAGGTTTGATCCCCGGCAGCACAAATGAAATTTATAATTGCAATTTTAGTCAACACGCATTGCGGTAGCGCGACGGGTATTTCCTTGCTCTAAAACCCTCTCAGAAATAAAAATAGTCCTGTGCCCAGCATAGGGACTTGTATAGCCTATTACTTTACTTTGTAGCAATATTCATATTCGTTTCAGATACAGAAGGGTACCTTATGCTGACAAAAATATCATGTGGAGTTATCGAAAACGTAAAACATCTTTGTACCTAGATAAAACGTTCGAGAGATTGTCAGTCATGTCATACGCCACATTTTTTATAGAGCGTAGAACGTTGCAAATAGGGCAAAATGAAAAATAATACAAAATATTAGGGGAATTATTTATTAATACATTTATAGGTATTTATAATAAAAATAATGAACAAGCTGCACTACTTAACATTAGCTACAATACTTTACATTATTTTACTGAAATCTCAGAAAGTGTTTATTTTTTAATAGAATAAGGGTGACAAACGAGCACACAGTCCACCTGAAGGTAAATGGTTGCTGCGGCCCATAGACATCTACATCTCTTCTCGATTACATATCAAAATGTAGATGCCTTGTCACCCGTGAGGACTAAAATGTAATGCCTCGTTTTCAGTAAAAAGGTTCTCCGGTTCTCTACACTCAATATACGAAACTTGGCAGGGTTAAACTGCTATTTTACAATGGTATTCTGTGAGAGCGTGGTCCTTCCTCGGTCGAGCTGACTCATTCGTGCTACAAGTATACATACCACTAATATAGATGCAGCATGGCTCTACCACGTTAGAAAAAAATGACGTTAAAAATTTAAGTATTTTTAGAAGCAACTTTACAATTATTTACTATTGAGTAAATTTTTGTAAAATCGTGTTTTGCAAACCGCCATCTGAAATACGTACATTTTTATAAACATTTAAAAAACTAAAATATATTTGAATGAAGTCGCTCCAACACCGACGCGCGGTCCACTTTCGACGATGTCCGAAAACAGACTGCGACAGCGCTCGCGGGTGATTATAGGGCGACGGAGCATGCATGCTCGCAATTTATTCAAAAAATATATTCAATTTCAGGGAAAAATGATTTTTTCTATTATAAAACGGGGAATAAAAATAAAATTCTCAATTAAAAATATTAATATTTTTAAGACCTTTTTTTTAGTGTAAGAAATATTTAAAAAGCTTGTGCCGTTTTGGAGAAATTTTGCAAAATATGACAAAGATAGATAGTCTTTGGGGATTTCTTTTCTAATAAGGCGTTGATTAAAATACAATTTTGTTCAATTAAAAATATTTACTAAATCCTCTTTTGTTACTCTGTATTTTTTCTTTGTGGATTATGTAAAGAGTTATTGACATTTTTTTACTTAAATATCCAAGAATTTAGGCATTTCAACCGCAGTTAAGGCCTTAAGTGTCCAAGAATGCTAATGTAGAAATGTATTGCGTTAATAATTTTTTGAATGTGTTAATTTAATATACCAAAACTAAAGTAGAGAATCCGTTACAAAGAAAAACGACATTAATAAAGCCTTGTTCTGACAAAGAAACCAATATTTATGATCGGGCCTGATATGAAAAATAGCTTTCCTTAGTCTAACATTGCATTCGCAGCATGTTTTTATTTCTCATACCAATATAAGACATTTTAAAATTCAATCACGCCATTCTATAACCCTTCACAATTTATCGATAAAAGATACAAAATTAGCCATTGCAAAAAGCTCAAATAACTGAAAATGATTCGTGTAAATATAATTAACGATTAAGGAAGAGCTCGAAATCGAACAATTCGTAAATATTAACTCTAACATCCTGACCTAGACTGCAATTTTTTTAAACTAGAAATTTATTTTCTTAAAATGCTAACTAAAACTACCTAAATAATAGAAAAAGTAATGTATGTTGAAATTTAATAATAATAAAATGATCTTCAAGTTTTATAAATTTTATTGCTATTAAAAATTTAAAAGGGGCTTTCATTTTCTTTTTTAGCTCTTGATAGACAAAGCACAAATGTAGCTTATAACTCTTATAATTCTTTACTTTGATTTATCGTTTTATTTTGGTTTTTTTTTCATCAAAATTAAATGAAACGCTCATGAGGCGTATACTTTTGGATTTTAAAACTATTTTTCTTTCTTTACTGCTGTGCTTGTTTTCGCGATATTCTTTTAACGTTATTAGTAATGGCTGTATTCCAAATAACAAAGTTTCGGTACTTTAAAGAGATGAAAGGAATACTTTGAACGCTTGTTTATGAGTGACGAGATATTCGAATTAAATGAAATAGAAATTTCGAAACCAGAGGAAAGAGATAGGGAGATAAGAATAGATGAAACTATGAAAGCAATGAAAAGCATGAAAGTAGGTAAGGCAGCCGGATATGATAGAGTATCACTCGAAATGCTAAGGGCTGGAGAGGGAGTAGACCTGCTGTACACCTTGTTTAATTTATGTTAGGAACTGAAGCGGGTATCGGAAGACTGGTGAAAAGCCGTGAAAGTCCCAATATATAAAGGAAAAGGGTCGGTAAAGGGTGGTATTATCCTTCTTAGCATTGTAGGAAAACTGTATGCTAAAGTACCAGTTGAAAGAGTTATTAAAGCTAGTGCTTATGTCAGGATCAACGGCGCCCACTCCGACTGGTTTGGCATTGGTAAAGGTGTCAGACGGGGCTGTGTGGCTTCCCTGTGGCTGTTTAACTTATTTATGGACAGTTATTTGGAAAATTTGAAAGTTTAAGTATGAGGGTTAAGAATGGGTGAGGTAACTGTCACACGGCTATACGCCGATAATCAAGTCATATTAACGTCGTCTGTGGCCGAGTTGTAAATAATGGTTTCATTAATGAAGATGTCAGTAAAAGAAAGGGGAATGAAATTTAACGCAAGTAAGACCAAAGATATGGTTTTTGAAAGAGTAAAAAGCAAAACGATATGTGAACTAAGAATAGAAGGGAAGTTGGTCGAGCAAGTAGATGAGTTTGTGTATTTGGGATGTGTATTTAGCAGGAATAATAGATATAATAAGAATATAAAGCGACGAGTAAACACAGGAAATAGAGTAAATGGGGCTATCGTGAAAAGTGAGAATATGTCCAAAAAGTCACGTATGGCAATTCACAACGCAGTGTTTGTTTGTATAATGTATAGTAGTGAAATTTGGGTGTGGCAGAAGAATCTTGAGAGTTGAATAAATGTTGTGAAAATGCGGTCATTAAAGAGTATATTCGGGCTGACACTGAATGACAGGGTGGGAAATTGTGTGATAAGGAAGAATGTGATGTTGTGACCAGAATTAAGAAAGGAATACTTCGGTCGTTAGGACATATATAAAGAATGAATGAGGAAAGAGTGACAAAGGAAATGTATGTTGATAAATTTATGTTGTGTAAATTTAAGTAATATCAACGGGAAATACCCTGTGGGTTTTCATGAGAAAGTTTTTGAGTATCAAAATATGTGACATATAAAATGGCCATATTATCTTTCGCTTGCGTAAACTTACCAGCTTGAATTTTTCCACCTCCAAGAAATTGAGGACCTTAGTGTTGGATATTAATTTCATCTAGATACCTGTTCCTAAAAAAGGGTCTTGATAGACGGGACGGACAACAAAGTAATCCTATAAGGGTCAAGTATTTGCTTTTTAGTTACGGTGCCCTAAGAACCGTAATTCTTAAAACTTACATAACAGATTTGTTCACATAAATTGTATTTTAAACACATAAACTGAATATACACACAATAACATACACAAAAACATAAACACAAATATCTACGGGACGGACAACAAAGTAATACAATAAGGGTAAGTTTTTACTTTTTAGTTACGTTGCCCTAAACACCGTTATTCTTAAAACTTACAAAAACAGGTTTGCTCACATACATTGTATTTAAATATTTAAGCTGAACATAGACAAATTTCCAGACCCGAAACAATTACTTGCAGGCCAAACAATCACTTTTTCCGTGCGAAACTTAAACCCGCGGTCTGCAGTTTTTATTTTTTTTTAGTTTTTATTAGCAAAGCGCTGCCTATCTTCTGGTTTGTTTCGCTTTGCCACTCCTTACGAAATTCTCGAAATTCTCGGAATGATATGTGGTAGTGGATATTTTTACACCGCCTCTATACGATGTACATTTATAAGTGCTAGGTAGTTATCCTATATACTTTACTTCATACGTAAAATGCCGAGACCGATGACGGGCAAAAGCAACAAAGGAGCGAGACGTCTGGTCACGTTATCTTCAAAACGCCAGCCAAGCGTGACTATTAAGGCAAATCCTTCTTACAATACTACAACCACTTCTGGCTGATGACTATTAAAAAGAAGCAGACTCAGCAATATTTCTCAATTGAAGGAATATCCTGGAATTGTCTCATTTTACTTAACTAAGACTCAACGAAGCCTTAGTATGATACTCATTTTGGTCATCATCGTTTTTATCCAAATATTATATTGTGTATACTTCGATTCACCTTCGTTTGTTGATTTGATTATGTAACAATATTTTTTTTAACTTTATATAGAATAAGGTTGACAAAAGAGCACAAAGTCCACCTGATATTAAGTAAACGCTGTGGCCCATAGACATCTAAATTTGTATCCTAGATTAATGATCAAAATTGTGCCTTGACATCACTGACAACTACGGTTCTCAACATTCATCATAAGAAATATAGCAACGTTATGATGCTATTTTACGCATATATTCGGAGAGAGCATGGGCCGCCCCGTTTAAGCCGACTAATTCGTGCTACAACTATAATAGCTGAGCGTGGCTGTACCACGTATAAAATACACTAATTACAAGTTGGCGCTTGACACCAATTCCACCTGTTGGTAGGTAGCCATAAAGTCCTAGATGAATAAATACACTGACTTAGCAAAATGAAAGCCTATTCACTATTGCCTTGAAGACACCCAGATTGTGTTCGTACGTAAAGACAGATGCCAGCAAATAACTCCACTCTTTTTCGATATTAATCACCACTACAAAAGTGCTGATGCGTTATTTTGAGTTATAAAGCATATTACCTATATACATTGCATTAAGTATATTCACTATACATATCATGCTATGAAATTATTATGCACTGAACCGCTTGAAGTAAAAAAAAGTACGTTCTTTTGTTAATCTTTGGTAAAGTGGTCATTATTAGGCAAACCTTATTCAAGTCACAACCTTACATAATTAGCTCACGCAGCATTTTGAAAGTGCCACTTGAATTGTATAGAGTATCCTATGTCGTACCAACAGCTGCATTCTTATCAAGGTTGTTATTATCCATATATCGCTTCTAAGCTCGTCGCTTTTAAAATTAATTGGTATTTGGTCGGGTAATAATCTGTTACAGTAATTAAACATTAATCTTTTGTGATTGGCTACACATTGGCGTAGAACAAAATTGTTTTACACCTTTGCGGAAGTCCAAGTTAATTAAAATAGCTTTGCATAGTTTATTTTATTTTATAGGAAATAGAACGGTATGTAAATGGAATAAATATTGCTTTCAATTGATGCATTTTCCAGTTTGAAATTAGTTCTGACTTCACAACAATTTAAGTTATCGAAAGCCAGTTATTCAGAAAGCCGGGATTACATTGAAAGTTGTTTTTTGAAATTAAATGAAGTTACTACAATTTTATAGATAAAATTATAGCAATGATAGTAATGAAGGAATGAATTTAATATGTATAAAATGAATGAAGGTAATGCAATTTGTAGCTATACATTTTAAATTTTGAAAGATTTTTTTTATACATTGAGTAAACATACTTAGTACTATTGAAAGTCTAGAAGTCTAGCTATTGAATGAAATCTGAACACTGAACATTTTTATGGAAATAGCTGTAAATATGTGGGAGAGCAAAATTGAATTAATTTTGGTGTAAATTGTCAAGTAGAATTTTTTATCATCTAAAAATTCTGGACAGTACAACAAGTTCTAAACATCTATTAAACAATATTGTTGATTATTTAATATTAACATGCATTATGTTATTTGTACATACACATTGAATTGCTCATATGTATATTATAATTGCTATAATATACCAATGAATCGGTTTTGACATTTAAAGTGTTATTGCAATTGGTGTAATTAGCAAGTTGAATTATTATCATCTAAAAATTCTATACATTATAACAAGCTCTAACCATCTAGATGCTAGGTTTAGGTGAACTAGAAATATGAATATGCCTAAAATAGCGTTTAAGTGTGGGAGAGCTGAATTAAATTATTAGAAATGAACAAATGAAATTATGGTAGATATCAAGGTGAGGATTGGACAAGTTTTCTAGTACACAATACAAAGGACTAGTGAACAATATACAAATTCATTACCTGATATGAGGCTATTTATGTAATTATGCATAATACAAAAAAGATGTAGGTAGTCTACTTAGTTTCTAGACAATGCAATTTAAGACTGTTGATCTTCGATGGGCAGGACAACAATTTTTGATATAGCTCTACGATGCGACCCTCTAGTAGTACGCACTTGGACGACCCTGACCTTCTGATCTGCCCAGGGAACACCTTTTCTATCCTAGCCATAGGGCATTGAAGGGGAGGACAGTTATTATCTTTTAACGATACAAGCATGTTTTCCTTTAGGTTTGGATACTCTTTATACCATTTAGTTCGATCACTAAGTAGAGAGAGAAATACTTTATGCCAAACCTGCCAGAAGTGTTGCCTTACCTGCATGCACCTCCTCCAAAGGCGGAGCCTATTTGTTGGTATGGACATGACGTCGGGCTCGGGTACAGCATTGACTGCACAGCGGATAAGAAAATGGGCTGGCGTAAGGAAGGAGAAGTCGAGTGGGTCTTGCGAAATGGACATTAGGGGACGAGAATTGAGAATGCCTTCTATCTCTACAATGATAGTGTTAAGCTGCTCATAAGGCAAGCTATCAGGAACCATGACCCTTTTGAAGTGATGCTTCGCAGACTTAACTGCAGCCTCCCAGAGTCCTACCTAGTTAAAATGATTATTTTGTAAACAGCTAACAATTAGTCATAAGCTTCGTGATAATCCTGATAAGAATATTTGCTATGAGTTTTTGGCTAGGCGTGCATATTATTGTTACTGTGTTCATTCATATATCATTTGCATTGTATTCAGTTTTTTGCCAGTTTTTTGGCCCCCCGCATGATTTTCGTGACACACAGCAACGATTGTAGTACATCACTATTTACATGGTACAACCCTATTGTAACCTTATATAAAGCTGTCAACTCGACATTTCTCTCTCTTCCATTGGCGAGGCGTGTGCAGTACAGACGCAATTATACATAATTTGTACAGTTTATAAAATATACAATAAAACAATTAAATTTGTTGTTTTAACGTAATACAACCACAACAACTGGGGTAAGACCCTAACATCCAGCACAGAGCGGTTCGAATCGTCGACGACCAAGTTCTTTCCGATCGGCTTGACTCACTGGCACTACATAGATATGTTGCATCTTTTTGCATATTTTATCGCATCTACCACGTGGAGTGCTCTGAGGAATTGTTCGGACTAATTGCAACCGCTCAATTTCACCATCGCATATAGTGACAAAACTGGCAATACCATCTATATCATCTGGATGATTGGCGGTCCACCACTGTGCGATTTAGAAGAAGTTTTCTCCCTCACACAACTTTCTTGTGGAATCGATTACCACCAGCGATTTTTCCGGACCGATACGACTTAGGAACCTTCAAGAAAAGAGCCTACTCCTTTTTAAAAGGCCGGCAACGCATCTGCGATTCCCCTGGTGTTGCGGTTGTTCATGGGCGGCGGTAGTCACTAACCATCAGGTGAGCCGCATGCTCGTTTGTCCCCTCTCCTGTAAAAAAAAATAACCTTAAAAAGTCAGTTTTTCCGTCAAGATTTTTTATATAGCAAATGTGGACGTACGGTCCAAGAGCCCGCGGTTGAAGTATAAAGAAAAATAACTCACCTAATTTGCAGCCGGTGAAACAACTTACCACCTCAACACACGTATCGCCATTAAAACTAAAGCTACTTAGACGCGAGGAACGAGGGGAAAGGGGTAAACACGAAAACTACAAACAAATTACAAACTTGTTGTTTGTAATTTTCGTTTTGTGTTTTGAAACGTGTGTTGAGGTGGTACGTTATTTCACCGGCTGCAAATTAGGTGAGTTATTTTTCTTTATTCTTCAACCGCGGCCTGTGGGACCGTACGTCCACGTTTCCTATATAAAAATCTTAACGGAAAAACTGACTTTTTAGGTTATTTTAATTCAGAAATGTCAATAAATAGTACTCAAAGCGCATCTACATCAAAACAAACGTCAAAATCACCACTATAACAGCGCAAAGAGAATATAATCACTACGTTTATAACAGCGTGCGAACATAATTTGTCGAGTTGATGAATTCTTGGGTGTCAATGCTTATGTTCTATAAAGTGAGCACCCAAAAATATAAAAAAGTGATTTCCTAAAAAAAGTTGCACGGTCTTTAGTCCTTCCACATATGCAGACGTGCAATAAAGCCAAATATAGCAAATGAACTAAAAATGACACTGAAGCGAGTTTTAGGGGATTAGGGATTGCCTCCAGACGAACTTCCTACTCAGGAGACTGACTCATCAAAGCAAAAAGCATGTCGTCTTTGTCCCCCATAACTAAAGAGGAAGTCCAACTATATTTGTATTAATTGTAAACAGGTTATATGTTTACAGTGTTTCAAACCCTTGTGCAAGGACTGCCAATAATTTGATACATATCGGACCATTTTCAGAATTTTTATATTTTATAAGAAGATTTTAATTAGTTTTTTTGTTAGTATCAGTCTTAGATTAAAAGAAAAGAATGTTAATTTTTCTTAAAAGTTCAATTGATTTAAGTTTTCAGGATCTCAAGCAAATGCATGCCAAATAATGCCTTTAACCGTTAATATGCTTCAATTATGTCAGAAATAAATGAAGATTGATTAGAAGCACCTAAAGTATTTCATATTAATATGCCTAGATAATAATAAATATAATCGCATAAAAATAATATTTAAATTTATGTAATACATCATAACATAGCGACCCGAGACACCATGCGTCCATAGCAGTGTGACAAAAAATGACGTCCATAGATAAAAGTTAATTGAAACGATATTATGATATTATAATGAAAGGGTATGATATTATTTTATGAAAATATTGTAAAGATAAAGAACCGATACATTTCTTGATCATGCTGTAAGCGAGTTCGTCTGCGTGAAAGATTGTGACATAGAGTACGTAAATAATATAAATAAATAAATGGTAAATTGTTAACCAATACGAGAGTAAAAATTATAATGATTATTTTGTGATGGTCCGGGCCACCCAATTATATATTATAAAATATGATTAAATGAATGTATGAAATAAAGGAGAACGGCAGGCTTGTATGGGAATTTCGTACAACTATAAAATTTCGTGTTTTGGTATATTTTTTGTTTTAGTTGGCAGTTAGAAGGATAGAAAAGCTCTATTTAAATTCTTAGACTTTTAAAACTTGGGACGTAAAAGTTATAACCAGTTTTATTATTTAAGGTTATGTACCAATGTAGATTGTTACATATATGCACATAAACATTGTTTTGGTGATAAAGTAAATGTTCTAGATTGCTTGTCGCTATCTTTGTAGTGTTTTACTTACCATTACGTAGGTAGATTGAGATGAGGATCGTACCTATTCAGCGGGGTTCAGTAGGAGATACCTATAAACAGCAGCGAACTGTAACAGTTTGATTATTATGAAATTCTGATGGGGTTTTAAGCGTAGGTAAATAAAGTATTACATTGTTTTTATAAGTACATTTATTTTATTGTACTTATAATTATTCAATTCTTACTATTACTTCATCTAAGAAAGGGGCAGGTCGGGAAATACCCTCATGGCAAGCATAGCTTAGGTACCAAATAATGCTTATCACATGAGAGCAACATCCCACTGTTTTTAAAGCTACAATGCAGTTACAGCCATAACTTCTCATTGCGTTTCGACCATTCATGTTTGTTTCTGCAACTATAAATACAAGTAAAAATATGTTTGACCAGAAGAATGGTGGGACTTTATTTTAGCACGAAGCAACATTGGGCTTATTCCCTCTAAATCATGTATGTTCTTTGGGGATACCTCTAATGTAATATATTCCATGAGAGCGGAAATATTTATCCACATATGAACGGGCCTGGTGAATTTGATATACACTACATGCAAATAGTATAAATTCCTCCATTGATAGCTGCGGAAAAGACAGGGTTGTCGCATCTATGGGTACAAACCAGGAACCGTATCTGTTTAAATTATGTTCCCTAACTAACTCGGTTATAGTGTTGGTTAAAAAACAGGCGCTCATATATAATTGAAAAAAAAAACTGCTCGCGTGTATATTTTCTGTGAGTGGCGGAGTAAACGCATTCAGCAGAGCAGCTGCTATTTTAAAATCTGTCATAAGATTGCGACAACGACGGTTAAAATATTCATGGCGGAGCAATTTGAAATCTCTCTTAAAACGGCCATTCACAGCTTCTACTACCCACCTGTTTATAGTTGCACAGCGTGATCTGTTGGCTTCAAGAGTAGATAGCTGTGATTAGCCGTCTTCTTTAGTTTTAGGCATATGACCTATTTATCTTTTCTCATGCAGACTATCCATACAGTCACGAAAACCTCTATCTAGAATAAAAATATCATTATCTCTATAGAAATCATTGAAATCTGTTTCGTTAATAAGTCATTCATTGTGGTCGTATAATTTATAGTGGCACTATATGGTCCGCGTCCTTTCGCGAAACTACTATCAAGAGATTGACAACGGAGGAGCAGATGCTCAACATAACGTAAAAAAGGCTAGATAATTCGTTAAATTGCTCAGATGCAGTCACAAACTAAAATCCAAAACAACAGAAAAAAACTGAAAACTGAAGTGAACTGAAAGACAGATAATCTTTACCTGTCAATAAATAATTGCCATAGGAACAAAAAATATTGATGACGAACATCATTCCTCTCATTAAACCGTAAACTATTATGATTTTATGCATATAATATAATGTTACTTCTATTTCTAAATAAATAATTATTTTTTCGATATTTGTGTTATTTTACATATGGCAACTTCTAAAAACATAAATGCGTTTAGTTTAAGCTTATATTACGTTTATTTATTATAATATTTTTATTGATATTGTTAATTATTCCGGAGTTCTAAAAATGGAACACTAACAAAAAAATAAATGTCTTAGTTGCCTTAATATGTGGTACAAATTCTATAACAAAACAACTAAAAAAGTATGCGGTACAAAATATGCCGTTCTCCTTTAATGAAATAAAGTGTATGAATGTAATATGAAATAAATGAAATATAATGCCGGCATTGCATATACATTTCAAATACGCTTTGTATTGCAAAGAATCGCGATTTTAATTTGAAGTTACGTCGTCACTGACCTGACAAAAAGAAAAGAAACAAGAATCATCTTGTTTCTTAAAATCGATCTTAATAGGCATCAACTTAAATGAAACTCGAAAAAACTTTTTATTGCATACAAAAATACATTGTTTAAAGGCGCTATTTTATTATATATTTTAGTAACTTTAATTTTTTTAATTTTAATTTTACACTATTATTTTATTTTTAAGCTTGTAAATTACTATTAAAAACCGTTTTTAAGTGGCTTAGAATGTTCCATAATAAGACGTAATTTTATTTCTAAAATTTGTAAATCTAAATCATTCAATCAAATTTGTAAAATTAAATTAGAAAAGCCATGTTCAATCTATAGGATATCTTTGTACAATATATTAATTTGACAAAGTAATTAATTGTATTTGTATACCTGGCTTACTTGGTGTTTGCAAAGTTACTGGTAATATAAATGCAACTTTATAACTATATTTTTTAAATGCCGCATGAAGTGTAGTTTGGCTCACGATATCCACTAATGTAATACCTAATATAAATTTAATTCAGTACCTAATAAACATAACTTGGAACAGAATGGTTTTCAAAACAGACCACTTGATGTAAAGATTTCATTTTTTTTTTATTATAGCTTTATTATAGCTATTTATTACAGCTCACAAAATGACGTACGATTTTCTTAAAGTAATAAACAGAATCACTAAAATGAGAAGAACAGAATCAGGCGTTACCTCGCGAAAAAGACCATTGCTCAAACTGTTCCAAAGGGAAGAGAAAGGGACCACATACTAAGAATAACAGTCGTAGTCCACCACGTCAAATTCTGAATGTTACCCCTTTTCTTCACTTTCGGCAAAGTCTACTTCATTAAATAAATATTGAAAGGAAATATTTATAATATCGCGTTGTCATTATGTGGAGAAACAAATATCTTTGTTTTAAAATACATTTTGAGGGTCATACCAAAACAGAAGATAAGCAGCCTTAAATTATATTAAACAGTTACAAAGGAAACGCCGGTTCAACATTTGAGGTTGCGCAATATTTATTTTTTTATTTTTAGAAACTCGCACAAGATGGGATGTAATGATTAATAATTTACACAAAAATGATTTTGAGGTAATATGCCAAGTTTGAAAAGATTATTGTCGCAAATAGAGACAGGAATTTCAAATTATGTACGAAGTAAATAACTGTTTTATAAAAGGAAAAACGAGTATTTGGAAAAAGTTTAACGGAAAATAGTTTGTTAATATTTTTTTCGTGATACGGTCGACTGTCGTTTTTTTTTTAAACTGCAGCAATTATAAGAAGGTATTTATAATAACAGGCTACATTATAATATGACATATATTAATTTGGTCTTGCTTTTTTTGAAAAGAATTAACGAGCACACATTTTACCTAATAGTAAAAGTTTTTTAAATATTCAAGTTTTCATTATGGGGATCTCTATGAAACAGTTTGTGAAGAAGGCATAATATGTCAAGTAGTGAAGTTTTGGTAGGCTGTATTAAAAATGGTGACGATTCTATGAAATACTAGTGTATGTTATTTGACTACAAGAATAAATATAGTGAAATATTCCATTTAATTCATATTTGACAGTCGTATTACTTTATGAAACCTCTCTATTATGAGTTATGTGATAAATTTCTTTTTATTCCTGCGTTTCTTGAACATGTTTTTATTTACTCGCTTTGGAATATGTCCGTTTGGGTTCAATATAGTAATTGATTTTTAACTAACTTCCCAATAACGTAGCATATTAATAAAAATTTAGCTTCAATAATTATTTAACAAAAATTATTATAACGAATAACATTTTCCTTTTTATGCCTACTGTAGGATAAAATGTTGATTTTATATTATTTTGAGTAAAATTGTTACTTATAATGAGAAGTTACTTCTATATAAAATATAGGTGCCCAAGCCAAACAGTGCCTGAAACGAAAGAAAACAGCTTATGTACATGGGTACAAATACAGCTACATTTCAGAAAATGTAAATAAAGGATATTGAAAAAGGAATACTCGTAAGATGCCCTAAATATAAAATTTATTCGAATTTTAAATTCGAAGTCAAACCTCATACACGTTCAATGTGGCCAGATAAAGACTAATATTGTATTTGCACATTCTACATTACGTTGATATGACCTGTATTTGAAAATATTCATGTCAAAATCTGCAAACACTAGAAAAAGAGGTCATGTCAAAAAATACAAACAATTCACCTTAAGGGCAGACAAGGGTAAAGGTTGTCTGTTCTCTCTATTCTTATGGGACACAAACAAAATGTTTTATCTTGTAAACACGGCAAACTAAATTTTATGAAAGAAAAAAGAAAATAGTTTATTTAGTTTTTTTTTTTCATTTAACACAATTAAGAACTTTCCTTTAGTAAATGGCTACTCGAGTGGTACTCAAACTAAGCGAAGTCGAGGTACCGCCATAGCACATTGAGACTGGTCTCTTGGGTGGCAGTAATTATTTATTATTTAGTATAATACATACGTATATATACGTGTTGAACATGATCCTGCTCTGTTTGTTATGTTGAGTGTAGATAAGCCGGGAATCCTTTTACTAGGTATTGAGGTGTTTTTTTTTATTTTTTCTTCTTTTCTTTTAAAAATTGTAAAGTATCTATCTTAGTTTGAATTTTTTTTTTTACTAAAATTACGGGAATGTGGGATGAACGTCATTTTAGTCTTTAGATCCTGGCGGAATAAATATATGCCATGCTACTGGTAACTCTTTTATAGAAAAAAGAGAGTTACGAAGTAGTGTTTGGCATCTGAAAGTTCCTTTGAAGTATCATGTCGTCATCGTCGGTTTATTGTGACAGATACGATGTTATGTAAAATAGAATAGAATAGAACAATTATTATTCAATGTTGACTATTACATAATTCTTATTGAAAGTCATTTTTATTTACCACTGGTTCGGAAAATACCTCTGTCCTGGGAAGAATCAGCAAGAAACCCAGCGGGACTTTTTTTTAAACATATTTTATACACTTAACAATAATTTCGTTTATACAATTTTTAAATGATTTATCATAGAACCAGCATGGTGGCGATCACCTTATTTCCAGAGGTTATTTTCATTCATATGTTCCTTGATATTATAATAATCCTTTTTGTACAGTCTTTCTTTAATAAAACTTTTAAACTTATTTATTGACAAACTTTGAATATGTTCTGGGATTTTGTTGTAAAAGCGTATACATTGCCCCATGAATGAATTACTGTTTCTGTGGAGTCTAGTAACTGGTATTATAAGCTTATGTTTGTTCCTAGTGTTTAAAGTATGCACATCCTTATTCTTATTAAATCTATTTATGTTTTCATGTACATACATTACATTTTCATAAATATATTGCGATGCCAAAGTTAATATGTTTATTTCTTTAAATTTTTGTCTGAGGGACTCTTTACAATTCAGGTTATAAATTGCCCGAACGGCTCTCTTTTGCAAAACAAATATAGCTTCAATATCAGTCGCATTACCACATAGCAAAATTCCGTAAGACATTACGCTATGAAAGTAACTAAAATACACTAATCTACCTGTCTCAACATCTGTAAGACTTCTAATCTTTCTTGCAGCATATGCTGTAGAACTAAGTCTGCTTGCTAATTTAGATATATGGGGGCCCCATTGAAGTTTCGTGTCAATAGTAATACCGAGAAAAATAGTGGTAGCCACAAGACTCAACTCCTCCCCATTTAACAGCACATTTGTATTCGAATGTTTTACATTAGGTATTGTAAATGTAAAAGATGTTGTCTTATTGCCGTTTAAGAGCATATTGTTGGCGTTAAACTAATGTACTAATTTTGATAGAGCATTATATACATCGTCATAATTAATTAACTGCCGCTGGAGTTTAAAAAAAATAAAGAATATCGTCAGCAAATAATACTATGTCGTGATTGTCCCCTACAAGATAAGGTAAGTCATTAATATAGATTAAAAACAGAAATTGGCCAAGAATAGAGCCCCGAGGAATGCCCATTGATACTACCGATCCGGAGGATCCTTTACCATCGATCACGACTTTTTGAGTTCTGTTACCTAAATATGAAGTAATAAGTCAAAGCGCCAAATTTTTTACACCGTAATGTTGTAGTTTCCTGATTAATGTCTCATGATGAACACAATCGAAAGCCTTGGAAAGATCACAGAAAATACCTAAGGCATCTTGTGAATTCTACCAGGCATTAAAAATATATTTCATAAGCTCAACACTGGCGTCAGACGTCGAGCGACCCCTTGTAAAACCACAGTACAGAAATAGGTCTAAAATTTGCGGGGTCCAATGTACTATCAGATTTAAATAAAGGTATTACTTTACTTTACATCATTAAATCAGGAAAAACACCAGAATCGATACAAGTATTAAAAATAATAGCAAGATGAGGTGCAATTAAATCTATTAAAAGATCAAACCATTGTCTTATTATATAAATATGCAAGATTTAAACGTAATCTTTGTTTCGACCTTGAGATTTTTATGTTACCGTTAAATTTTCGTATTAATTATAATAAGTTACTCTTTTATAGCAGCAGTGCTTGCACTGCTGTGTTCTGATTTGAAAGGTATAGAAAGCAAGTTTTTGCAGACAGTGAAGAATTCCATCTTAGTAATCAGAGGTGACAACGCGTCTGTAGCCTTTTTTGTTCAAAGTTGACTGCAGGTGTTCATGGATTTCAGTAGGCTCTAACCAATAGGCTCTAATGTAATTTTGTTTTTCACTACAATTAAAAATGTCGGAAAGGCCAAAATAAAACGAACTTTTGTTCATTTTCCTTTTACTTTTGTTTCACGGTGAAAGGTAAAAAAGGAAAATTAAGTTAAGTTGATAAGAGAAGGAAATTAATCTGAGGCTACGGGTTTAGGAAACAGCAAGGAAAATGGAGATGAATGAAATCGATAAAATGGAAATACGGGAGAAAAAGATCAATTTTACTAGTACTTTACGACTTCAAACCCCCATTCGTGATAAGTAGTAACTTTGCTGATGTGTCAGCTGGCTAGCATTCATCCAACATCATCAAAGTTTGGTTTTCTAAGGAATAGTCTGGATATAAATTTTTATTATAATAATATTTAATGATAAATATGTGAAGTATCGGATTACTGAACTCGAAGTTATACCTGTATTTTAGTTATCCTGGTAGTAACCTCTTTCAATTTTAAATTAACAATAATATCTCAAAAAGATTATTAAGTATAAATAGACAGAGATAATAAATAAATAATAAATATTTATTTCCAAACAAATATTTATTGAAGAAGAATAAGCAGAATGTGTAAATAAGTACTGTATGTGTGTAAGCGTTCGGATGTGTAATTACTACAATTAAACACCAATTAAATTCAATGTTTCTTGAACCAAGGTTACTATACAAAATAAATAATATTACAAAAACATTGAAAAACACGAACAGAGTAGAATACGATGGTATTTGCACGAAAATGATTATGACACTAAATAAGGATAAATGCCACCACATCAATAACTTTTTTATACAATATTTCCAAAAGTCCTTAAATTATTAATTATAAAACCATCATTCAAAAAATAAAATAAACAGTTAAGGAAAATTATAGACCTAGCATTATTCTCAACATTTTCGAAAATTTTTGAATAAAATCTTTATGAAATTAATTCCTATCCCTAAAAACACAAAATTTTGTGCAATGAACAAAAAGGGTTTCGACGAAATAAAACCATAAATATGGTCCTTTATGAATTCATTGAAAATATTATATGCCACGTCTCTGAAGGTCTCCCATTTGTACTATTTGCTACAATATGTCACAGGCATTTTACTATGTAGACCACAATATACTAATTAATAAACTTAACGGTTACGGTATTAGAGTAAAGGTCTGTGATTTAATTAGTTACTACTTATATAATCAACAGCAAATAACAGAAATAACCAGAGTTAATTCCGAAATCAAAAATGAAGAACCAAGGTAGTGTAATAGGGCCACTCTTATTTATTATATTTATGTTAACGACTTGCCAAATGCAACGACTCAGCCTATGATATTATTTGCTGATGACAGTACTGTTACAACTGCATGTAAAGAGATTAATCATTATAAATTTGACATCAAAATCGCATTGATATCTATAATTTCACAGCTAAACAATAATAATTTAAAAATCAATTTAACGAAGACAAATATAATGCACTTTGGCCAAAGATCACTTAACCAATTAAATTTAAATTCGGTTTATGATAATTACACTATAAATTAGGTTATTACTGCCCGTTTTTTGACTTAATTATAGACAGTAAATTAAATTGGAAAGAACACATTAACTTATTATGTTAAAAAATCAGCAATCATTCATAACGTGGTAGAGCCATGCTGCAGCTATATTAGTAATTTAGTTGTAGCACGAATATGTCGGCTCGACCGGGGAAGGACCACGCTCTCACAGAATACCAGCGTTAAATAGCAGCTTAACGCTGCTGTGTTTCGTATGGTGAGTGTAGAGAACCGGAGACCCTTTTTACTGGACAAGAGGCATTCCATCTTAGTACTCACGGGTGACAACGCATCTGCATTTTGATTCTTTATTGAGGATAGATGTAGATATCTATGGGTCACAGTAACCACTTACCATCAGGTGGACTGTATGCTCGTTTGTCACCCGATTAAATATAATAAATAAAAATACGCCCTTTATAAGCTTGCTCCTACTATCAACACTGATGCGCTTTTCTCGGCTTACTATGGTCTTGTTTAATGTGTTCTATAATCTGTTAATCTGTTCTGTACTATATCTGTGTTAGTTGAGTTGGTCCAAAAAATGATGCCATATCAGATATGTTCGGTATTCAAAGTACGGAGAGCTGTAAGCCATTATTTAACAAACACAAAATTCTCACACTTCCCTCACTATATATTATATTGGTAATAACTTTATTTGTTAGAAACAACCCACACTTGTTTCCTGTAATGTAAGACGTAATCGCCGAGATAGCAATAGACTATGTGCTCACCCTGCTAAAACAGTGCTATTGCGTAAAAGTATAAGTATGCAAAGCTCTATTAATATGTGAAAAGTTCCAAATGACATTAAGCAATTGAATACAGGCCTATTTAAGAAAATATTAAAAAAATATTGCCTGCAATAACCTATTATAATGTTACTTTATTAATGACTTTATGAATGTAATTAACCTATTAAATTTCAATACATATATACATTGTCATTATCATTGTATTCTTAATGCCATTGTATAATTATTTTTGAAAGGAAATATAATTGACATTTATTACATTAAATTATTTCATGTGATACATTAATTAGTAGATATTATATATTTTGTAATAACTTATTAAATATACGAGTATGTTATAGCTATTTTTCATTTTTTTTTTAGTACAGACTAGAAATGAATTGGGGAGTGACTTGAACTTCAGGCCTTGTCAGTTTGAATAGCCATGTTATGGGGTTCATGGTTGAATAGGGGCAAACATTTCTCATTACACTGCAAGAGGGTCAAAATGGCCAAAAACTAAAAAAATTGGAGGGTGGCTCGAACTTTAGGCATAGTCAGTTTGAATAGCCTATTATATAGAGGATGTCATATGGGCCATGGTTGAATAGGGGGAAAAAGTTCTCATTACACACCAGGGGTCAATATGAACAAAAACAAAAAAATTTAAAATTCTTCTTCGTAGGTTCTTACACAGTTTTTACTTCCCGCATCCCACTTGTTATTTTTTCATATTTGTACACCAACTATGGTCAAAAATATTGATCCTAAATTACAATTTTCAGACCAATAATAAACATCAAATGTATTATTATCTACACATGTTTTTGCAAATAAATATATCTATCTTTGTCTAAAAATAGCTTTTCAGAAAAAATTGCCGAGGAAACAGGCTTACGTAAAGATTTGTTTTATTGCAAATACGACGAGTGGATGTTATCTGTCGATTTAGTTTTATTTCGGATCGCCGATGAAAGCGAATAAAATAATAGGAAATAAACGTCATACCTTCGGCTTTGTGACTTTTTTGGCCTCTAAAAATCCGACTGATATTATTGGATCATTCGGTAGGTAGATATTTAATAATATAAATTATTAATTGCTTTCCTTACACCTAGAGAATACAAAGGCTGGACTTAATTCTTTCAAGCATTGTCCACCAGTCAATCCATTGAGTGGTGAGAATTTTAGGTAGGTGGAGCAATATAGAATAAAAAGCGAAATAAAATTGATAATTAACTACGTCATCGACATCATCATTACCACCCTTCACAAGTCCACTGCTGATAATAAGCCTTCCTCCCCCCCTCCCCAAGTAATCGCACAAAGGATGGTCCTGAGCCAACATTATTTGTCGTATTCCTCCAGGTCCATGACCAGTTCCTCACTTCATTTAGTGCGGGGTTCCCTATACTGGATAGGTGGATGGATATCTGGATAGGTACCAATACGTTTCCTATTTTAGCTACCAAATAGCAGTGTTTGTGCTGTTATTTTTCGGTCTAAAGGATATTAAGTAAGTTTATTTCTCACTTTAGTTTTCTAAAAAATCTTTTAAGATTTTTACTTGTCAGAAAATAATATCAAACTTCCATACTAAAGCGCACTGCTATAAACAAATTAAAATTTTTCTTACATTCCACCTCAAAATTAAAAAGAAACTCTTTGTACTGGCATAGTACAAAATGATCTCATCTACTTCTGAAAGATAATGTTTATTTTAAAGGTAAGCATATAAGATTGAGATGAGTAATGGACACACTTTACTCATCATCATTATCGTCATCATTACAGCCCTTCACAAGTCCGCTGCTGACATAAGCCTCCCTCAAGGAATGCCACAAAGCACTATCCTGAGCCACCTGCATCCATCGACTTCCTGCATGTCTTACCAGTTCATAACTCCATCAGTGGGGGAACGCCCTACACTTCATCCGCCAGTACGAAGCCGCCACACGGGAACCTTTTTCCCCATGGATTGTTGGTTTTTGGAGCTATATGGCCAGCCTTTTGCCACTTCAGCTTACTAATCCGTTGGGCTATGTCGGTCATTCTGGTTTTACTGTGGATCCTCATTTCTAAGTCTATCACACAGAGAAACTCCGAGCATAGCCCTCTCCATAGCTTAGCGACCTTGTGCTTTCTCATAAGGCCGGCAGTGAAGTATCTCGTCTCAGGTACCATAGACCATCACTAGAAACACGACACACTTTAATAGGTAATAGTAATCATACTCTGTCAAGACGACCGTCAGGGAACACACTCTTACACACACACACACACACACACACACACACACACACACACACACACACACACACACACACACAATGCGAACGCACGCACGCAGGCACGCACGTATACGCGCACACACGGACGCACACGCGATCACACACACACACACCCACGCACGCACACTCAAACACACACACACACACACACACACACACACACACACACACACACACAAAATGCGGACGCACGCACGCAGGCACGCACTTATACGCGCACACACGGACGCACACGCGATCACACACACACACACACACACACACACACCCACGCATGCACACTCAAACACACACATACACACACGGACACAAACACACGGATACAGACACATGCAAGCAGGCACGCACGCATGCAAGAATGCAAGAATTTTTATTATAAAATTTGAATAAAACTACTTTTACGGATTTTATCGCGTTTAATTATCTTATTTTTTATTGATTCCTGACGTTTCGGGTGCTTTACAGCACTTATGGTCACGGAGGACTAAGGTGATTGACGTCCCCATGTCAGAGTTAACCCGGAGTACTTTCAGCTTTTTTAATTATTAATTTTGTTCCGAACTATGCAGAATGAACTTACTGTGTCTTGAAGTCTTGCAGTGGTATGCTTGTGCTTAGTTTTAATTTTATTAATTACAGAATCACAAGCAGGTGCGACGTAAGACACTCAATAATTTTGGCGGTCCACCACTGTGCGATTTAGAAGAAGTTTTCTTCCTCGCACAATTTCCTTGTGGAATCGATTACCACCAGCAATTTTTCCGGACCGATTTGACTTAGGGACCTGCAAGAAAAGAGCCTACTCCTTTTTAAAAGGCCGGCAACGCGGCACTTACCATCAGGTGAGCCGCATGCTCGTTTGCCCCCTCTCCTATAAAAAAAAAAGTATTCCAGGTACAATTAATATTTATTTTACATCATTTCAAAATATTCTTCGTCATGCTCTATACAAAGTTACATTCGCTTAATTCAACTCTGAAAACAGTTTTGCCAGTCTTGATCTGACAGGTCAGAAATCACTTCTTCGTCGGCAGCCACGGCTTCTTCGGCGCTTGAAAAAAACTTGCCTTTTATTTTTTCTTTGACTCTTTGGAACAAAAAGAAATCACAAACAGGTAAGTCAGGGCTGTAGGGTGGGTGACTTACAGTTTCAACACCAGATTCCTCAATTAATGCTTTTGTTCTAAGGGAGGTATGTGAAGAGGCGTTATCGTGATGCAGCATGATTCCCCGAAGCCCGGTTTGTGGTATTCTCTGCCGCACAGCTTGAAAAGCTTTGGGTAATGCAACTGTAGTATACCATTCAGAGTTGACTGAACTACAATTTTCTAGCGTTGACGTTGACAAATGTCCGCTCCGCGAAAAAAAAAGCCACCACTTTTTTGCCGAAGTTGCGAGTTCTTTGCAGTATTGTAGGTAACATTCCTTCTGAGTAGACCTATACCGATGATTGCCTTTTATTTTCCGGATCATACTGATAGTTCCATGTCGCGTCACCAGTAACGATTTCTGAAACACGCCTAGATGCCCCGTTTTCAGAACGTAGAGGCATTTCATGGCACCAATCCACACGAGTCTGTTTTTCGCTTTCGGAGAACAAAGAGGATTCCACCGACAACAAAGCTTCCTTCCTTCCTTTAAGATGTTGATGAACGATGGTATGAGTGCTCCCCGAACTAATCCCTATAATGTTTTTGATGCTCGTATATGTGATTCGTGGGTCTTTTTCCTTCGGGAAGCCTTAGGAGCGACTAAATCTAGTCCAGTTTAATCCTCAGAAGACACAAGTTTGCGCTTTTACCGCTAAAAAGATTCCCTTTGTCGTATCATTAGGCACTCTCCTTGTTGCCTCAGCCAATATTGGAATCCTTGGCGTCAACATATCGAGTGACGTGTAGTTTCGTTGTCACTTGAAAGAGAAGGCCAAATTGGCCCCTAAAAAGCTTGTCGTGCTCAGCAGAGCGGGATAGTATTTCATGCCGGCACACCGCCTGCAACTTCACAAGGCGCAGGTTCGGCCTCATATGGAATACTGTTCCCATCTCTGGGCAGGGGCTCCCCAGTGCCAGCTCCTTCCACTTGACCGCATCCAGCGCAGAGCGTCTCGAATCTTTGATGACCGAGTCCTTTCCGATCGGTTCGATTCATTGGCTCTGCGAAAAGATGTTGCATCCCTTTGCATTTTCTTTCGCATTTACCACGGGGAGTGCTCTGAGGATTGTTCGGATTAATCCCAGCCGCCAAATTTCACGAACGCACATTGCGGCAGAACTTCCGATACCATCCACACCATCTGTATGATTGGCGGTCCACTACTGTGCGATTTAGAAGATGTATTCTTTCTCGCATAACTTCCTTGTGGAATCGATTGATTGTTGTTGCGCGTGATGGAGCTGGGTCCCCTAATGCTAATTGTAACCATTTTAAACTTAATTGTTCGGTTAGAACAAATTTAAAATCCTAATATATCATAGCGCGCAAATGTTCACGGTTAAGATCCATCGTTTTAAATGAAAAGTGCGGGAAGCGTTGCAGGAAAATTAATAGAACATTGTTTTTTTTTTTAATATTGAGCCATTGCCTTATGGAGTTATATTTTTAAATAAATTTGCTTTTAAGAATCATATAATACGGGTGCGTTCCATTTTTAAATTTCGAGTATCTGAAAACTTATTGAGTGACCTACGTAGTACCCAGCCTCCATCTCTATGGAAATTAGGATGTTTTTTAATTTCAATAGCCTCACGTATCATAATTGGCAAGAATCGACGTTCTTTCGCGAGTATTTGTGGTTTGTCAAATCTAATATATTGACGGGGCCCGTCTAGGATATGATCACAAACTGCAGACTTTCCGTAACGTTGGTGTTTCACGTCAGCTATGTATTCTTATACGCGGGTTTTGATAGATCGATTTGTTTTCCCTATATATGAGAGACCACATTCACAAGCAAGCTTGTACACTCCTGCATCTTGTAGAGGAATATTACACTTGCCGGATGGTAAGAACTGTCTTATCTTCTTCGCGGCTTGAGTAATGTTCTAATAGAAGCTCGTTTCAAGATGTATCCAATCTTGTCTGTGACACCTCTGACGTATGGCAGTACAGCAGGCACACGCTCGACTGTGACCGGCTGCACTCGGTCACTGTGAAGTAGGCGCAGGATCCGAAGATGGTTTTCGTGCAGAACCTGCTTAATATGCTGAAGCTCAGTGGCCAGGTGTTTGCTGTCACAGATTCCTCGTGCTCTCTATAGCAAAGATTTGCCCACGATAGCTAACTGTGAATGATGATGGTGGGATTCACCATTTGAATATCGGTTCGTATGGGACTTTTTTTCATACGCAGTGTGACCTATGGTGTTGTTAGGATTTCGAAAGACTAACACATCTAGGAAAGCTTAAGAATTGTCTCTCACGCAATAGTAAATTGAATTTTAGAGTTTATGAAGTTAAGAATTTCTAAGAAAGCAGTTTCTTTGTCTGATGGTAAAATTGTGAAAGTATCGTCTACGTAACGCTTGTAAAACCTTGGAGTTACAGGCGCAGTAAGCAGGGCTTTCTACTCAAAGTCTTCCATGAATATGTCAGTGACAATGGGAGATATAAGTGAGCCCATCGCCACACAATCGATTTACTTGTAGAACTCTCCCTTCCAGATTAGGTAGCCAGATGTATGGCAATGTCTGAGTAATTTTGCATATTCTACGGGTATTTTGTTTTCCTCCAGACTTCTAGTTACAATCGAAATGCAGACTTCAACAGGTAAGCATGTGAACAGAGACTGCACATTAAAACAGATCATAGTTTCACTGTCTGCCAGAAGTAGGTCTTTGATCTCGCTAACAAAATGGTAGGAATCCTTTGTGTGAGCTCTTGTATATCCCTTGAGCTGTGAGAGTATTTTCACTAAGTTTTGAGTCAATATGTAAGTTGGTAAATTAATTTGGCTCACTATGGCACGTAGTGGAGCATTGGCCTTGTGTATTTTTGGTAACCCATACAACTAGGCGTGTACCAAACCACCGAAGTTACCGAAGTTGTATGGGTTACCTAAAATACACAAACCGAACGCTCCATTACGTCCAATAGTAAGTAAGATCGATTCACCTACTTACAGATTGGCTCAACACTTGGCAAAAATACTACCACCACTCAGAGGACAAACAAGTGCACACACTAAGTAATAATACCATTTTGTCAGTGAGATAAAAGACCTATGTCTTACTGACTATGAAACCATGGTCAGTTTTGATGTTCAGTCTCTACCTGTTGAAGACTGCATCTCAATTGTAACTAGGAAACTAGAGAGAAACAACATGCCAGCCGAATATGCATTATTGCTCAGGCATATGCTTAAGAACTTTAATTCCCAAAAGAGTAAGTATACAAGAGTAAGTATACGCTTACTGAGAATCTTATAAGAAAAATATAAAAAAATTACATGTGCTTTGAGTATACATAACATGTGTATTTTGTAGAAAAATTTTGAACAAAATATAAAAACAGAGAGTAATTCAAGAATATTTCATAAACGCCTACTGATAGGTTTAAGCCAAACATGGCGCAGTATAGTTCCTGGTACAAAACCCTTTAAAATGATATTGAAATCGAGTAGAATTTGTATCGAAGTCGAGTCGAAGTGGAGTCAAAACATAGATTATTATATTCAATAACCCTTTAATTTTTAAAGTAATAAATAACGGGATTAGCAATGAGTTGCAAAAGAAAAGTCAAATGTAATGAGGATATATAGTGGAAGCCTAATTTGAATTCAAAGCGTTCATTCTTCTCTTAGCTAACCTACTAAGCACCTTTGTGGAAATTTGCAATCTATCTCTAAACAGTATCTTTTATTGCGAATACTTTTAAATATAATAAAAGCTGAAACAGATATCTTACAATAAATTTTTTAAGACAAAGCGGCTTTTGTAACTTATGTAAGAATTGGAAACAGAAATTAGTTATTTAATAAAATCGAGACATACAACTTACGCGCCATGCTGCTGCACGAATAGGTTACTTACTTACTATCGGATGACACCAATCGCTGCGTAACGCCCGCGCGGTGGTTTGTTTTTAATTTTAAAAATGGCTGTGTGCATGATGCAGTCTGTCGCTACCTAAGTGGAGAGTGGTTGCGTCAGCGGGCTGTATAAATAGCAGTTGTTTTGGCTCGCCGCTCACTTAGCGGTCAGCCAACGCAGAGTCAACATCACCTGAATATGCCTCGTGTAGAGGCGAAACAAGTTTAAATGTTTTATTAAAGAAAAATTATTATAATATTAAAGTATACAGAAGTGAAAAAAAACCCTGGGAATGAGGTGCTCGCTTCATGCTGGTCCTATTAAAAACTCATTTAAAATTTGTACAAACAAAAAAAAATGAATGTAAATGTTTAAAAAAAAGAGCCGTTGGAATTCTCGCTGGTTTTTCCCAGGTATTTTTCGAACCAGTGGTAAATAAAAAATGACTTACAATAAGTATTATATAATCTATATTAAATAAAAATTATTTTATTATATTCTACTGTTTACGTATTTTAAAATAATTTATACTTACGATTTTAGTCTCTTTACAAACTCCAGCTTCATTTTATGATTTGGATAAACACTTATACTACTTTCACAATAGTTATTTTAAAATTTCACCTTACATACCCAGACGATATTTTGTAGTATAGCGCAACCAGTCGGTTTTATGATTAGTACAAAATAATAAATTATAACAAATATTGTGAAAATTGTAAGTGTTCATCCAAATAACAAAAACGTTTCTTTTTTGTTTTTCACTTCGATCTTAACTAATCATTTAATATATTTCTGATAAATGACTTCTTATTTTGACGTGTAGTAGCGGTGTAAGAATATCCACTACCCCATATCGTCACGTGGGTGTCGTAAGAGGTGATAGAGGGAAACAAAGCAGGAGATGGTCTTCCTGATAAGAACTTAAAATTATAAAAAACTGCGGTACCAACTCACTTACCAAGCGTGGCAACATGTAAAAATCCCCCATATGAGGCAATCTATGGGCGAGGCCTATGTTCAGCAGTAAACTTTCATAGGGTGTAATGGAATGGAATTGACAAATGTAATCCTTGACTCCAGTAAAAAGGACATCCGGTTCTCTACACTTATCATTGGAAACAATACAGCATTAGTATGGTATTTTCTGCTGATATTCTGTTAAAGAATGGTCCTTCCCAGTTGAGCCGACACATTCGTGCTACAGCCATAACTAGCCGCAACTTGGCTTTATCACGTGTAACCTTGAAGAGATTACATATAAAGACCATTTAAAAGTTATATCAAATTCAAAGATATAACATAAATGATGCAGAAGATGGGAATTAACACTTTTCTGATAAGAATTCAAAATAAACGGAAACTCTTGCTACTCAGCAAATAACTTTTGACACGTTGTGTTGAATAAAAAAATAAAGCAATTATAAACACCAGTCTCCAACAATCCACCCCAATATGATTATAATAAGATTGGCCTTGATTAATTTTAAGCTAAGCCATGTAACTCGTTTATTAAAATTTAAAAGGATACTTTATAACAAAGCTAACTGAGTAAATATAATAATACCAGGCTACGTGGAAGGCGTTCGATTAGACAGTCCTAATCAATTTTCATCTTTTGAATAGCGTATATTTAATCTGCCTAATTCAAGTTTAAATAATAGTATATGACGAAGAGAACATTGTAGCAGTTGCTTTGATTATGATTAAAAGTTAAAATATACATTTAAATATTCAAATTAAATTGTTGTATGCATAAGAATGCATCTGTTTCATTTATCATCATTCTGTTCCGCCTGGGTAGGTACAAGCCTCTTACCTACTGCTGCCGTCAAAGATCAATGCTTGCACTGATATGTTCCAGTCTGAAGCGTATTGAGAACCAGTATAAGCATGTGATGTAAGACAGTCCATCTTCATCCCCATATATTACAACGCATCTTTATTTGCTTGAATTTGGCTGCAGGTATCCATGGACTACATAAGCCTACTAAAGTGTAATGAGAGCCAGTATAAGCGGGTGATGTAAGACAGTCCATCTTATTGCCCATATATTACAACGCATCTTTCTTTGTTTGAATTTGGCTGCAGGTATCCATGGACTACAGTAGCCATTTCTTATTAGGTGGACTATAAGTTTTCAGTATAGAGTTAATGGAAATGTTAATGTGTTATGGCAGTCTGGAGAAGATCACAAATATCAAATTTTTGAATATAATACGTTATTTTTTATAGAAAAAGGGTGAAAACGGGCTCATCTGATGGTAAGTATATTCCGATGTCCATAGTTACCTCTATCTATACTAAATAGAGAATCAAAATAAAGATGCGCTGTCACCCCAGAGGACTAGGATAACAAGCTTCATTACCAGTAAAACAGAGACTCTTTTTTTGTTCTATATACTCACAATTAAGCTCTGATTGACGCTCCCTAATGACTGTCATTATTAATCGAATGCTGGCTTAAGCTGTTAACAGGCTACTTGTATCCCCGTAGTGATTTCCTTCCCATTTTGAGTTATCGCAGTGGGAAAGGTGGTGGTCTCGTCGCCATTTATCTGCATAACTTTATCTCGCATACTGTTTTGGGGTTGTCTCCATTATTATATTTTTGAAGTCAAAAAAGGAGTAGTATCTGAATTTGACTGTGTTATTATTTTATAAGTATGTTTTGTAACATATTTGTTAATTTTGAACTTATTGGAATCATTATTTATAATGAAATTGAATTCACTTCAAAAAATTTCTACTCCTAACGATGTGAAAATAGGAGATGAAGTATTTAATGTCACTATTAAGATGACATTCTATTTGTTACTTCGAACTTGTAATATTCTTAAGTCCGCTCAAAATGGTCGAAATGTAAACTTTAAAATAATTAAAATCAAACGCCCTATTAGCAACCATAGATTTAACTATAAAAATAAAACTTAATTTTGATCAACTATAGAGCTAAAAAGGCTTCCGATACCGTTAGTTATGATTTACTCCTCAAAAAGTTAAAACACATTGGTATCACAGGTATGGCCTACAATATGATAAAATCTCACTTAACAAATCGCAAGCTCAAGATAGACAAGTTCCAAAGTACATCTAAAACTGTGACAAATGGCGTGCCACAAAGATCCATATTAGGGCCGTTGCTATTCTTAATTTATATAAATAACTAAAGAGATATTGGCCTAAAAGGATATATAACGGTGTATGCCGACGACACAAACCTATTCTATTTCGGCCACTCCTTAAATACTATTATCTTAGACGCGCAAAATGACCTTGACTTAATACGAAGCGGCATTGAAAATTCCGGGAATCAAGGAAGTGACACTACTTTACTATTTAAAAATGTATTTATTGCTTTTCGAAGAATTCTCCGCAAAATTTGATACATTTTTCCATACAATGGAACCAATCATTGAAGCAACCATTCCATTCGGAAGTTGGGGTCTCCAAAATGGCCGTTTTGTAGGCGTCCACAGCTTCTTCAGGTGATGAAAATCTCTGTCCACGCAATTTATTCTTTATTTTAGGGAAAATATTGAAATCATTAGGGCTTAGGTCGGGGCTGTACGGAGGATGGTCTAATAATTCTACGTTCTCTTGCTCTAAAAACTCTTTTGTTCTGTGTGCGGTGTGAGAACTCGCATTGTCGTGATGGAGGATGATGCGGCGGTTGCAGTTCTCTTTACGGAGTTCAGAAACGACCTGTGGCAAACAAATGCTAGCATACCATTCTGCATTAACCGTTCTTTGTACCTCAAGAGGAATATTCGTAACATGGCCGGTTTTGGAGACAAACGTGGCCACCATTTTTTTTGCAACACTCCGTTAACGAACAATTTTTGTTGGCTTTAACTCATTTTCGAACACCCAAACTCGTGACTGGTTTTTTATTTCGGCTTCGTACGCGTATATCCAGGATTCGTCACCTAATACAATGTTGTATACAGCATTTGAGGATCCTGCGTGGAATCTTTCGAGAGCTCTAACGCACCAAGAAACGCGAGCCGCTTTTTGCTCTTCACAGAGCGAATGCGGTATCCATCGGGAAAACACCTTTTTTACACCTAATTGTTCATGCAAGATTATTTGTATTTGACTCATGCCAATGTCTAAAGTTGCCTGAACTTCGCAGTATGTCACATGTCGATCTTCCTCAATCAGCTTACGCACAGCATCAACGTTTTCTAGGGTGACTGCAGTTTTTGGACGACCTTGACGGGGATCATCACTGAGCTTGACACGTCCACGTTGAAATTAAGAAAACCAGCGATAAATTGTGGTTTTGGATGGGGCTTCATCGCCAATTGCAGAATTCATCCGGTCAACACACTGTTTTTGTGTTAAACCACTTCGAAAGTCATAATAAAATGATAAATCATCGCTCTTGAATTTTCTCGAGTCAATTCCATTTTCTCAACGACTAAACAAGTTTGACAAAACCTTGTGACAAGACCGAGTATCTTTTTTAAATAAATAAATGGTATTCGATTTTTAAAACCAAGAAGTTTTCAATTAAAAAAAAATTAATATGACAGGAACAGTGGAAATATTCCATTCCCGATACTTTTAGTGCAGCCTATGTACATATGTAATTGGTTCCAATATATGTTATAACAATAAATATCTTCAAAACTAATTATATCATATTCAAAGCAAAAAACAAAAAAATAATTTGATTTTGAGCCTCTAAAAATAAATAAACAAATTATCACACGGTCCACTTGCGAAAAATACTTTGGCTTATTTTTAGATGATAAACTTACATGGAAACCTCAAGTAGATAAAATTAAATCCCAACTATCATCAATAACGAGTACCCTTCGAATCTCGGTGTTTCCCGCATAAAATACGTTATATTATTTACAATTCTCTAGTGAAACCTCACATCGATTATCTGATAGAAATATGAGTCTCAGTTGCAAAGAATAACTTAAACCCAATACAAAGAGCTCAAAACAAGGTTATAAAGGTTCTATTCAACTATAACTATCTGACACCAACTCATGAAATATATAATGATACTAAACTGCCAAATATAAATCAATCGTACGTTTATCATACAAACATGCATTTTGATTCATAAAATAATAAATAAAGACACTACGTGCACCAAAAACTAGGTATGGTAAAATAAAGCTAATGTTTGAAGGGGCACAATTATATAATAAACTTCCTAAACACATCGCAGTTAAATGTAAGCTTCAAAAAATTACTAAAATATCATAATATAAAATCCACATAATAATGGTCTTACTATTAAATTGAAATGTTAATAATAATCAATCATTATATTAAGTATATTTAAAAAGGCGCAACTGAGGTATAAAAACGTTTTTATTGTTAATTACTATTAGAATAAAATATTACTAGATATGTATCTCAAGCCAAAAAAAAGAAGTAGATTTTGTAATCTTAATGAAAATATAGTACTTAAACCATAAACTATAAAATAATTAAAAGCTGACATCAAAGCGCTAACAAGAAAAAAACAATTTCACATTTTCAAGTCGCTGCTACTCGTAAGACGTTGATTGAAAAATCAAAGCCCATTCTCAGAGATGGCAGCTAATTTCGTGGTTTTCCTTATTTCAAGTCGACTGCAAATATACATAAGCTTCAGTAACCACTAACCATAAGAAGGATCGTTACTAAGCAAACTATACACGTAAATGGCATGGTTATATACCTTTTTGCGTTAATACTTGTCTTTTGTTTCGGTTTTGCTTCAATATAGAAACTATCTGCAAATATATTTACATCTTACAGTGGTGTATTACCGTCATAACTTTCAGTTCAGCGATGATCAAACCATGTAGCCAATAACCAAAGTAGGTTTAATAAACTGTAAGAGGTTTTTGTTACGGATGGTTGTGGTTTAAGAATATTCCACTACCCAATATCATCCCGTGAATGTCGCGACAGAGGGAAAAATCAGGGGATGCGCAGCGGCGTCTTCCTAATAACGACTAAAAATAAAAATACATTGCAGTTGTTAACCCGCTTGCCAAGCATCGAAACTATAGCAAATATCTCCCCTATGATGCAATCGTTGAATGAGGCTTATGTTCAGCAGTGGACTTTAATAGGTTGTAACGTTAGCGGTAAGAAGCTTTTGAACATATTAGTAAAAAGTGGGCTCAGTGGTGAAGTAGCAACATGCACGTTTATCTCCCTTATTTTCTAGCGACTTCAAAAAGGAGACGGTACTCAATTTAACTGTATGTTTTTCTATGTGTGTTACCTCATAAATTTTTACTAGGTGAACCGATTTAGATGATTCTTTTTATACTTGAAAGCTGGTGCACCACATCCAATCCAATATAAATTTGATCAAGGTCTGAGCAATAGTTTTTGAGTTATTCTTAATAATTTATATTGAAGTCGGTTGTACAAAATTTTTAATTTTAAATTATATAAAAAAAGATATTGTAAATGTAGGCAGAATATAAGGTTTATCAACGCATTTGCAGGCTCCGTTAATAATAAAATGTAACTACTGTAGTTGCCGTCTGAAGTACTGTTCTCTCTCTCGATGTTCGCGTCAAACAAAATTTATTTAGGTTTTATGTCTTCTAACATAATATATTACTTTTAATTTAAAAAAAAAACACTTCGTTTCTGATAGTTTTCCGGTTGTATTATTTAATTTCCATAGAAAACAATTTTGATTCTGCGATAGAGTGACAAAAGTACAATTATTTAAAAAAAAAATATCTTTGCTTTCTGAAAGTTTATTTTGAAACAGAACATATTATACAATTGTGTATCCAATTTACAATTGTCAAATCCAAGTTACAATCATAGCAATACAAAATGTTATGAAGTTATGAATATATACAAAACAATTGAATAATTTAAGTGTCACTGTTTTTGTTAATTAACGTAATTTTAAATTAGGCCGCATCATTTCTATACAACTGCAGATCTGATCTTACATTTAGAAAAATATACAGTAATCCTTATTTACTAACTTTATCGATGTCACACTTTATTGAAAGAACAATTTAAGTTGCTACGTCGTGTGTTTCACTTTGTGATATGACTAGGTACTTCGTGCAAAATTATTTACAGCGATTAAGTTCACTTCTTTTTTTTAACCTTCTAATATCTCCAATTTTATATAATAAAAGGGCCATATCTATGATTTAACATTATAACAATACCCAAAGTGATATAACTTATCTTTTGTGTATCTTTACCACTAAAATAAATAAGTCTCGCGGTTGAGAAATCAGGGTTATATTATCCCTATTTCTCTCGTATTGTTGTTAATAATCAATAATTTATAAATCATAATTATTTATTTGTATAAAATGTACTTAAGTATTACATAATTACTAACCATTATTATTCAATAATTATTAAAAAGCTATAAAAATAACTATAACTAAAACTTAAATCTTCACACAGTCCTAGTTCCCGTGGTATCGTGCCAAGAACGCTGTCTGCGTTCCCTCGCTGAATGGCTGGACTTAGCCTTTAAGTAATAAAAAAACATTCCTCTTATCACCAGCAGTGATAACCAGTGTACACAGTGTAACCAGGATAGAGTTCCTTTAGGAATTTCACCGCACTTGAACCCCAAGGATCGATAGCCCATACTCACCTTTCAGAGACTCATTTTTTTAATTATTCATTATTTACCACACTCTCAAGATGAACTCTATGAGTTTCCAAATACGATGTTGTGCTCCTACAATGTATGGAGATATTTTCAAACAAAAAAAGGAAGGAAAGAACGATTGCACTCATAGAAAACCCCGATGAAAGTGAAACAATTTTTTGTCAAAACCAAAAAAAAAATAATTTTGTTTTCGTCGTCAATTTCAATTTAAATTTTTCCTTTGGTCTAAGGATATAGAAGCATGTAAATGAAATCCATAAAATATAATTACTTATAACTTTTACCGTTCCTAATAATCAGAGTATACAAATTGCGGTTACCAACCCGCATACCAACAACTGGCAACTACGACAAATATCCGGCTAATATGAGGTAACCAATGGTCACTAGTCCTATATTAGTCATAGACTTTAAACGTCTGTAGTGAAAATATGACAAATGTTTTAAAAATTATTATAACATTATTTCAGGAAAGTCGAAATAATATCCATATTTAAAGTGTAGATAGTATTAACATTATAATACAATTTATTAAAACTTAACTAACCTTTTTGGGTATCAACATATTCATTCCTACAAAATTGGGCAAATTATTGCACATGCACCGAACATGAAGATAAAAATATTTTACTTCAAAAGCTAAATCATAACAGGTACTGTAATTTAATCCAAAGTCCACAATTTATTAAAAATGGCCAACACTTGCGTCGTAGTCATGAATTTATTTAACTTTTATATACAATCCTCACTTAAATCTATAAGTCCATTATTTAAACGGCAGGAATCAGACACATATTTTGATAACCGTAATGTCACGCTAATACTGCAACTACAAGCAACCAATAAATTGAGCTTGCAGTAGTTGCGATGGCCGCGTCGTGAAGAGGTGGCCAGCGACCACTCCAGGAGGCTTCGCCTTGGCCACCAGCCTCCGGTCACATAGTTGTTGCCATTTCTGTCAAAAAAGTTATGTTATAGCTATACTTGTTAGAGCCAAGCTGCTGCTATATTATGGTTGTAGCACGAATGGATCGGCTCGGCTGGGATAGGACCACACTCTCAGAGAATACCAGCGTAAAATAGCAGCTTAATGTATCTGTGTTTTGTATGATGAGTGTATAAAACCGGATACCCTTTTTAAGGTATTCCAACATAGTCCTCAAGGGTGACAACGCATCTCCATTTTGATTCTTAATTGGAGATAGATAGAGATGTCAATGGACCACAGCATCCATTTACCATCAGGTAAACTGTGTACTAATTCTATGCTGAAGTGGCAATGGGCCAGCCATATAGCTCGAAGAACCGACAAACGATGAGGAAGAAAGGTTCTCGAGTGGCAGCTTCGTACCGGCAGGCGAAGTGTGTGTTAGTGTGGAGGTCATCACTCCATCTAGCGGGGGGACGCCTTCCCCCCGCTAGATGGAGTGACGACCTGGTAAGACATGCAGGAAGTCAATGGGTGCAGGTGGCTTGGGACCGTGCTTTGTGGCATTCCTTGGGGTATGCCTGTGTTCAGCAGTGGACGTGTGAAGGATTTTAATGATGATGATGATGATAAAACTGTGTGCTCGTTTGTTATACTTATTCTATAAAAAAGTAACTATCTGTATACGACTCACGGCTCGGCATAGAATTACTCTCATCTCTGAGAAGGGAGTAATTATACTTTTAATATATGTCTTCCAAATAAATTTATTTCTTACAGTGTTTTCATACACCACTAAGAATATTGTAAAACAGTAATAAACAAAAAGCTATCACGGCACTCTATTGTAAAATATATTTTACTAAATAAAGGAAACTTAAAACTTACCGAGGTTCTGCATTTGATGCTGGCTCAGAACAACATAAGCATTTTCTGTTTCGGGGTCTGATATAACTCCTCTGTGCAATTGCTCCAACTCTCTTTCAGCGTCATCTAGAAAATACACTAATGGTGGATGGATCTTAAAACTCAAATCTTATAATATACTTTTATTCTTGACTGTACATTAACGATAATTTACAGTCAAGAATAAAAGTAAATTAAAACTATAACATATATTTTAAGTTTACTAAGATAAGCAAATTCAGTTTCTTTTTATTTTTTTTTTTCATCAATAAAACAAAAGCTTGAATTTATGTTTAAAATGCTCAACAATTGACTACTGTGCTCATTTTATAGTCCGAATCTGTATATCACACAACTCTATATGATGTATAAACAGATGTTGAATATGAATAATAAACATCATATTTAAACATAATTTACGTACATAATGAAACTGTTGTTGACTGCAAAACAGTGGTACTTGTGGCTGTGGTAGTGGTAGTCGTTGTTGTCGTAGTTGTTGTGGAAGTAGTCGTTACCACTGAAAACAATTAAACATGTTAAACACGTTCCATGTTTTATTTTAATATAAATTTTAAGTGACGGATTTTCTTAGAGTCTAGCTGACACCAGTAATCAAGTATAGAGAACTGGAGATCGTTTTTAAAGAAACGAGGCACTCTAATCTTAGTCCAAGGGGTGACATCGCATCTGAATTTGATTCTCTATCGAGAATAGATGGAGATGTCTATAGGCTATATCATCTACTTACCATCAGGTGGACTGTGTGCTCGTTTCATACCCACATTTTATAAAAAAAAAAACGAAGAAGACTAGAGATGCGTTTAACCCCTGAGAACTAACATGAAATGCCTCCCAGCTTGTAATTACTAAACGAGAATCTACTCAAACGAATTCCTAGTTAGAAAAAGCCCTACCACCTACACATACTACAGAATGTATAAAAACTCCTCCAGTGATATATAATAAAAATTAAATATTAAAATATTCTACCTGAGAACAGTAATAAGATAAACTCAGTTATAAGAATTTGTGGTACGGGTATAAATAAAACTTTGTTGGATGTTATTTAAGAAGCTAACATCTTTGTTGCTTACTCGAATTATAAAGTGGTGTTACAGTTTATTGGTGCCCTGAGCACACGTGATCCTCAAGGTACCGCATGAGCTGACAGTTAATAATAGTTTCCATTACTTTGGAGAAAAATGAGGTGGTAGCGATGGGCCTGTAGTTGGATGGATCTGAACGGTTACCTATTTTAGGGATCAGGTGTACCAAAGCTATCTTCGTTCAGGTTTAGAACTACGCCTAGGGAGTAAGATTATCGGAAAAGACGCGTTAAAACCGGTGCTAACTCCAGAGCTCACGTCTTCCGCACAATTCTTAGGACTCCATCAGGCCCACTCGACTTGTTGACGTTCAGGGAGAGGAGTACTTTGCGCACCGAGCGCTAAGTAAACAGCACTCCCTGCATGGAGCACTCAAACCGCGGGATGGTTGGCGGCGTTAGTGCTCCATGCAGAGACCCTCGATAGGCACCACAGATGATGGAATAAATAATTCCATTCCCTGAAGTACCGCATCAGCGAATGAATCAGCAACAACGTTGGAATCATTCGGTGAGAAGCAAACCAAGGGCAGATTGCAAGAAAAAATCGCATCCACATTAAGACTGCCGAGGTGACGAAAACAGGTGTCTTCTCTGACTTACACGCAGTATAAGCCGGAGAGGACACCTGTGTCTCGGTTACAAAGAGCAAGGCCGGCTTTGCCGTCTCCAGATGGTAGTGGATGGCGTTAAGGTTTGAATGAAGTCCTCTGATATTGCAGGAATTCACGGAAATCGTGGCAGAGGTTGCCTTTGTGTTATTGCTCCGCTTGCCCAAAACAAGTTTCGTCTTAAGCGGAATTTCGCTCCCCCTAGAATACGCGGGACAGCCTAAGCACCCACGCTCAAAAAAAAGAGGAGTAGCTTTGGTTTGAATGCTCAGCGAGGGATTCGCCGCCACCAGGGTTCGAGCCAGCTCATCCTTGCGACAGCAAAAGCTGCCGCGTGGCTCTACCACTGTTAATTATTTTATAATTATTTCCCATGTTTCTAGGGCATTTGAAATAATGAGACCATTTTCATCCTTTAGATTTGGTAGGGCACCATGATCTTTATTATTGTTATTTCACAGGGTTTTTATAAAATGCTAATAATTTCAATTTTCATGATGTACTTTAATATTGTGTTAAGATATTATTTAAAATGATATGAGTTAATTTTATTGTGTTTCATTTATATTTTAAAACAATATTTTATTTTTATATATTTCTATAATATATCCCTACCAAATGGAAACATTATAAAAATATCGAATATTTCAAAATGATCATTATAAATCTCCTTCACTATTCTGTCGTAACCAATTTATTGTTATTGTAAACTTACTGTGCAAAAACAGCTCAGCTTGAGCTCGGCCGAGTCTATTTTCCACGTGGCAACGATACGAACCAGCATCCTCTCTTGACATGTTGTCAATCCGTAAAGTTAATGTGTAAGTATATCCCCTTAGCGAAATGAGAATTCCGTATTTTGTTCCTAAAGAAAAAAAGGAAATTTTTACTTCAGTTATGTGAAACTGTTTTAATTTTTTTGATAATTTATGTGTTGCAATATATATATGTGTGTCCCTTGTTTTTTTAAGTTCACAAACTTCACCTGTATACGGTATGTATGTTCCTGATGACAAACAGGCAAAGCTCTGGCGTCTGCCTTATATGGAACAAACTTTTCAAGGAAGATAGAAAATGAATCCCATAGATAGACATAATAGATTACAAATTACACTTTATTTGCCTTAATCTTATCGCTTGGCAAGCTGATTAAATATCCTAGAACCAGATTTCGCACACCTTTGGCTATTTTGCCCATCACCAGTCTGTGTGTTTTACGCCTGGCGTAAGCGAAATGGTTTTAACGTCATCTATCACAGAGAAACTATAAGATTTTTCTAGCACATTCCATAGTCGCATCTTACGTCGTCACAAAAAATGGCGCGATGGATTATATTACGCCGTCACTACACGGCAAAGACATTGGCTATAGGGAGCAGTATCAGCAGTGTGAAGCTATAGGCTCTACGCTGCCACCTCTCTAGCGTTGTGGGAATAGGCAGGCTTCCAAGTAATGCAAATCTTGCTATGCGGTCCATCCTTGAAAAGGTATATGCGAATGCGATCGCCCTAATTATTGTTAGAAACATATAAAACAGTGTATGTGTATAAAACCATGCCAAATATACACAACAATTATGTTAATAATTAAAAGATTCAGGGGTTATTTGCGGAAATCAATTATATTAAAGTTGGTAAAAATTAATTTTTGTACATCCACTCGATAAAATAAATTAATGTGTCTTACTTAGTTTGAAGAACACCTTCTGCCCTCCCTCAATTGCGTGCACTTTCCTCGACACTACTAATTCCAGCACCAGTACTCTTAATACCACAACTTTAGGAAAGACACACCACTGATGACAATATGACACGAGGCATCTTCAGGTGAATTAGACTCTGCGGTAGCTTTTTTTTAAACTTTAGCCCCACACTAGGATTTTTTTCTGTGTCGTGGAGGCAGTTTACAAACATAAATTGCACGAGGACAAACATCCAGACCCGGAACAATTATTTGTAGGCCATATAAATACTTGTTCCGTGCGGGAATCGAACCCGCGACCCCCAGCTCAATAACTCATTGCTAAGAGGCTGCGCCATGGAGCCGTCTACCGCCATGACCGCTTAGCTGGAAGTGCTCTTCAAATTAGATAAGATACATCATTTGATTTTATCGAGCGGATGTACGCAAAGTAATTATTACCAACTTTAACAATTATGTTTCTTGATAAGTACACACAGCAGATATTATTGAAAATGTTATGGTGGTCTCAGGCTCCATTACCCTCTTGAAATAAGAGGAGATACAATTTTTGTAGAGTAACTGAGCAGAAGAATTTTTTATTAATAGAGTATTAGCTTTAAACAACATAATACAAAATATACTTGTTCCTAATGATAAATTGATATTTCCAATTTAAATTTAATTTCCAACATTCTGAAAATTATGTTTTGTATTAACAAATGTTATTACTACCTATTTTTTACATTATCAGTTTGATATATCATTTTAAGTCACTAAGTAATAATATTTGTTACAAATCTACTCTGTGCTATGTTATTCCATTTGGAAACATAATATCTTAATTACTTAAATATATTATATGTTCATGTTATATCGTATTACAATGTCATTGTCGTTATCCAATTACTTATAGGGCTTATTTATCAATCATTAGATAAAAGTTATTTATAGAATGTAATATAACAAAATCAAAGTAATATAGTTTAATTTTCACTTTTATATTCAGTCAGGTCCTAATTTATTCGATGGAAAAGTTTCATTTATTTACTCAATTAAAAACTTTAATGTGCTAATCGCATTTAAAGCCTAAAAATGGCGGACTTAGTGTCAGTTACCTACCCTGCCAGTTAACCCGTGGCGTGGTGAAAAATTTGTGGCAGATGACTTAAATAACTAAATATAATGAATATATAGTCTTATGATAAAATATAAAAAAACTTCGACTTGCCATTTAAAAGCCTCTGCTCTCCATTCAACGTCCAGTAAGTTTGTGGCGGTGGGTAAGCATCAGCAAGACACTGCAATGTTGCAGTGCTGCCAGTCAGAGCACGTATAGCCACCCTATCCGTCCACACTTTCGGCGCAACTGAGAACAAAATTAAATGAATATTTACGATGTTAAAGTTCACTAAGTTCTAGATTTCTGTAACAATACCAAAACCAATATTAAAGGAAAAGTTACTTACTTGAATTAAAAACATAGAACAAAAGTATTATTGAAAAACAAGTTTACTTGTATTAAAAATAATGCCAAACCCTACAAACACAGTATGAATAATATAAAATATATTAGGTCCTTACATATGAAATTAGCGTTTTGTCGTACTGACCACTTTGATCTGAAATATCTTTGGTTAAGAATTCCAAATTCAAATTTATAAATTCATTAAGCTGGTACATTTGAGTTTTGAAAACAGTCATGCATTTGTTTTTTCCCCATTATTTTTTTCTTTGGCATTTTTTTATAGGACTGGGTGACAAACGAGCACACAGTCCACCTGATGGTAAGTGGTTGCTGTGGCCCATAGACATTTATCCTCGTTTGCGAATCAAAATGCAGATGCGTTGTCACCCGTGAGGACTAAGATGGAATGCCTATTTTCCAGTAAAAAGGGTCTCCGGTTCTCTACAGTCACCATACGAAACACAGCAGTGTTAAGCTGCTATTTGACGCTGGTATTCTGTGAGAGCGTGGTCCTTTCCCGGGCGAGCTGACCCATTCGTGCTACAACTATACTATTAATATAGCTGCAGCGTGGCTCTACCACGTATAAAATCGGCATCGCTTATTACCGCACAATGGAAAACATGAAATATCGGTATATTTACGAGTTCTACCGTGGCACCAGTGCTGCAGAAATAGCTCGAAGGATTAATAATGTGTACGGCGCTGGTGTCGCAAAAAAAACACGGTACGTTTTAGGTTTCAACGTTTTTGTTCTGGAAATTTCGACCTTCAGAACCAACCCCGTGGACAGCCGGAGACCAAAGTGGAAAAGGAAGAATTAAAGGCTATTGTGAAAGCAGATCCATTACAAAGTACTTCAGAGATAGCTGCAGGCTTTGGGGTGAGTGATAAAACTGTAGTAATCCACTTGAAGCAAATCGGGAAAGTAAAAAAACTTGAACGATAGGTACCTCATGAATTGAGTAAATTGAACTTGTAAACACGCATCGACGGCTGTGTTACTTAGCTAAACCGACACAATAATGAAGGGATTTTAAATCTAATCATTACTTTTGATAAAAAAGTGGATACTGTACGATAATCGGAAGCGCTCGTCGCAATGGCTGAACCCTGGAGACCCAACCAAATCCTGCCTTAAACGAAAATTGACTCAGAAAAAGTTACTTGTGAGTGTTTGGTGGACTAGCGCCGGTGTCGTTCACTACAGCTTTCCAAAATTTGGGCAAACGATTTCGGCAGATATCTATTGTCTGCAACTGCAAACCATGAAGGAAGAATTAGCTGCCAAGCAACCGGGATTGGTCAATCGCTCTAGGCCACTGCTGCTTCACGACAACGCAAGACCATACACTGCACAACAAACAACCACTATGTTAGATGAGCTACAATTGGAATGTCTGGGACATCCACCGTACTCTCCGGACTTTGCTTTGGACAACTTCTTACAAGGAAAAAAATTCAACTCCGATGTGACAGTCCAAACCGCCTTCAAAGAGTTTATTAATTCTCGCCCCCATGGTTTTTCAAGTAAAGGGGTCAATAAACTGCCTATAAGATGGCAAAAGTGCATAGATAAGAACGGTGCATACTTTGATTAATAAAATATATCTTACAAAAAATTTACTTTATATTCCTCCCGCACAAAACGCCAATTTCATATGTAAGGACCTAATACTTTAAAAATATTATCGGCATGTACCTACTTACTATTATTTTGTCTTTCATATGATATTATTCACAAAATGCTCAGAAATAACTTAAAGTTGCAGTTCTTGACAGTTTATGTATGCCAAATTTATTTCATACAAACGTCATATATTAGTATGTAGGTGGTAGAGTCACGCTGCAGTTAAAAAAAATGACCGACCGGGGAAGGACCACGCTCTCGCAGAATACTAGCGTAAAATGGCAGCTTGACACTGCAGTGTTTCGTATGGGGAGTGTAGAGAACCGGAGACCCATTTTACTGGAAAAGAGGCATTCCATCTTTGTCCTCACGGGTGACGACGCATCTGCATTTTGATTCTTTATTGAGGATAAATGTAGATGTCTATGGGTCGCATTAACCACTTACCATCAAGTGTACTGTGTGCTCGTTTTTACCATATCCTATAAAAAAACTATCCTCACAGTGTCAAAAAACAGCATAATTGTTTCGTTTCCCAAATGAAATAAAATCCTGCAGAGCGACGTATGGTGAATGAATAGAAAGACCCTTTTTACTAGTAACATGGCATTACTTCTAATGCCCGATTCCTATATTTAAGAAATGTTTCGTTCTCCGTTACGATCCGTTTTGCGTTGTACGAGGTGCATGTAAAAATAGCTTGTAATACAAATTATTCATTCAGCAACCGAAGAAAACTTAAAACAGTTCATAAATAGTTAAGTAGGTATTTTGTTCTAAATAAGTTGTAAAGAATTTTGTACAACCGACTTCAATATACATTATTGAGGATAACGCAAAAACTACTGGTCAGATTTCTTGATCGACCGCGGAGAAACACCAGCTTTGAAATATAAAAAGAATCATTAAAATCGGTTTATCCAAAAAAAAGGTGCTACCTCATACACATATAAAACATAGAGTCGCATTGAGTACCTCCTCCTTTTTGAAGATGGTTAATAAAATGGATTTTCAAGCACTTCAGGTACAGCAAAACGGCTCGTAAAAGAAAACGATTCATTGAAGGTGTCACTGTCGTGGAAATCATCAAAGTATTTAAAGTAATTATGAACAATGAGATCGTCATATTACATTGTGAAAATATAATTTATCGGATATGTTTATACAATAGTGTATAAACATATACCATTGTTCTCAATCATGCTCTGATAAACTAATAATCAGGGCGTGATTGAGCGGTGTGACAAAAATCTAAAGTTGCTTAAACTCACACATGACGCTTATTTGTATCCTCTTGCTGACCGATGGCGGGACTCCATTAGATGCTATACATAGATAGGCCCCTGATGTTTCCCGTTGCACGTTCGTAATGTTTAACCAAGACCCGTTCCATTTTGGCACTGTTTACACACAATTTAATATTAAATTTGTTCCATTATGCAGAATTATCTTTAAGGAAATTTCAGTTGAACGATAAACACTTTCAGTTGAATAAATTATATAAATAAATGTTATTTCATTGTCAACATTGTAAATGTTCATCATGAACAAAATTCTTAAATTATTAATCTTATGATATAGATTCATACTGTTACTGTGTTCTTATCCACTACCCCGTAACATCACGTGGGTGTCGTGAAAGGCAACAGAGGAAATAAGTTTCGGTTGCCAACCGGCTTGCTAAGCGGGGCAACAATGGCAAATCCCCCCCCCCCCCCCCATTTCCCCAGGCTGCTCACCTGCCGTAAATTTCACAGTAGGTGAGCAGCCTGGGTTAGACCCCGCCGGCACCAATAAAATTGTTAGTAGCAATTAAGCGCTGATTTATCACTTGATCGGCGGTGGAGGAAAACATCGTGAAGAAATTTTTCCAGCTTATTGCATCACGTTTTATGTGGTAAAGCCATGCTGCAGCTAGATTGTGTTTGAGACATGAAAGGGTCGGCTCTACCGGGTAAGAACCACGGTCTCATAGAATACCACTTAAAATAGCAGCGTAAAGCTGCTGTTTTTCGTATAGTGAGTGTAAAGAACCGGAGACCGTTTTAACTGGTAAGTAAGCAATCCGTCTTAGTTTTCAGGAGTGACAACGCAAATGCATTTTGATTCTTAATTAAGGATAGTTGTAGATGTCTATTGTCCACAACCACCACTTACGATCAGGTGGCATGTGTGCTTGTTGTTGAGTACCTTTATTATCTATGAAAACTCCTGCATATCTGAAGAATATTTTTTTAAAGACGTGAATTCCAAAAAGCACTAGAGTACCACGCAAAATAATTACCATATTACATTCAAAAATGACAGAATGACTTTTCTCAATAGTGTAACAATATTATATCATACATAGGCTGTGACTTTAATTTTACATGGCTGTATTTTTAATTTACAATTACAGATGGCAACTTTATTGCTTTTGTTAAATTAATTGATATACAATATTTGTTACAAATTAAGTAAACGTAATGTGTTTTGCTTTTGACGAAGCTTGCAGAAAAAGGGATTATTTATAAGAATTGTATTTTAGGTTCTGAAAAGTAATTGCAGTTTAAAATTAAAGTGCATTAAAGTGCTTAATCTTCACTACGAATGTTTGGTTTTACACATTACAAATGTTCAGTTTTATTGTGGCATATAAAAAAATCACGTTTAGGTCGTTTTTTATGTACTTGAGATTTAAAATCACCTTATATAATATTATTTAAAAATTTATTTCAAACTTTACATACGCGTGGTATAAATGCGGACTTAATGCCTGTCATAACCTCTACCTCATTATTTATAATTAAAATTTTAGAAACATAGCAAATAATATTATATAAAATACAACACAAATAAATGAAATGAAAACATAAATACTTCTCATTAATATAATAAATAAATTAAAGGAAAAAAGTTTTATATAAAATTATACGGTATGTAAAGCTTAATTTAAGTAAAAAATAATTGCTAAATTACCGCCGTCTGTTGATAGTGTGCCCAAAAGACTGACTGAGTTGTCTCACTTTATTGCGAGGCTGATCCGCTGACCAAAATATCTGCCAGCTTTTGAGTCACCAGAGACAATGACAAGGCGTGATGAGATATCTCTGTACAAACGCCTTGCTTCAGGACCCACGGTTCCAGCGTTTCTACACCAAACGGCACAAACATGTATCCCTCTCCGAGGGATCTCTATTTACGCCGCTTGTTAGACTCGGCAACAGCAGCAGCCGCGCCTGCCACCTATACAGTCGTCGCGAGATGTGATGGCGCTAATGTGTCAACACAAGTCGCACCCCATACCAAGAAGCGCCCATTTTTTCATGGAATAAGCGCCATTCCATCAGGCCTCTTCCCATCGTCCCGCAATATACGCTTGGCTCTAAAATTGAAGGTACTTTGGCACTGGTTAAGGCCTGTCGCATGACGTCATTAATGGCTGCATGGCGAGAGATGTGACCAGCGCTCCGTTGGCACGCGAGACCGTGGTATCCTAGAATATCGACCTCTTTACCATAGTGGCAGCCATGGATCTCATTGGTTTTTAAACTTAATCGCAGGGTGATAGTAAGAGAGAAAGTATTATTATTCAAGAGTGTTCCGATATTTGACGAGGGCAGTATATTCAATCAGTAGTCCGACTCCTTCTCCCCAGATGCTAGGAGACGAGCTTGCTCTGTAGGGTTTCCGAAGTTTTTGAAAAGGTTTTTTTGAACTTGGATACTGAGTGGCTCATCCCAAAGCGTCTGCAAAGCTGAGTTTATTGGAAAAACCTGGTCCGGCCCTGTCTTATTGCTCCAGGCTTCCTTGGTTTCAGCCAACCAGGAGACCTCTACATACCGAGTGATTGGTTAATAATTGTTCCAATGAGGGCTGACGTGCTATAAACTGAAGACAAGAAAGTTGGAAGTGCTACGCTGTAAACTCTCTACCAGTCTTTTGGCTGATTCAGAAATAAAATGAAGTAGATGTTAGAAGAAAATTTAAATGTGAATACAAAAGAATAATAAATTTATTTTTTTAAACATAGATAATTAAAATAATAAATATGTAAATATTTATTATTTTAATTATACATACAATACACATAAATTCAAAGTGATATAATATATTAAATTATATTCTATTATAATAACGTGTGTAACAAATAAATTACTAAGATATTTGTGCTAATCTTGAGATCTTACAAATGTTTGAAATTGTACACGTTTTTGCATTATTTTGCAAAAATATACAAACCTGAATTCTTGCTGTTAATACTGAAATATTTGGAATCTTCTCTCCTCCATATGATAGTAGGTAACGGAGTTCCGGAAGCAATACACCGTATTGCAATACCTTCTCCCTCCTTAACAGTAATGTCACTGCTACTTGCTTCATCGTCAATGTCTGGTGGTACTGTAAGGAATAATTTGCATGAATCAGTGAACATAAATGTCACCAAATCTGTCAGTAGTATAAGGTGACATAATTGAGATAAGCTACCGAATAAATGTACTACATAAATACATAATAGTACCACTCTACCCAGATGTATCTCGAGACAGAATAGGAGGCCCACCTCCTAGAACTTAAAAGCCAATAAAGATTAAATGGTTTTACTACTTTATGCAAATTACACAGAGATGACTATGAATCTCTTTTTAAATGTTTATATCTCTTTTCCATATTCAAGAATTAGAGGAATAACGAATTCAAAACGGATATTCTCCTTTTACTTATTCCTTATCCAAATATAAATGACGGTATGACATAGGTCCCTTGGGAGAAAGGTAAAGTCCTAGTGTGGGATGCTACTTACGTAAACACTTTGACGGCCACTCATCTCAGGGGTACCTCGTTTAGAGCCGGGGCGTCATCAGAGGCAGCTGAACTGAATAAGTGGCGCAAATATGAGTCTCTGAGAGATGACCACATATATGTGCCATTTGCTGTCGAGACTATCGGTCCGTGGAGTCCACGTGCGGTGAAGTTCCTAAACTAACTGCATCCGCGACTAGTCGTTGCTGCTCGTGATAAGAGGGCTCGTTCTTTTCTCGCTCAAAGGCTAAGTATAGGCATTCAGTGGGGAAACGCAGCCAGAGTTATTGGCACGATACTGCGGGGAGTAGACCGTATGATAATTAAGTTTCTAGTTATAGTTATTTTTTTTCATAGTTTTTAATATTGTATATAATAAAACATTGTATATTATATTACACAATACTGATGCAGTCATAGCCTACCATAGATTCTCTTAGGATTTATCACAGTTGCCACGCTTGACAATCGCTGTTTTTTGTTGTAATTAGGAAGATGCTGCTGCCTATCTTCTGTTTTTTTTTTCTCAATTTCGCCTAATAGTGGATAATCTTACATCGCCAAAACAATAACTATGATTTAAAATATGTAAAATATTTTCTAACCGACAACCTGAAGCTGGTGCAATTGACTCATCATGGGCTCAGTGTTGACTTGACACATGTAATAACCATTGTCTTGGGGGCCCACATCGCGAAGGCTAAGCGTCCAGGCTCCGTCACCATGAGTAATGGTAATACGATGATTCTTCGTAATTACATGGCCAGCAATAGTTAGTATTGTTTGAGTGTCGACACGCAGCCATGCTACCTGAATGAGTAAAAATACATGAATATGTTATTTGGTGAATATAAGTAGTATACTTAATCTGAAAAATGTAAGTATTAAATATTCAAGTAATTTTATAAAAGATATCAATTTTCTTTATATTTCTTTTTAAAATATTACCCCCTAATATTAGAAGAAGTTTTTCTTTATATTAAAATTCTCTTGTATCGTGTGGGCAGTTAACAAACACAAATTCCACAAGAACAAACATCCAGAGCCAGTACAATTATTTATATGCCGCAATCCAAGTGTTGTTTGCAAGATGATGTTGTGCCCAGGATAAAGAAGGGAATGCTTCGGTTGTTTGAGCATTTAAAAAAAATGAATGAGGAAAGAGTGACAAAGCAAATTTATGTTGCAGAGGTAAACGGCAGAGTCGGGAAGGGACGTCCTAGGCGAAAGTTTATCGACCAAATTGGCGATGTATTGAAAATGGGCCAAATCGATGCGTGTATGCGTAAGTATATGGATGTGGAGGAAGCGAGAGAGGTGTATCAGGATCGTGCTTAATGGAAGTCCATAGTCTCTGCCTACCCCTTTGGATGACAGGCATGAGTGTTTATGTATGTATTTAGATGCCGTACAAATTAATACTTGTTCCGTGCAGTATTCGCACCTGGTACCCACAGCGCTGCAACTTATTTCTAAGCCACTGCACCATGGAGCTCACAAATCTATTTTCTATACATTTTTAAAGGAACAATAAGGAACTGTAAGTGGACTAGTTGATAAACTGCTTACCTTCTCACTTGAACTGTTGTTGTCAGGCCTTGGACATCATTTGATAGCGAGATTCTAGTTAAGGTTTTACGTAGTTCTTTCTGTTTAAATAGACTCCTTTATTTAATATGTCGCGGATTGAGAATTATACGGAACAAACTTGTGTCTGAAGTCGAGTCTTTGCTGAACAAAGTCTCGGATTGGGGGCGACTAAATCTAGTCCAGTTTAATCCTCAGAAGACACAAGTTTGCGCGTTAACCGCTAAAAAGAAACCCTTTGTCGTATCTCCTCAGTTTTAAGGCACTCCCCTTCTTGCCTCAGCCAGTATCGGTATCCTCGGAGTCGACATATCGAGTGACGTGCAGTTTCGTGGTCACTTAGAAGATAAGGCCGAATTGGCCTCTAAAAAGCTTGGCGTGCTCAGCAGAGCGGGACAGTATTTCATGCCGGCACACCGCCTGCAACTTTACAAGGCGCAGGTTCGGCCTCACATGGAATACTGTTCCCATCTCTGGGCAGAGGCTCCCCAGTGCCAGCTCCTTCCACTTGATCGCATCCAGCGCAGAGCGGCTCGAATCGTTGACGACCGAGCCCTTTCCGATCGGCTCGATTCATTGGCACTGCGAAGAGATGTTGCAATCCTTTGCATTTTCTATCGCATCTACCATGGGGAGTGCTCTGAGGAATTGTTCGGATTAATCCCAGCCGCCAAATTTCATGAACGCACATCGCGGCAGAACTCCCGATACCATCCACACCATCTGGATGATTGGCGGTCCACCACTGTGCAATTTAGAAGATGTTTTCTTCCTCGCACGACTTCCTTGTGGAATCGATTACCATCAGCGATTTTTCCGGACCGATACGACTTAGGGACCTTAAAGAAAAGAGCGTACTCCCTTTTAAAAGGCCGGCAACGCATCTGCAATTCCCTTCCTGGTGTTGCAGTAGTTCATGGGCAGCGGTAGTCACTTACCATCAGGTGAGCCGCATGCTCGTTTGCCCCCTCTCCTATAAAAAAAAATAACATTAGTAATTTGTGTGTTAATAATAGATATTCTTAATTAAAGGCTGCATTTACGTGGGCTTTTTAAAAATATAATTCTTCAGTTGGAATGTTCTTCGTAAAGGATTATAAAAATTAAACTAATTGGAGTTGTAATAATAGATATTTTAATTTAAAGGCTACATTTAAGCTGGCTTGTTTATAAATATAACTCCTTAATTAAGATGTCCTTCTTGAAAGATTATAAAAATAAAACTAATTTTGAGTTGTGTTAATGGATGTTTTTTTTAATGCAAAGGCTACGGTCCCTTTTAATATCTCTAAGATACTGTTATGTGTCGTTTCGCTCGAGATGATTGTCATTTCTTAATAAAAAATAGTCACGCTTTTGAATTCTCAATAAACAGCTAAGCCGGGGAAGATTAATGAAGTGGCTGTTTCTTGACGGTTTCATCCTGACTTTTCTTTTTTTCATATTTTTTTGTATATTTAATCATGGTACTTTGTATTTGATGAATGTTCCGTCTTGGTAAAATTCTCGTTAGTAAAACAATTCTTGTTGGAAGTCATATTTAAATATCAAATGTCATTTTTGATTTGTAATAATTGTTATTTGCTTATAAAATGTAAATGGAAAATTTCTATTTTGTACGCTCCTTCTAAATATTAAGTACACTTTCTATTAAACGTAGAGTCGTCAAGTTACTGTTACCGTTACAGGTTATCATAAGTCCACTGCTGAACATACGTCTCCCCCATAGATTAACTCAGAGCAGAGATTATAATTATGAGGAGAGATATAGTTAGCACGTGTGGCAGACGAGTTTTCAATCGTAGTTTTATTAGTTGTTAATAGAAAGACGCTACTGCCAATCTCCTGTTTTCTTTCCCTCTATCGACAGCCCGGGAATATGGGATAGTGGATATACTTTCTTTGCCACTACATGGTTAGTGTTGCCAAGTATTAATTGATATTTATGAATAATAATGTGTGAAGGATAAATAATCTGCGACTTTCTAATTATTATCTATATTCCAAAGTTGCAAAATATTTTTAAAAATTTGTATAATTTCTAACTCACCTTGTATGTTTGCAAGTTGTCCACTCTACACGTGATTGTCGCATCTCGGCCGACCGCAACAGTCACGTTTGACCCCTCACCCACGAATCTTGGTTGGTTTGCACCTATAACAACAAAATTTCCTTCACTTTGTTTTTACAAGTGTATTTCTATGTAGTATATTTTCATTTTTATTGCTACGCTCAAATTATATTTTTATTTTTGCGGTTTTGAAAAGTTTAAAATGTATATATAATATTCGTACTAATTGTAAGTGTTGGGAGAAAAATAGTTTACATGTGAGTTTCTTGTCGTTGCTTTTCATAAGGTGTCTTGCAGAGACTTGTTGAAGAGATGGCGTAGTTTTTTTTTTGACATTCAACAAGTCCTTTATTATGATTAATATTGTGCATGCCTTAAGCGCGAAATGCGCAAGTATGTTCTTGTAGGGCCTAAAAATTAAGATTATAACGTTTTATCGCATGAAATCGTATCTAGCAATCATATTCTACATATATGTTCACGCCCAAACGCTGGTTTTGGGATTTGACGCCGGAGGGCGCTCGGCTCGGTGCCATACCGGTTGTGACGTTCGGGCGAGCAGAGTGGCTTTGGTAGAGAGCGCGAGCGCAGAAAGTCAGTTGTTCGAATGCAGTGCTATCGATAGCACGTCGTGAAGTCGCTCGGTATAACCTCCATTTTTTAGAGTCGGTTTTGTTAGCAAATGGTGCAATGACGAGGAATTGTAGTCTAGAATTAGACGCAGGGTTGACACATTGTTAGGAAGTTGACATTGATTGCGATCAACGTCTGAATTTGTGGGTTGTGCGCGCTTAATTTACCGCAAATTTGGTTATTCTAATTTGATAGCGTATATAAGTGCATTTGACAATATTAATTTACTCGTGCGGCATTTGATATAGTTCGGAGACATTTTCCGTTGTCGGGTGAACGCTGAACTTCGTGACACTAGAGAAGGTCTTGTTAGGTTCGAGAAATAACTGTTGCCACGCGAAACGGAAGTGACCTTTGATCCGAACATTCGGTATTCGTGTTGTGTGTTACGCTTTATAATAAACGGGAGTTAGTTGCGTCTGGAAGTTAGTTACTTGTACGATAAAGTTAATAGACTGACATCGTGAAGAAGAAAGAAAGTTACCGTGGGTAACGCCGCTGGAGATTACCACTTTTGGAGCAGTGCCGAAGTCCGGGCTGCTGCCGACTTCAAAGGTCCAGTCAGGTCCATCACAACCCACACCACAAAAACCCCACTACACTCAACAATACACACCTCCGGCCTGACCGAGCCCTGAGACAATCGTCGCCTCAGATACAGGTAAGTACTCCCTTTTCCACCAGCCTTCCCCTTAAAGTGTAGTAGGATAGAACATTTCCATCAGGCTCGAATCCGCGGCCCCGTCCTTAGTTGTTCGTCGAGTCTACAGCTATGGGCCCCTATGTGATCTATCTTTGTAGGGCCAGCTATGGGCGTGTACATATAATTGATATAAAAAGCACATTTTCAGAAAGATAAATGACTGTTGAACTAAATAATATATATTTTTTAATTGATTAATTGCTATCTTTATATAAACAGGACTTATAGTGGCTTATAGTGTGGATTTATCATGTCCGCATGGCTTCGTAAACACGATAGCTTTTAAAAATATCAATTGTTCAACTCAATCTATTTTTTAAAGTCTTCATCTATCATGTGGGAAGCCATTGAATGTAAATGGCAGTTAAATTTTGTTTTGTTTAGTAATAGTTAATTTTTTTCGGCTCCAAAATGGCGAAAGTTGCGGTGGTTTTAGCAGCCTTGTATTAATTTCCTTTACTAAATAGTCCGAAGCCGCACTACGAGCACCACAAACAGTGTACTTTTTTTTTCAATACTAGTAATGCTATTAAACATTATTTATATTCCCTTTAACCACTTCTTAAAATGTTTGTGTTAGAAGTGTTTCACGACAGTAGTCGAATGGTGGATTCGAAACCACGACCTTTCAAGTTGGTGGTGCGCGCTCTGCCATTAGACTACTGACGCTTTTACTCCGGCCTCAAATGTCGTCGTGAGTGGCCGTTTTTTGCAGTGGCATATCGATCGCCATAGAAATATAAAATATTCCAAAAACCAAATTTGATACACACTTAACCAAGGTAATATATTATTATTTACATAATCACAGATTTTTATTAAAATATTTCGTTGCAGGATTTATATATAAATATACTTATACGTCTTAGACTGTATAGACCTGAAGGTGTCGTCGAGTGCTCGTCGAGGAGTGCCAGTAGCAGATACTGACATCTGCTACTGATACTCCTCGACGAGGAGAACTAGATGTGCCAAGTTTGTTATTTTTTGTGTTACTTTACTAAATATACTTTGCTTTGATAATATACTGTATAATAAACATTTAAAATTTCAACAGATTTTAACAGTTGAAATAGATAGTTAAAACACACTGTTAAAAAAACAAAAAAATTGTTTAATAAATAAAATTAACCATATTGAATATAATTATCATATTCGCGTCCATTCCAAACAATCCACGACGTTACTGATTTATATATATTTATACGAAGTAGAGCCATGCTGCAGCTATATTAGTAGTATAGTTGTAGCAAGAATGGATCGGCTCGACCGGGGAAGGACCATGAATGTAGCCTGGATTGACTATGTCATCAAGACAATAAACATCTTAGTAACTCCAGTGACCATGAGTGTATCCAAAATATCAGGAATTAAAAAACTAAAAAGCTTAAAGTCCGAAAAATTGTTTAGCAACTTATAAAGTCACCGTTGTGAGGCACAAGGCGTCCTCGTTAGTAAGATGGTTGTGAGTTGAACTTTACGAACATATATAAAATTTGTTTAAACATAAATTTTCTATTAGCGTCTGCGTTACTGATGGGCATTTTGTTATTCCACCTCATTTATCTGAAAAAGAACCGAAAAGCGGCGTGTTGTTTTTCTTATAATTTATAGTGGTTGAGAGGTATTTATCAACGATAAAATTCTTATTTATTAAAATATAAGTAAAGTTTGCTAATACAATTCACTATACCATACCATCCCGTAGGTGTCATAAGAGGCACCAGATGCAAAAGAACCAAGAGTAGGGCAGCAGCTTCTTCTGAATAACAATTAAAAATAAAAATAAATACTTCGGTTACCAACCCAACTGCCAAGCGTGACACCTATGACAAATATCACCCTAATAAGGCAATTTATGGGAAGGCAAATGAAAGTGTCTGAACGTGGTTCAGCAATGTATTTTTAATAGGCTGTAACGATAATAAACTTTACTATTGCTTTTGTTCTTTTTAGAGAGGATGCTCACCTGATGGTACCTGAGCAAATGCAACAACAAGGAAAGGGTAGATTTTTTTATAGAATAAGGATGAAAAATGTGCATATAGTCCATCTGATGGTAAGTGGATGATATGACCCATAGACATTTAAATCTATCCTCAATTGGAAATGAAAGTGCGGAGCCAGCCTATTAAAAAGAATTATGCTCTTGTCTTAAAACTACCTAAGTTGTAACGATACGGCAACCCTTTGATAGCCAATTTCACAAATAATTTGTACAAGAAAGAATACTTTCGGTAAATCTTACAGTAATGGACCGCCAATTGCTTTCAATTCAAGACTACAACATTTTTTCAGTTGGACCGAGGGACGAGCGACGTACAGGCGTCTGCATGTGACGGAAGATAAGCCATTTAAGATTACCAATTACTACAGTCAAATGTATAAATGATTTAATAACAGTTTCACTGGAAATGTTTCCATTCATTTTGCATTTTCGTGCAAACATTTACACGTCAATGTCAGGTGTGAGTTATAATTTATTTTTATTTTATTGAAACAAAATCTACAGCTTGTTCATTTAACCAATGTAAATAAATATGTTTCGGATATATTACCTTAAAAGAAGCCTTTAAAATTTTTTTTTACATAAATTTTAAATATTTTTTGTTTTCAGCTATTTTCACATAATTTACAGTGTAAGATACTAAAGATGATAAAAAAAATTAACTAAGATCCGCGGAATAAAATAAAAAGATGTTTTTCATTTACTTTGAAGAGCATCACCCGCCCTTCCTTAATTGCGTGCACTATTCTCGTTACCACTAATCCCAACACCACTACACAAGGAAAGACAGACCATTGTCGATAATACGACACGTGTTTCACTTGTTTCGGTGTCCGGCCGCTAAGTGGCAACGTAATTGAAGGGGGCAGGAGGCGCTCTTCAAACTAGGTAAGACATATCATTTCATTTTATTAGGCGTATCTTTTGTAATCAATTTTTTAACATCTATATCTCTAAAAATAAATAAAATTGAAGTACATGTTTGTAATCTCAAAATATAAGCTTTTTACTAAATGCATATGAATGTATATTATACGGTATCAATAACAAAAAACTATTTTTAAAAGTTTTGTCTGTCTGTCTGTTTGTTCCGGCTAATCTCCGTAACGGCAGGACTGATTTTGACGGGACTTTCACTGGCAGATAGCTAATATTATAAGGAGTAACTATGGCTACTTTTATTTTAGAATAAGAATTAGGGTTTCGCGCAAAAGAAATTAAAGCCAATCAAATTCAATTAATAAATTCAACTCGAAGTTGATGGGATAGGTAGTCTTATATGTAATAGGTTTTCGCAAAGCAACACGTAATTCTATTAATTAATGTAAAGATACCTTTACCTGCGTGGATATTATTTGTACTGTATATTGTATTCTGTGAACTGTACTATTCGTACATAATATCCTTACGCCTAACCTGTAAAATAATAATAATTCTGTAGGAGATCGGACTTAGTATACTACAAAAGTTAAGGGGATAATACCGCTTTTTCTATGGCTGAAAATCATTCTTTGTATAATTAAATTCATGATTTTATCGAAGAAATAAAAATCTTAAATATATCGTATTACCGTGGCCCATTCCAGACGCAAAATAATGTGCCATAAATTGAATGTATTAAGCTCTAGGGTATTCTTTTTCCCAAAATATTGCTCGTGTTTATTTTACCGCTGACTTCATAGTGGGTTGGTTCTGACAGATGACGAATCGTCATATTCAGAAGAAAAATGGCCCGCTCTGAGTTAAGCGTTTTCGTCCGCCCTACGTAATGGAGTCCGGTCAAGTGTAATTTTATAGACCAGCGAATATGTGTATATAATAATATTATGAAGGAGGGTAGAGAATAAAATAAACTAAGAAGAACTCCCACTCGCTTAAGCTGTATAAATGATGCCTCGTTGGTTTAGTAGTCGTTGGAAGTAACGGCAAATGATCCCGGGTTTGAAACCCGGGTTAGGCCAAAATTGGGGGTTTCTGTCACGAAATTCTTAGTAGTAAACCGGAGTCATATGGTTCACAGCGTTTTACCCCCGTGCTTCGGAAGCACGTAAGCCCGTTGGTCCTCTGACTGAACTCTCTCCGCTCATATTAGAATGCCGTCCCATCGGATTATGAGAGTGACGAAATAGAGAATGTATGGCGGTGATGTCGTCGCGCCACAAGCGAAACGCACCGAAGCCTTAATCGCGCTTTCAAATTTCTTAAATTATTGCGCTATATATAGAACAGCTCCGTTCTAACACACAGAGCGTTGACGCTTCCCGGATTGAACACCTTGCCCGGTGGGGGATCTCCCCTTTTCCTTCTATACCAGCTAGACTTTTATTTTTCTATATTTTATTATATATATATATATTCTAAAACCAGCGTAAAATAGCAGCTTCACGCTGTTGTGTTTCGTATGGTAAGTGTAGAGAACCGGAGACCCTTTTTACTGGCAAAGAGGCATTCCATCTTAGTCCTCACGGGTGACAACGCATCTGCATCTTGAGTCTTTATTGAGGATAGATGTAGATGTCTATGGGTCGCAGTGGCCACTTTCCATCAGGTGGACTGTGTGCTCGTTTGTCACCCTATCCTATAAAAAAAATACCAAACTACGCACATACTCGCACTTTAGTTCTGTTCTGCGCAGATAGCTAGCCATTCTCCGTTGAGACTGGGCGCCTTGGCTGAAATTTGGTTCGAAGAGCTTTGTTATATCGTAATTTTAAAATTAAATTTCCAATAATTTATTATTATTTTTATATTATAATATATAAGTGAGCCATAGTAAGTCACGGGATAAGACTTCGCCTCATAAAATTAAAACTTTTTACGTGGTAGAGCCATGCTTCAGCTACGAGTATATTAATAGTATAGTTGTAGCACGAATGGGTCGGCTCGAACGGGGATGCACTCACAGAATACCAGCGTAAAAATGCAGCTTAATGCTGATGTGTTTCGTATGGTAAGTGTAGAGAACTGGAGACCCATTTTACTGGAAAAGCGGCATTCGATCTTAGTCCTCACCGCTGACAACGCATCTGCATTTTAAATCGCAAACGAAGATTAAGTTTCGGATTGGGGGCTACTAAATCTAGTCCAGTTTAATCCTCAGAAGACACAAGTTTGCACGTTTTCCGCTAAAAAGAACCCCTTTGTCGTATCTCCTCAGTTTCAAGGCACTCCCTTCCTTGCCTCAGCCAGTATCGGAATCCTCGAAGTCGAGTCATATCGAGTGGCGTGCAGTTTCGTGGTCACTTGGAAGAGAAGGCCAAATTGGCCTCTAAAAAGCTTGGCGTGCTCAGCAGAGCAGGACAGTATTTCATGCCGGCACACCGCCTGCAACTTCACAAGGCGCAGGTTCGGCCTTACATGGAATACTGTCCCCATCTGTGGGCAGGGGCTCTCCAATGCCAGTTCCTTCCACATGACCGCATCAAGCGCAGAGCGGCTCGAATCGTCGACGACCGAGTCCATTCCGATCAGCTCGATTCATTGGCACTGCGAAGAGATGTTGCATCCCTTTGCATTTTCTTTCGCATTTACCACGGGGAGTGCTCTGAGGAATTGTTCGAATTAATCCCAGCCGCCAAATTTTACGAACGCACATCGCGGCAGAACTCCCAATACTTCCCACACTATCTGGATCTGGCGGTCCACCACTGTGCGATTTAGAAGATGTTTTCTTCCTCGCACGACTGCCTTGTGGAATCGATTACCATCAGCGATTTTTCCGGACCGATACGACTTAGGGACCTTCAAGGAAAGAGCCTACTCCTTTTTAAAAGGCCGGCAACGCATCTGCAATTCCCCTGGTTCCCCTGGTGTTGCAGTTGTTCATGGGCGGCGGTAGTCACTTACCATCACGCATGCCCGTTTGCCCCCTCTCCTATAAAAAAAAAAAACAAAAAAAGATATATGTCGATAGAGATAGCATTTGCCTGATACCAACCAACTTAATAAAAGAACTGCAAACTTGCCAATCCAACTGCCAAGCGTGACAACCACGACAAAATCCCCGCTATGAGGCAATATATGGGATTTCAGCAGTAGACTTTTATAACCTGTAATGGATGAATGGAGTTTTTTTTTATAGAACAAGGGTGGCAAATGAGCACACATTCCTGATGGTAAGTGGTTGCTGTGGCCCATAGACATCTACATTTATCCTCAATTAAAAATCAAAATTTAGTTGTGTTGTCACCCATAAGGACAGGACTGATATGGAATACCTCGTTTCCAGTAAAAAGGGTCTCCTGTTATTTACGCTTACCATACGAAACACAGCAGTATTAATCTGCTACTTTACGCTGGTATTCTGTGAGAGCGAGTTCCTACCCTGGTTTAACTGACCCATTCGTGCTACAACCATAATATAGCAGCAGCGTGGCTCTACTACGTCTAATCGTCTTAATATATTTTGAAAGAGGAAAAAAAACATTAATTTTTATATTAGAATTATAAATCATTATATATAAAAATTACGCGTCACATTGTTTGTCCGCGATGAACTCCTAAACTACTGAACTGATTTCAATGAAATTTTGCACACTCTGTGCAGTTTGGTCCAACTTCAGAGATAGGATAGTTTTATCCTGATAAGTGACACTCATTATTATTTTATTACGAATTTAAGGATTTTTTATATGAAGGGTCGTCGAAAAGGCAGAACAACGTCTGCCTGTTTAGCTAGTATAAATATAAATTTCTACTAGTGATAATAATATTTATTACGTACGCACAGTGCTGCCTACTTGCTCTACACATAAAATGATTTCTCTTTCCCTAAAGGTTTATTAGAAGATAACTCTGGTTATGGTTAGGCTCGCCTTTGTACTTTGTATTTACATGTTGTAAATTGTTGTGAGTACAATAAGGAATAAATAATAATAATAATAATAATCTTTATTTCGGACCAAAATTAATCCATAGTAGTGTTAGTAACAATTGACTTATAAACTAGTGTTAGTAAACATTAATGTGTGGACAAACTTTTTCAAAATCGGAGAATTATAGTTCTCCGCTACTGTTTTCAAAATGCTGTTGTGACTATCTCTCACCCTTCTAAGCAGCGAAGCTGTTTTCTTACGTATTATCGCATGAAAACCGTCCGTGCGAGCTTGCGCAAACATCTCCGACGCACTACAGTATCGAGGCAGTCCCAACAACATTCTGAAAGCATTATTATATTGAACACGTAATAAACAATAACAAATAATAGTCTATAATTCTTCTTGATTTTATACAATATGAAAACAAATCTAGAGGTGACACCTTTTTTTAAATCTATCTAGACCTTGTTTTTTTTTTAAATAATAGGATAATTTATTGATTTTGGTTTAAGGTTCTTTAAAGTATTTTTTAGTTATAACCCATATTTTATCGTTCTTATCTCACTTTCTTATCAGCCCACCCGTGACCATGGGTGGCTGTTATGCACCTGAAACGTCAGGATTTTTTAATGTGGTAGAGCCATGCTGCAGCTATATTATTAGTATGTTTGTAGCACGAATGGGTCGCCTCGACCGGGTAAAGACCATGCTCACAGAATACCAGCGTTAAATTGCAGCTTAACACTGCTGTGTTTCGTATGGTGAGTGTAGAGAACCGGAGACACTTTTTACTGGAAAAGAGGCATTCCATCTTAGTCCTCACGGGTGACAACGCATCTGCATTTTGATTCTTTATTGAGAATAGATGTCTATGGGTCACAGCAACAACTTAAAATTAGGCGGACTGAGTGCTCGTTTGTCACCTTATCCTATAAAAAAAGATTTAAAATAAGTAAATTGAATCCGAAAACATTGTTTTATACAATTAGGGTCCTGCGAAAAAAAATCAAAACCCATGAAATCCAACCGTAATAAATTCGACGTGGATGAAGTCGTGGGGAACATAGCTAGAGATACTAGCTCTATTAAGTTAATCTTTGTAGTTCTTCAAATTAGCTTTCTTTTTTATTAAGGGTTATTTTTATGTAAACTGAGAGTTGTCGATAACTTTAAACAATTTGCAGCTTTAAAAATTCTCTTGAATTAACGCTTAAGACAAGAAAATCGAGCCAACAAAGCACATCAAGCTTCATAGCGTCATCAATCCAAGGGAACTGCCGCATCCGTCACACTGTCCTTACTGACAGACTATTTATCTAAGTCTGATGTTAGTCAGATGAGGGAGCAAAAATTTAAATAACAAAAAAGGCAGCCATTACAATAAGGAAGAATTCGATAAAACTCTTAGCATGGTAAAATAACACGCTTTTTGATAAGTCTAGGCATCAGTAATTAAATTGATGAAGTACTAGAAATAAAATAAAAATAAATCCCTATATTTGTGAGTGTTACTAGAAACAAGTGCTTCGTATTTAAAATATACCAGTATTCACATAATTACATTTACTGGTTAACGTGAAAGGAAAACTTGCGAAGACAGTTAGAAACAAAGCAAATCCTAAAAAAGAATATACTTAATTAAATTACACGAGATTGGTGAAGTACTTCTTTTCTTCGCAAAGTACGCAAAGACTTACTACATACATTTGTACACGATCGTAATACCTCACACTGTACCGTTGTGATTAATGTTGTTAAGATTAATACTGTATTAAAATGGAATTAATTATATATATTTTTTTTGTAAATGTTAATTTCTTATGTTATGTTATGTTATGGATTGACAAGATTTCTGGAGAAGAAAAAGAAACGGACTTTCTTATCATTTAGAGATAAAAATAAGATGCTTTGACCAATTCGGGAATTCTTTCAAGCCCTGTCACCTCTTACGTTATCCATTTGTAAATATACAAGGTCGTGAATACTCTAGGTTAGGTTGGTGATAAAAATAAACTTACTGTTCACTGCACATTGTAGCAGTATTGTATCTCTTCTTGTACTGTCTCGTTGGTCCAGTGGTCGTAAACGCAGTTATTTATCCTGGGTTGGAATCAGTTGGAATTAGGTCCAGCCAATATCATTTATTGTTATCACTCTATCTCTTATTATCATATCAAATGTTCAAAAAATAAATAAAAACAAAATAACGAAGACAGATTTCCGGCTGAACACCAACACTTGGTCAAAGTCCCCAATGACATGCCATGTACTACAGAGATTAGTATATATGTACATATTTCAAATATTATCATAACCATACAGTTTATAACGACACACAGTTTTTACGCAGAAAGTTAAACAATTTTTGATAAGATTTAATAATAATAATATTTATTATTATAATTAAGACTAAAATTAATCTAGTAGTAGATTTATTTTACTGAAATATAATGTGATTAGCACACAGGACAGTTGTCAGGACTATATGTCCCGGCCCGTTCGTAACTGCGACTAAACATAACATTGCTATAGTTATTCACAGGAGACTTAATTCAACGACACGACTACTCGACGTCACGACTACTCGATGAAATCCATCGGACAGGTAAGTGTACTAGGTGAGTGGCATCAATTTTTTATTATTTTTATTTCAGTGTATTTGTAGTTTTTTTTAAATTAGAATAAGGTTGACAAACGCGCACACTGTCCGCCTGGTTTTAAGTGAATGCTGCGGCTCACATTCTCATTGCGGCATACATTTATTTTTGATTAAGAATGAAATAGGGATTCAGATACGGAAAGCGTCGTTTCCAGTAAAAAGGGTCTACGATTATCTATATTCACCATATGGAAAACAGCAGTATTAAGCTGCTATTTTACGCTGGTATTCTGTGAGAGCGACGTCCTACCCCGATCGGGCGGACCCGTTCGTGCAACAGCCATAATATACGAGTAGCTGCAGCTTGGCTGTAGGTTACTAGACTAAGGCTGTTTATAAGTTTATTGTTTATGTTTGTTTTTGAGTATATTATATTTTATTTTAGATATATTATATATTTATGTGGTCACATTCTCTAACACACCGTAAGGGGCTGAAAAGTAAAGTACAGGTTAAAATATACTGCAGGTAGTACATACTATGATTTTTAAAATGTACTGCCAAGAACAGGCCGTCTCGAATCTTTAAAAAGTTAATGGCGTAATTAGTCTGTAATGCTGCACCAAAGCATGTTGACGGACATTATATAACTTCGAAATATTGTATATTACACAAACGATTTCTTTACCTATAATAAATCAGCACTTAAAATTTAAATTATTTATTTTCTAGAAAACGACTTTTACGTTTTATTTACTTATTTTTATTAATTCCCGACGTTTCGGGTGCTTTACAGCACCTATGGTCACGGGAAACTGAGGTGGTTGACGTCCCGATGTCAGAGTTAGCCCGGCTACCTTCAGTTTTTAAATATTAATTTTTGGTCCAATCTACGCAGAATGAACTTATAGTATCTTGATATCTTGCAGTGGTATGCTTGGATTTGGATTTAATTTTATCAATTATAGGATCCCAAGCAGATGGCAGCACCTATCCATCTTCTCTATTGAAATTAGGATGTTTTTAATAACAGTAGCCTCGCGAACCATTCTTTTTTGGGAAACGGTGTTCTTTTGCGAGGATTTGTGGTCTACCAAATCTAATGTAATGGTGGGGACGATCTTGATTATGTTCACACACTGCAGATGCGAGAATTGTTGTTGCCATTGATGTTACTGCCAAGGATGATACTTAAGGCTACTGAAATAAAAAAAAAACATCCGAATTTCTATAGAGAGGGAGGCTGGGTACTACCACCTGTAAATCCTGTAATTAATAAAATTAAACCCAAGCATACCACTGCAAGAATTCAAGACACAGTAAGTTCATTCTGATCAAAATTAATAATTAATAATTTAAAATTTAAAATTTTGTACAGCCGACTTCAATATAAGCGATTTCAATATAAGTTATTTAAGAATAACTCAATAACCATTGGTATGACCTTGATCAAATTCATATGGGACCACACGAGAACTATCAGCTTTCATATAAAAAAATCGGTTTCCCCAGTACAAAGTTATGAGGTAACACACATAAAAAAAAACAAAAAAAAAACATACACTCGAATTGAGTACCGTTTCCTTTTTGGAAGTCGGCAGAAAAAGCTGAAGGTACTCCGGGTTAACTTTGATATCGGGACGTCAACCACCTCAGTCCCCCGTGACCGTCCATCCGACCGTCGGGAATTAATAAAAATAAGTAAAAAAAATAAGTTAGTTAAACGCGATAGAATCCGTAAATATAGTTTTATTCAATGTGTAGTGTTCACGTAAATATAAGAAATAATTAATTATTTTCTAGATCGTTTCGTCACATGAAATTTGTTTCGGCGGGAATAAGTTTGGATTGCCAGAATATTACCGGCAAGCCCTTAAACACTAAACTATACGGTTTCTTTACTTCTGTGCTACTGTGCTCATTGTGCTTATCTTTTATTTTGCTCTAAATACGAGTATATGTATTTTAAGTCCACTGTTGGTCATTACTTTGACTCACTTCGTCTTTACTATCGCACCCATCGAATGTGTTACAATCTGTTTTGACTTTTTTTTTCCTTTTATTAAACTTTTACACGATCGTATAATATACCGGTGATTTTTATATTATAGTATATCACTTTTATGATTTATTTACATTTATAAACAAACAAAAAAAATCATACGATTCAGAATATAATGTGCCAAACTGTTAAACATTTTATGGGCAGAATCTGCTATCGTTTCCATTATATAAATATTGTTGTATTTTTCTGCCGACTTCCAAAAATGAGACGGTACTCAGTTCGACTGTATGTTTTTTTTATATGTGTTACCTCATAAATTTTTACTGGGTGAACCGATTTCGATGATTCTTTTTTTATTTGAAAGCTGATACTTCTTGTGTGGTCTCATTTGAATTTGATCTAGGTCGGACTAATAGTTATTGAGTTTGTGGCGTAACTCGCTTCTGTTGACCTTCACATAAATCCGCTACGCTTATGAAGCTTGAGCCACGCTCGAACATCACGCCACCGGAGCGAAACAATGGAGTGACCTAGATATGCGACGCACCGCGCCTTCGTCAGAGCGCCGGACCACCGTGCATTCCTAGCTCAGGAACAAGACGCGTGCGCCTCTCACCTCGATTAACTTATCTTGTACGCGAAGTTAATTTAATTCTTGTAAATTGTTGTCAGTAAAAGTAATTTTTTATCTCGAATAACATTACTTCATTCGGAGTCATATAATTCTTTACCCTATCCTATACTATTATTCTGTCATAAAAATATATAACGTACGAGTATTGAATACTACGGTTGGGTTTGGTGGCTAGGTGTTAACACATATAACTCCCACCAACCTACCTCGCTAGCTAACCCACAAGTTATTCTTTATAAATTATATTTAAGTAGGCGGTACAAAAATTTTAATTTTATATTATTATAAACTGGAGTGACAAACGACCTTTCAGTCTACCCGTTGGTAGCTGCTGTCCATATTAAACATGTGAACTCCACACACACCTGCAGTCAACTTCAAACGACGAAGGCTGCAGACGCGTTGTCACCCCTGAGGAATAAGTTGGAAAGAAACACAGCAGTGCAGACACTGCTATTTGGCGACAGAAATAGGTGAGAGTATAGTAATTACCCAGACGGACTTCTAGACGAAGAAACAGGCCCACCACTTACAAATTAAAAAGAAAATTATCGAAAAATATGAAAATAAAATAAAATAAATGTGTATACGATTCATTTAAAAATAAATGTTCCAAAATTATTGCGTCAGAAAACGCACCAAAAATAAACACAGTCATGATTAGCAATCTACGAAGATCGTTTTAAGCGCATATCGCTGTATATCGAGTTGGCAGCGCTCGTCAAGCTTGATGGCACTCATCTGTTACCCGGGACAAAAACATCCATCACACAGACTACTAAAAGACCATCCATCTCAGTCACTGCAACAAATCTACGGTAATGATTCTAATTTAAATCACACCTTTACAACATGGATGCATATGCAAATGTATAAAAGTTAAGGGAAATTTTAAACCATATAAAAAATATACTGTTAATAACTTCAATATACAAAACACTATTTTCAATAGAATAAGGGTGACAAACGAGCCCACAATTCACTTCATGTTAAGTTTTTGCTGTGACCCATAGACATCTAAATCTATTCTCGATTAAGAATCAAAATGCAGAAGCGTTGTCACCCGTTGGCGTTGTTGTGAGTAGTTAGATGGAATGCCTCGTTTCCATTAAAAAAAGTCTCCGGTTCTCTACACGCTAATAATAAAAGAAGGTTTTAGGGCAAAAAGTGTCCGCTGCACTGCCTCAAATGGTGCACTTCATACATCTTCGAAAAAGAAATAGAATTTAATTTAAGTATAAAATTACAGTTTCTTCAAGCACGTGGTAAATCAGAATTTAAAATTGCATTAATTTAACATTTTATTTATGACGATGGGAATCGAACTCAGGTTACTCGGGAACTGTGAAATTTACAGCGAGTGCTTAATCCCAGAACTACTACGACTCTTTTAATTTTTAATTAAATTCATTTCCTTATCATTGGTGCGTAAAATAGATAGTCGTCACGTTGGTAATTAGAAATAAACAAATGCGATAAAATCCTTATAATTATTATTATTTAGTGTGTATTATATACACACACTTATATAAGTGACAATATATTTGTCTGGAAAATATTGCTATGTAGCAATAAGACCGCCACTTGTACTTCCTTCCATCGATAGTTGTTTATTTATAGGTTTTTGTTATTTTTATCTTTTCTTGTTGTACAATAAAGAGTATTGTATTGTATTATATTGTCTTTTTTTATAGAATTAGGGTGACAAACGAGCGCACAGTCCACCTGATATATAAATGGTTGATGTGGCCTATAGACATCTGCATCTATTTTCGTTTGTGAATTAAAATGCAGATGCGTTGTCAGCCGTGAGGACTAAGATAGAATGCCCCTTTTCTAGTAAAAAGGGTATCCGGTTCTCTACACTCACCATACGAAACACAGCAGCATTAAGCTGCTATTTTACTTTGGTATTTTGTGAGAGCGTGGTTCTTCCCCGGTCGAGCCGACCCATTCGTGCTACAACTATACTATTAATATAGCTGCAGCATGGCTGTACCACGTACATATAGCTGCAGCATGGCTCTACCACGTACATTGTATTGTATTATATGCGAACATAGGCATATGTAAGACCTTATTAAAGAACTTATGGTGGTTAAAATGATAAGCACATACTTCATAAATTTCGTGATTAAATAAAATAAAAATAAACGTATTTAAATAGCAAAACGGGTCCCGGCAAAAGCCGAAATAAAGCTTGAATTAGACAGAAGGATTTCTTACAAGAAAGCAATATACATGCATTAAAGTTAAAGTTAAAGTTAGCCTATATACGTCCCACTGCTGGGCACAGGCCTCCTCTCATTTCTGTGAGGGTTTTAATGCAAGGAAGTTTCTGCCGCGCTGCCCCAATCCGTGTTGGCCAACTTCAAATGTCTTTGAAATATTTCTTTTTCTTTTTATTTCTCAGACATGAAGGTTTCCTCACGATGTTTTCCTTCACCGCCGAGCACGTGGTAAATCAGCAATTAAAGTTGCAATTAACAGTTTCATTGGTACCGGCGGGGATCGAACTCGTGCTGCCGCGTACTGTGAAATTTACAGCGAGCGCTAACTATCAGAGCTGCTACGGCGGCTATATCCATGTCTATGTTTTATTAATTTCTACGTTTTTTAGGCTAATAGGCTACGTTTGAGTGTATTTATTGCTGCAGCTCGACCGGGGAAATACCGCACTTTTTTTTTTATAGGATAAGGGTGACAAACGAGCACACAGTCCACCTGATGGTAAGTGGTTGCTGCGGCCCATAGACATCTACATCTATCCTCTGTTACAAATAAAAATGTAGATGCGTTGTCACCCGTGAGGACTAAGATGGAATGCCTCATTTCCAGTAAAAAGGGCCTCCGGCCACCTGCACTCACCAAGCGAAACGCAGAGGTAAACTTCTACTTCACGCTGGTTTTTTGTGAGGTCGTGGTACTACCCCGGTTCGAGCCGGCCCATCCGTGCGACATCAAAAGCTGCCGCGTGGCTCTACCACTGTTAAGCACCTTACAAGCGGAAATTACAGCATAATGCTGCTGTTTCGCATTGAGAGTAACGAAACCTACTTATTAATAATGAAGCATTCGTTCTTAGTCCTAAGGTTGACAACGTATCTGCATTTTGATTCTTAATCAAGGATGGATGCAGGTGCCTATGAGCCACTTACCATCAGGTAGATTGTGTGCTCGTTCGTCACCGTTACTTCAGTGGGTGGTACCTACCCACGGACAGAAAATGAGTCCTGTCATCTAGTAAATTCTCCGTTTAGAAGGATACATGTAACCCTTATTATATATTTATTTAATTTATCGACAGGCACACTTTAAATTTTCTGAGATTTTGTTGTGTTATAAAATATGCGTTTAGTGTAGTTTGTCTCTTGAGACTCAAGTAAGCAAATGAACGAAAACTTTAGCCGTATTATTTGTTCTTTGTTAACTGCATACTAGGAAGCAAGAAAGGATTTTATTTTACGTAAGTCATATTACGAAATTAGTTTTGAAAGTAATATCGCAGCCCGTTGCTTACCACTCCAAAGCTATAATGGGCTTGTATAACAATACCGTGAGCAAAGCTCGCGCTATTATTCAGGAACCCAGTCTTTAGGAAAACGGTTTAAAGAGAGCTTGAACAAACTCGTTATAGAAAAGGAAATACTTGGAACTATATTTATTAAAAATAGCCTTTTGTGTGCGCAAGCAAACTTATAGTTTATTACGTACTTATAAATTTGCTTGCCCACACATAAGGAAAAAATGTAATTACTCAACTCAATGGTTAAAACAGTAATTAAAAAGAACCTGACTAGGTAAAAAAATTCTAAAAAGAGAAAAAAGTTATGCCTTATGTCACTTCAACAATAAAGTTAAACCTATCGTCGTCCAATATGATAAAAAAAATCAAGCCCTTTTGGCTACAGAGCGAACGAAATAAATATTCATACACGCGGCAAACATTTTAAACCAAGTTTGTATAAAAAGTGTCATTATAATATTAAAGAATTTATGGATGATAATAACCCCTGGAAATGAGGTGATCGCTACCAAGCTATTTCTAATCTCTTGTGTTGTTAGTTTGTGTAACATACATGATTGTAAGCTGTTATTTAAAAAAAAAGTCCCGTTGAGTTTCTTGCTTGCTGGAATAAAAAAGTTTCTGTTTCTGTTTCTATTACCCTCCATTTGGTGCAGTCGGGTATAAAATATCCACATAGTGTGTCAAGTATTTACTTACTCAGTGTTCGATAAGGGTCTTAAATTAGGTATAATATAAGGCTAACTCAATGTTGTAAATGCGTTTGCCGATCATTCTGTCCAGGGTCCAAATCGCGGGATGGGCTAAAATAAGCTATTGGGTTTCTCCATCAATAAATTTTAAGTAGCAGCCCAGAGTTAGGAAGTTGGTGGTGTTCCACAACTGTGCCTCGCAAGACACATAAAGCGGTAGGATCATGCCTGATCTCTTATTGTCATGTCGGGAGCTATAATCTTATCCTTCGTAGATAGCCATGTCCGTTGAGACTGGCTGCCGTGATCCAAAATATGTCTGGAAATATTATTACTGTAAATATATTGAAGTATTTAAAAACTAATTAAAAGTCATTTTTGCGTTTAATTTATCACTGGTTCAGAAAATAACTCTAAATTACCCAGAAAAGACCCAGCAAGAACAGCAATAGGATTTCTTTTTTGAAATAAAAAACGAACACATTGCAATCATATTATATTTAAATATGTTACACAATAAACTAAATAATTACACTATGTATATATGTTACACAATAAACTAAAAAATCCCGACGTGCAAGGTATTCAGTTCTAGCTTAGATCGCAACTCTGTTCAATAGTTCTTAACTTGTGCATATATTTGCTTTATATATTTATTGCAGTTATGCAGAAACTTTGATAGCGCGATTAATGCTTTTTACGTTATTATGTCGCGGTGTAAGCAACATTGCTAACAAAATCTTAAAAGTCTATTTCTTATAGCATCAATGCAATATTTGTGTATTGTGTATAATAATGTGATTTGGTTATATATCTCTACATAATATTAAACAAAGTAATTGACACTACACTTTTAACGTGGTAGAGTCCCGCTACAGCTATTTTATGGTTGTAACACGATTGGGTCGGCTCGACCGGGGTTGAACCAGGCCCTCAGAGAATACTAGCGTAAAATAACAGCTTAATGCTGCTGTGTTAAGTATGGTGAGTGTATAGAACTGGAGACCCTTTTTACTTGAAACGAGGCATTACATCTTAGTCCTCATGGCTAACAACACATCTACATTTTGATTCTTAATCGAGGATAAATGAAGATGTCTATGAGCCACAACATCCATTTAACATCAGGGTTTGATTGTCACCCTTATATTATAAAAAAATAACACCCTCTTACTTACTTCCTGTCATCAAATAGCAGTGTCTGCACTGCAGTTTTCTGTTCTAAAGGGTTAATATTTGTTTAGGTCAAAAATGGGAATTTGAAATTCGCACCAATCACGTTTGACTCGGCGCGTCACCCGATGGTATGTAGGTGAGATAAACGCCACCAGGGCGGCCGTGTGCCGCTGGCAGTCGGTCGACGCGTGGGCTGAGCACAGTAGCTTGACAGCAGTGGCTCTGTCGACTAGCGTAATTATTGTGACCGATGGATCGGTTTCGCGCGGCCACATTTTCGTTTTGGTAGCCTAGATTTTGAGTATTGGTGCGCGTCTGATTTGCTATTGAATGTTTGGGTTTCGCGTAGACCGCCTTGAATTGATTGTCTAAGTTGTACGTTTCGTGATAAGAGGCTTGTATTGAATTTGAATGATTAAAGTAACTTCGTTGCAAGTAATTACGCCAATTTGTATAGTGATTGAATGTTGAAATGCATTTTGCAATATTTAACTTGCTTGTGTGACGTGGAATCTTGCGCGCACGCCGAGTGGACTGATGGTCTGGAATTTGATGCTCGCATTCCATTTCGAGGGCGTGGCCCGGTTAATTGTTTTTGGAAGTTAATGTTAAATTGTAACGCCGCGTTAAGTGCCTTTTTGTGTGTTGACTATTCAGTTAGTTTTGCGTGTCAGCGAGGCTGATTTTGAGTTCTTATGGCGGGCGTGGTATTTTAATATCGTAATAAAGAATTTTGGCTTTTCGTGGGGAACGCTGAACTTTGAGACTCGAGAAGAGATCGCGTTCTTGCTCGTATAAATAATTTGTTGCTAAGTGAAAACGGAAGTGGAATTTGACCCACCGTTCATTAGCCGTGCCGTGTGTTACGTTTTTGATTACGATTAACGGGGATTTAATTGAGTTTGAAGTTAATTAAATGTACAATAAAGTTGCTAAACTAACATAGTGAATTGAAGTGAGAATCATTGTGAGAAACTACCGGTGTGTTTGCATGCATAAGTGCATTCTGACAATATTAATTCACGTCAACGAGTTGCTTTGTGTCATTTGATTCAACTCGGAGATATTTCCTGTGTCGGTTAAAACCGCTAAACTTTGTGACCCGCGAGAAACAGCGTTCGTATTAGATTATAGATTTGTGCTAATGGACGCTAGACTTTGAGTGACACCGAGTGACGCCGCTGGAGTGATACCACATAGGGTGGCGGTGCTGGATTCAGGGTTGCTGCTGATTAAAAGGGGGTAATTAAGGTTAAACATATATACACTTCTCACACACTACTTACATTCACTACACTTAAGGCCTGAACGAACCTTGTGGTCTTTCTTCGCTTGTGGACCAGGTAAGTCGCGTTAAGTACCTAATCTATATATATTAAATATCCATAGGCCATTTGGGCCTCGTCCTTAGTTATCCGTCGAATCTACCGCTGATGGGCCCCGGGATATTAGACCTTTGTCGGGACAGCTAGGAGCGTGTACAATAGTAATATAATTAAGGGCTGTGAATTATTACATCTAAATAGTCAGAGGTGACATCGTATCTGTAGCCTTCTTTGTTTGAAGTTTACTGTAGGAGTCCAATGACTGCTGTAGCCACCTACTACAGGTGTAGTGTAATTTTTAATACATTTTATAACTCTCATATTATTTATGTGTGTATATAAATAAGAGACAAGGTTTTATTTAAATTTGTAGTATTCGCGTAAATAGAAGAAATTATTTATATGGGTAATATAGAAGCAATATTATGGACAGTTGATTGAACAATTGGATGAATTTGTATATTATGGATGTTTATTTAGCAGGGATGGTTGATAGGATAAGGATATAGAACGACGAGTGAACGCTGAAAATTTAATGAATGGGGCTTTACACGCTGTTATAAGGAGTCAAAATGTGTAAAATAGTGCACGTATGGCAATTCATCAATCTGTGTTAGTCCCTACTTTAATGTATGGTAGTGAAAGTTGGTTCTGGCAGAAGAAGCATGAGAGTAGAATAAATGCTGTAGAAATGCGGTCATTAAGGAGTATGCTAGGGCTGAATTTGAATGACAGGGTGAGTAATAGTGTGATAATAGAAAAGTGTGGTTTGCAAGATGACGTTGTGACCAGGATTAAGAAAGGAATGCTTCGGTGGTTTGGTCATGTAGAAAGGATGAACGAGGAAAGAGTGACAAAGCAAATTTATGTTGCAAAAGTGAACGGCAGGGTCAGGAAGGGACGCCCTAGACGAAGGTTTATCGACCAAATCGGCGATACATTGAAAATGGGCAAGATTAGGGGTACCCTTAACCGACGAGCGTGTATGCGTAAATATATGGATGTAAAGGAGGCGAGAGAGGTGTGTCAGGATCGCGCCAAATGGAAGTCCGTAGTCTCTGCCTACCCCTCTGGGTGACAAGCGTGAGTGTTTGTGTTGTTTGTGTTATTATGGACAGGTATACCTTAATGTTTATACCTTTTAATATATAATATACTATATAATAGCATAATAATGTTGTGTTTCGTGTGGTGAGCGTAGAGAACTGTAGACCCTTTTTACTGGTAGCAAAGCATTCCATCTTAGTTCTTGATTCTCAATGGACGACAGCTGATGTCTATGAGCCTCAGCATTCACTTGCCATCAGGTGAACTATATGCTCGCATGTCACTCTAATTCTATAAATATTTTTTTGGTAATTATATTAACGATAATGACTATCACGTGTATTTATATGAGCGGTAAAACAATTACATTGTAATGCTTGTTCACATAATGTGATCGCATCATATTAAGTTTGGCTTTTGGGTATCACGATGATGCCAGTAAATTAAATATATTATTGTAAGCCTCATGTTGGATATTTCGTCATTAATTTCAAACGCAATTTGTATTTCAATTTACTTTATCTCGTACGAGACGATCACTCTTAATTTATTCTGGGTAAGCTTTCGTGTTGGATTCTACACAATAATTGTTTATCCATGATGGGCTCATAAAATAGAGCTTCAGTATTGCTCAAGAAGTTCAACTGATAGTCTTTTATTATAAATAAATATAATCTAATAGTTGGGTAGGATTTAAAATATTCAAAGACCATTTGTTTTATAATTTACTTTTTTAACAACAAAAAACGGGTTTTTTTCAGTATAAATGAAGCCTAACCACGTATTCCACTATCCCACTATCCCACCTGGTGGTAAGTGGTGATGTACCCTTAGATGGTAAATTGCACTGTCTTAGTGGAACAAAAACCAATTCACTCTTGCTTTGAAGATGCCCAGATTTTTTTTATAATGGGGTATGGGTGGTATCGGATAAGGGTGACAAACGAGCACACAGTCCACCCGATGGCCAGTGGCTGCTGTGTACCCATAGACATCTACATTTATTCTCGATCAGGAATCAAAATGCAGATGCGTTGTCACCAGTGAGGACTAAGATGGAATGCCTCGTTTCCAGTAAAAAGGGTCTCCGGTTCTCTACATTCACCATACGAAACACTGCAGCATTAAGCTGCTATTTTACGCTGGTATTCTGTGAGAGCGTGGTCCTTCCCCGGTCGAGCCGACCCATTCGTGCTACAACTATAATATAGCTGCCACTATAATATACCAGAAAACAACTATAATATACCAGAAAAATAGCTGCAGCATGGCTCTACCACGTATAAATTGTATTAGGACGGAAAGATAGACGCCGGCAAATTATTTCACTCCTTTGCTTTGAAATCGGTGCATTAATACTTCCATATACTATGACTTAGCACCGACTTTTGAATCTATTATGCGGAAATTATTTTAATTTTTTCCAGTATATTTTTGTAGACTTAAAATTTATATTCTGACTGGTTAACCCTAAAATATCTCGGTACTTTTGAAAGTTGTTACTATTTATATTGACTATTTTATTTATTAATATAAATTTTTCAGGATTGAGAAACAAATGCTTCGATGATTTGGTCATATATGAAAAATTTACGAGAAAAAAGTGACCTAGCAATATTTATCTTGCAGAGATGAACGACACTTTAGGGATGGAACGCCATAGACGAAAGTTTATCGATATTGAAAATAGGCCAGATTAAGAGTACCCTTGATCGACGTACATGTATGTGGATGTAAATGAGATGGGGCGGGGGGTTATGATCGTGATATAATATTTACTAAGCCAAACGTAATATAGCGAAGTGGGAAATTCGATATTGCATACTGCTGACTAAAATTAATTTAGAGTCCTGATCGACGTGCGAGCAATATCCTTGCGGTAAATATAACGGCCGTTTTACTAGCGGTTCGGGCCTTAAGTCATGCTTTCTAGTACTCTTAAATGTAGTAATTATTCTTATATCCTTAATTAGTAAATTAACGAATTTTTTTTAGAGCATCTAAAATATTGTATAATACAAATACATAGTCTATCGCCTATTACCTATATAATGATGCATCATGAAAATACTTTGTATCCCTTTTTTTGATTGGTCATAGTTAAATTTAACATGGAGAAGTGCAGAAAGCTAAAATTTATTTAAAAAAAAAAAAAACGGCCAAGTGCGAGTCGGACTCGCGCACCGAGGGTTCCGAACAAATCCGTAGTTCAAAATTATTAAAAATATTTTTATTATATGATGTGACTAAAAATTTATGCGTTTCGCAATTTTTCCTTTATCTGTGCTATAATACGTTGCTTCACACCAAATTTTAAGATTCTGAGTTCACTGGAAGTAACCTGTATGTTTTGATTCCCTTGCGGCATAATATTTGCGACATAAACGGCTGTATCTTTTGATTGCGTTGGCTTAGAAGTTTGATTTTTTCACAGCTCCAAGGGACAGTAGATTCGAGTATTTGATATGAATTTCAGCTTGATAACTCCACGCGTTCCTGAGAAAAAGGGTCTTGACAGACAGACAGACAGACATACGGACAACAAAGTGATCCTATAAGGGTTCCGTTTTTTCCTTTTGAGGTACGGAACCCTAAAAATGTATTTTTGTGTTACAAATACATTTGATAAAATAAAATAAAATATGTTACGTTGTTTACGTTCATACTGTTAATGTCAAACAAATGTCGGTTGGACAAATTATGTCGTTTGTTAACTTTAATACTAAAGAGTTAGAGAAAATTAGCGACGATTTTTAAATTTTTATAAAACTAGCGATCTACTCCGGCTTCGCACGGATTCTACAACTGCGCCACCTACCGTATGTTGACAAATATTTACAAAATCAATATGTTGAAAATTCAATCTAATGAACGGTATGCATAAAATGGATGAAAGGAGTGCATAAAATACGAACAAACAAATATTAACTATTATATCTAAGATATCTGTGTAATATATTACTATGCAGTTGAAAGTGAAATGCAGCTTGCATTATACAAACGTAAATTACGGTCGAATTTCGACCACTAGGCAACCACTAGTATAAGGTAATATAAATAAATGGAATACTTAAACTCTAGGGGGCTATCTGTGAATTGAAATTTTAATAGTGAAAGGTCCACCGTGACAGGTAGCATCCTCTTACATAATATTTCTACCGATAAGCAGCAGTGTCATTGCTGTGTTTTGCTCTAAAGTTGATCGTTAACTAACTGGCTCACGCATTCTAAACATTTTGCTGATATTGCACGCCATTTTTATCATGATACAATAATTTTAAAAATAATTCTCTTTTATTAATTGTATATATTTTAAATAAAATACCGTATATTGGTTTTCAGAAATAATAAGGTATGCGACAATGTCTGGGAAGCTTATTAGGGGTACGTGTGGTATAGAAAGCGACTATAATTGCAGGCTGTGAGGCATTTCATCTTAGTCTACGGAGGTGACAACACAAATGCAGGCTTATTAGTTTAAGGTTGGTTGCAGGTAACCTATGGACTCACACAGCCTGTGAGTTCGTTCTTCACTTATTTTTTATAGAAAAAAAAAGATGTGTACAGTTCCCGCGCGATAGAAGTGCAACCTTCAGAAATCGGTACTTCGAGAGAATGAGACGAATGCACAGTATTAGGAGTAGGATAATTATAGGGTTTATGTTATAAAAATACAAACTTTTTTTTTAAGGATAGGGTGACTAACGAGCATACAGTCCACCTGATGGTAAGTGGTTGCTGTGGCCCATAGACATCTACGTTTATCCGCATTTACGATTCAAAATGCAGATGCGTTGTCACCCGTGAGGACTAAGATGGAACGCCTCTTTTCCAGTAAAAAGGATCTCCGGCTCTCTACACTCACTCATCATACGAAACAAAGCAGTGTTAAGCTGCTATTTTACGCTGGTATTCTGTGTGAGCGTGGTCCTTCTCCGGTCGAGCAGACACATTCGTACTACAACTATACTACTAATATAGCTACAGCATGGCTCTACCACGTTTAAAAGTGTATACTATATTCTATCTCATTCTCTAGCAGGCTAAATGTCATCGATGTATATTTCTTTTATTTTTAGTGTCGCTTTTTTGATTTTAAGAAAGTTTGCACTTCAAAAATTATCTTCATAAAATGGAATGACTCTTAAACCAATGATGTAAACGTTTTAATGTATTTCTTAAAATATCTCCTGCAGAACTATAAGAGATAAGATTTCTAGCTGTGGAACGTACATTTAGGTTGTAAAATTTACTACTTTTTCGTAAAATTTACGCAGAATAAAATTCGCATTAAACTGCTTACTCATTCAGTTCGCGTGTAGTAAAAATACCAGTATCGTTATATTTCTCAAAACACTGCGAATCATTGAACACAATATTCCCTTTGAAACCGTTTTGAGATCCCGTCTTACAAAATTGCCCAAGGTGAAATTCATACTATGGAGCTGGTTATAAATGTCGTTCTAAAATGATTTATAATACAATAGTGTACATACTTCAAGCATTAACTTTAATTTCCCTAGAGGACAATTTGATGATAAATTTTGAAAAATATTTTTACGTCTATAGAGAAGAAATTAGCGAATATAAATATTTCAAACTAAAAATGTTATTGTTTTCATTACAGCCTATCTATGTCCACCACTGAACATATACCTGTCCAAAGATTACAAAGTAGCCACGCTTGGCAATTACATATTTCCTATTATACTGAATTGTTATCAGAAGAAGCTGCTGGTCATCTCCTGTTGCGTTTCTGTTTATATCTTCTTACGACAACCATGACATGATATGTCGTGTTGCATTTTCTTCAGCAATTCATAACAAATATAGATTCAATGACACAGTCCACGTTATACGTGGTACAATTTATTTAACTTACCATTACTGCTACAGCCTATTAAAGCTCAATGCTAAATACAGGTCTCCCCCATAGATTGCCTCATAGAGGGGAAATTTTCTATAGTTGCCACGCTTGGCAAGCGGATTCGAAACTTTAGTTTTTTATTTTAAATCGTTATTAAGAAGACGCTGTTGCCGATCTCCTGATTTGTTTCACTGGGTCCGAAAAATAGCAGCTTAGTGCTGCATATAATACAAATATTTGTTCCGTGCGTGATTCAAACCCGCGGCCTACACCGCTACTCATTGCTAAGGTAGTGACTTAGCAATGAGTAGCGGTGTAGGCCGCGGGTTTTTGCTATCCTAAAATAATAAAACATATAAAAGCATATAAGGAAACACACCTTTAATACTTTGAATGGGATAACATTTACCCAAAAGAAATTTTTAAATCTGGCCTTCTCTACCCTGGATAAAGGGACGATACTATTACTTCTATTGTTGTCGTATTCAATAAATTTTTCGGTCACGCTAGTCAATAATTATATTGGTGACCCTTGCCGACTCATATTGTATAGGTCGTTGTATAGCTTTCGTGCGATCATATTTTCTATTATACAAAACGAACATTACATTAAATTGACAATTCAGATTCTAATAAAATTATTGCAAAAATAAAAGCATTCGTTACCGTTACCATGTAAGCCTACTAAAATCCACTGCTGAACATAGACACATGCCATAGATTGCCTCTAAGGGGTGATATTTCACATAGTTACCACGCTTGGTAACTGGGTTGGCAACGGCAGTTTTTAAAGTGAAAAATTCTTTAGCATCGTTGTGATTTGAAACAAATGAAACGAAAAAGTGACACTAAAAGCAGGCATGTATATAAATCTATAGGAGAGAATTAAATAGAATTTTACAACCCTTATCTCTAGAACTGCCAGGCCAATTTGATAAATTCTTTTTATTTTGTATATGATAGCCAGATTTACTACAGAATAGTAAAGGGTATCTAGAATTAGGCTATACTTTTCAGTTGTTATATACTTCTTTTAAATATTTATTTTTGTTAAGCAAGTCGGAAGGAAAAACTACGTAATCTGCGCGTGGTTGCGTAATGGTCAGTGATACTTAGATACTATGTTCTGCAAAAATATATATATCTTTCTTCCATCTAAACAAAAGTCCGCAATACTATAGTCCTATTTCATATACATAAGCCACAATAAGGTATTTTCTGATTAAAAAAAATTGAAAATTTAAAAGCGATTTATGAGCCTTATTAATCCTTACGAACGAAAGTTACTTCATCATGAAGACAATGTTATGAAAATAAACTTTGCTCTTTGTAACATGGCATTTGAGATGATGTTTAAGATATAAAATAATTAAAATAATTCAATACTATAATAAGCGAGGTGTGATAATACAGCTAGTTCAGTATAAAGTGTTTCCTATTATCTCGGACTTCTCTGTGTGCGGTGCTTTAGAAATGTCTAATAAAACTTTTAAATATTAGAGTAAAGATTTCTAAAATTACAAATTTATTATCAAATAAATAAAATTAATTATATTCAATAAAATTATCATATCCAAACCATTATTAACATTTCACGATTTCATATCTTAACGATTTATATTAAATTAGTCTATTTTACGGACCACCTTGAGAGTCAATCAATTTTTGTTTCCCTGTTCGACAAAATTATTTTATTTAAGGAATTCGTTGTATAGGTAAAATAATTTTATCTAACAAAATTGATTGACACGTACACGTCGCTATTACAGGGCAGTTTTAGTCTAGTCACTAGCGCCTTCTAGTATCGAGTAGCAGAACTAGGAGAGTCAAGATCCATCTAGAAATTTCCATGGAAGGACTTTCTAGACCTATCTGCACCTAGTCAGTCGGGACCGGCACGTACTCGAATATTCTAGATGTTTCTACAGTAGAAGGTGCTGGAATTATCTGAGGCCATATATAAGGCCATTATAAACCGCGACTCGAATTAGTGTTGAATTGGCGATGCAATCGAATACTTCGAAACGATACAACTGCGAACTAAAGAGATCAGTAGTAGAATTGTGTTTTGTTATTAGTGTGGTTTTAAGTTGTAATTAGTATTCTGTAATTAAAGTGTCAAGTTTGGTAATTCACTCGGCAATATTTAACTGTCTCAAACCCCAAGCTCATAACAGTATGTTATGCGGTAGCTTCGTCAATTGTGAAAGGCAATGCAATCGAATACTTCGAAGCGATACAACTGCGAACTAAAGTGAGCAGTAGTACAATTGTGTTTTGTTATTAGTGTGGTTTTAAGTTATAATTAGTGTTCTGTAATTAAAGTGTCAATTTTGGTAATTCACTCGGCAATTTTAATTGTCTCAAACCCAAAGCTAATAACAGTATGTTAGGCGGTAACTTCGTTAATTTTGAATGGGTTTTGATGATCCTTTTTTAATTTAGTAAGTATATATAACGGTCTCATATAATTTTAAAGAATAATTCCATACCTAAGAACTGCAAAATGGGGGCTGAAATTTTAAATTGAACTGTTTGCATATTCCTTTGTCTATTCGAAAGAAAAAACAACAAGAAGTTAAAGCCGATTTCAAAGAATAAAAAATTATTTCACATTTTGAAGTCGGCGTTCTAATTGTTCTATTCTTTTAATTGTTTGGATTCGGCTTTTACTTTTTGTTTGATAAAGTTAATTTTTCTAAAATTATTTCATATTTACGATTTGAAGTTATAATATTTATATGTTATAATATGGCTAGATACTTGAGGTTATGCACTATATTTACAAGTTGCGCAGTAATAACTTTCAGCATTTTTGAGCCTCTTTCTTGGCCTTATAATTACCATTATTGTCCAATGTACACCATTTAACAAACTCTCTAACAGTATTGTCAAAGACACGCGTATCGGTAACGCGGGGTCTTTGACAATACTCTTATTTCCTGGTTAATGCAGAGGTAATAAGACCACTTACAATTTGCAAATAAAAATATATTTAAATTTAATATAATTTGTATTGTCGAGTTTTCTATAGTAAATTATTTCTTTACGTTTGAATACTGATCTTGATAACAGACATAACCACAGTATGTTTTATAATAAACAGAACATTATTATTCCAGAAATCTGTTTGTGTAGTATATATTCAGTATTACAATTAATAACTTATTTACTGAAACGAACTTAGTGAATTAAAACTTCATAGTTGATTAAAACGACGAAGTTGTTGTGATTGTGTGCTTGCCGATTTGATGTTTTATTGATTTAAACTTTGCTTATAAAATTACAGTTGAATGAAAACAATACAGACTCATAAATACAAAAGCAATTACTTTCAAGCCTTTCCGAACAAAATGGCAGAGGGAAATCCAATATCGTTTGTCCGCCTTCCTAAATGACCGCATCAACCGTTCACTTCAGTGCTTCGTTAAATAAATTTGTATCACAGAGAAGAATACATAATAATGTCGTGATTGTAAAACTAAGCTTTTAGAAAACTTTTGTTCAGTACAGCTCACAGTCAGTTACCGTTAACATTTAGTGCTGTTCTAATTATGCCAAAACTCAACTACTTTTTGTATAACTGTAGCGTACAGAAACACGCATTTTACATTTTAATGCAAATATTATAATAATATGGACTGAAATATTTTCAGATGTTTTATACAAGTGAAAGTGATACATCAGCACACAGTTCATCTGATGGAAAGTGGATGATGTAGATTATCATCATAGTCATCATTACGACTCATTCTAAGTCCACTACTGAGAATAGTACTCCCCCAATGACTACCACAAAATAGGGCCCCGAGCTACCCACATTTATCCACTTTCTGTGTAAAGATGGATGCAGATGAATTAGATCATTTACCATCACTAGTGGAGATCCACCTCCACTTCGTTAACCGTTATGAAGCTGTCTTCCGTGAAGCCTCTCGGCTCGTTGAGTGATATTGTCTCCATAATACTAACAGTGAAGGACCACATCTCGATTCCAAAAGTCAATTACTGCCAACATGATTTGGTTGTACACTTTTGTCCTAGGATTTTGAGGAATGAACGAACAGATGAGATACTACGACTGTTGCCCACATCAGATGTAGATATGACCTCAATCTTCGATTCAGAATCAAAATGCAGATGCGTCGTAACCAGCGAAAAAGATCTCCGGTTTGCTTGATAAAAAATACAGCAGCATTACATTGATATTTTACACTGGTATTCTGTACAAGCATGTTTTTTCCACGCTCAAGTCGATCATAATAATATAACTGCAGCACAGTTCTTCTACGTAAAGATTTAAAACTAGATAAGTATGTAAGTACTAAAAGCGTTTATTTTTATTTTATACCAGTTTGATTATCAAGTACCTTCTTAAAGCAGAGAACAAAATACTTTGTGATAAGTTGCTTCACCTAATCTTATCTTTCTTTATACTAAATCGAGCTCTCCTCTTAAATCGAGAGAAAATCGAATATTCATTATTCGGAAAGCTTTCGAGTTTTTTCAAAGGTACTTTGATAAATGAAACACCGTATATTTATGGTTGTTAAATGTTTTGAATTATATTTACTGCTGCTTTGTTAGAAAAGTAAAAACGTCGTTGCCTATCGGATACACATTTACATTAAACTTCATTTATATCATCAGGAAAGAAAGGAAGATTATCTTGAGGTTTTAAAGTCTGATATTTCATGAAATATCATACATCATGAAGTAAATAGGTAAATAACCAAGGTAGCTTAATATTTGAGCGACCTCCGTACTCACAGTACGCATCTTAAAACATCAGAGTGAGTGTCAGGGGCTCCATACCAGGTTCATCGGGGACAATATGTGTAAAGAATAATATAAACAACAATAAGGACTTATTATTTTCACCTACAATCCATGACAGTGCCATGAAAGTGATATAAATTTAAAAAGTAATTTAAATATAAAAAAATTGGGAGAAGATAATTAAAAAAAAAGTCCCAATGGGTTACGTCCTGGTTCTTCCCAGGACAGACTTTTCTTATCGAAACAGTGGTAATTAAACTAAAGAGTGATTTTCAATAAGTATTATTTATAATCTATATTAAATAAAAAAGTTTCTGTTTCTGTAAGCTGAAAGCCACGCGTAAAATAAGTATTTTATAAGGCTTCTTAAACAATTTTTTTTATTTTATGCATTGTGAGGAAATAATCCAATGCAAATACTGTATGAGTTAGTGTATTTATCTCGTTTTTGTAATGTGGTTGCTTCACGGTTTTAAATTATAATTTACATCACACATTTATTGAATGATGTAACAAAATGTTCATAATCACCTATCAAAGTTCACAGCTGAAAATATATTGCCTCATAAGGGAAATATATATCATTAGTTGCCGCGCTTGGCAGGCGGGTCGACAATCGTAGTTTTTTGTCTTCTAGTTGTTAAGAAGACGATACTGCCCATCTCCTTGCTGGCTTATTTCCGTCTGCCGCCCCATACTACACCCATGTAATAATATTGGGGAAGTTTTTATATCGCTGCCACTCCACATTTTACGATTCTGACATATAAATTAGAATGTAATAAATAATAGTTTAGTGAATTAATGTATCCAACATTTTTTTTCTGACGAGTGTTAATGTCTTAAATAGGCAAGCTGTAATTTTATTGTTGTGGCAACCCTAGTGATAAGTCGTGAAAGTAATTCGTCCCGATAAATTATAATAATTTAAATATTATAAATTCATAATATGCAACTCAATTTTATGTTATAATTAATAACTACTGCCACTTTGTATTTAATATTTAAGAAAGTCGGTACATAAATATTATAACAACATTATGGTGTTGGAACAAAAAATGTTATGAGACTGCCATAGAGTGCCTTAAATCATCATGAACATCTTTAAATGGTATCCTAAATAAAATTAAAGTTACTAAATGTTGCCCAAATCGTACAATAATAATTTTCGTTGGTAGAAAAGACAGTGTGAAAAACAAACAGTTATTAAGTTGTTCAATATATATTAATAACTTAAATGTACACAAAATTGTCTTGTTCAAAATGAATTACATACAGGGATTGCCACTGGAAAATAATCTGAGACGTAATTTAAATTTACAAATGAATAATTTAATATGAAATAATAATTTAAATTGGATACATAATTGTAATGCTAATAATGACAAATTTCGTTTAATTGACATAAATAATTTAATAAAAAAGTTTTGGACAAAACATAGGTACTACCTATCCAAATATAATTTAAGACTTTTTAACTTAGCCAACTATTTGGCTACCCAGACTGCTTTTATTGAGCACCATAATCATTTGACATTTAGTTTGGAATCAACTAATTTAAATTAGTGAATGCGACAATAGAGACAATCTCGAGCAATAAATAGAGTTTAATTAATTTAGAATGCAGCCCACAAATAAGTAATATTTTTTTTTACACCTGGTGCATCAAAATATAAAAGGCTAGGATGGGCTAAGAATTGGAAATTAAATTGTATTTAAAAAGTGACAACATACATATCTTTTGTATTACTGAAAATGGCGAAAATTTTATAATTTCATTTTTAATTTCAGAAACCACCATGTGGCCAGTTCCTTTTTTTTATAGGAGAGGGGGTAAATGAGCGTGCGGCTCACCTGATGGTAAGTGACTACCGCCTTTCATGACTAACTGCAACACCAGGGGAATTGCAGATGCGTTGTCGACTATTAAAAAGGAGTAGGCTCTTTTCTTGAAGGTCCGGAAAAATCACTAGTGTTAATCGATTCCACAAGGAAGTTGTGCGAGGAAGAAAACTTCTTCTAAATCGCACAGTGTTGGACCGCCAATCATCCAGATAGTATGGATAGTATCGCGAGCTTTGTCGCGACGTGTGATGGAGAAACTGAGCGTCTGGAATTAGTCCGAACAATGCATCAAAGCACTCCCCGTGGTAGATGCGATAAAATACGCAAAGGCATGCAACATCTCTTCACAGCGCCAGTAAATCGGGCCGATCGGAAAGGACTCGGTCATCGACGATTCGAGCCGCTCTACGCTGGATGGGGTCAAGTTGAAGGAGCTAGCACTAGGACCCCCAGCCCAGTGATTGAACAGTTTTCCATGTGAGGGCGAACCTGCACCTTGCAAAGTTGCAGGCGGTGTGCTGACATGAAAAACTGTCCCGTTCTGCTGAGCACATTAAGCTTTTGAGAGGCCACTTTGGCTACAAAAAAAATTAAAAAAAATGGTAAATCCAATTGGGCATGCCTTAAGCGCATTAAAAAAATTACGTATGACATGATTATACGGAATTTTTTTAAAGTAGATTAAATACATTTTGATAGCACTATCGGCTTCTGCACTCTCGAAAACCATGAAAATGACACCCATGATGAAAAACTTGATATCTATTGCAGCCGCCATCTTGGATTTACATTTCGATAGCACTATCGGCTTCAATACCCGCGAAACTCATGAGAGAATGACACCCATGATGAAAAACTTGATATCTATTGCAGCCGCCATCTTGGATTTACATTTCGACAGCACTATCAGCTTCAACACACTCGAAAACCTTGAAAATGACACCCATGATGAAAAACTTGATATATGTTGCAGCCGCCATCTTGGATTTACATTTCGACAGCACTATCAGCTTCAACACACTCGAAAACCATGAAAATGACACCCATGATGAAAAAATTGATACCTATTGCAGCCGCCACCTTGGATTTACATTTTGATAGCACTCTCGGCTTCAGCACCCTCGAAAACCATGAAAATGACACCCATGATGAAAAACTTGATATCTATTGCAGCCGCCATCTTGGATTTACATTTCGATAGCACTATCGGCTTCAAGACCTTCGAAAACCATGAAAATGACACCCATTATGAAAAATTTGATACCTATTGCGGCCACCATCTTGGATTTACATTTCGACAACACTATCGGTTTCAATACCCTCGAAAACCATGAAAATGTCACCCATGACAGGAAAATTGATTTAACTACGTACTACTATTATTTATTCTGTGCTTTTAAAATATTGTAATAAAAAAAATCTCTTATTATTATTATAATTAAGTATTTAAGAAATTTGGTTATTCGAATATTGTGTTTGTAGAGCGATCTTTTTGAGCCGCTGCAAACAACCGAAACAAAGTCCACTCACAGCGGCGGCTTCCGCCTATTTACAGAAATAATTTACATACAAGGCTAACAAATCAATGAAAATTTCGCCATTTTGGAGCTGAAAAAAATTAATTATAGCTAAATAAAACAAAATTACACTGCCATTTACATTCAGTGGCTTCCTACATGATAGATGAAGAGAATAAAATATAGATTGAGTTAAACAATTGATATTTTCAAAAGTTATCTTATTTACAAGCCTTGGGGACATGATAAATCCACACCATAAGCCACTAAAACCCCCTTTTTATTTAAAAATAGCAATTAATCAATTATAAAAAGTATTAGTAAGTTCAACAATCATTTATCTTTATAACAATGTGCTTTTTAAATCATTTGTATGTATAATATGATTGCTAGATACGACTTCATTCGATAAAACGTTGGAATCTTAATTTTTAAGCGATAGTAGAACATACCTTGCTTCGCTTAAGGCATGCAACAGAATCCAACAAAATTAAAATGACCTAGAGAATAATAAATAGTGAAACGGGCAAGTTCAAACCGCGCAACTCGGATTTTCAATTAAATATTAAAAATAATTTTACTCGATCTGATCAAGAAGTTTCAATTGCTTTATAGAAAAAAAATACTGATGTTCCTTTTTGATAACAAAATAATTAAATTCTTCTCCTACTTTTAACGAATCATAAATTAATGTAAATTCTTGTTAAAATACTCTTAAATTCCATAGAGTATTTTCTAAAGATATCGTTAAATATTTTAAAACTATTGATGTTAAGAAAATGGCAGACTTACGGGGGATTTCTGTTCAAGTTATTTTACCTATGATGGATACAATAGCACCTTCATGCGTTGAATCTGGTATGTTTCCTGATTAAGTGGAACATAGTAAAGTCATGTCTTTATTTCAATTTGGTAGTACATTAGACCCCGCCAATTTTAGACCAATTTATGTATTACCAACATTAAGTAAAATTTTTGAAAAAAATATTTTATATCAGATGTTAAGTTTCTTTAATATTAATAAATTGCTATATAAAAATAAATTCGGTTTTACAAGGAGTCGCTTGACAACTGAAGTTGTGCTTATTAAATATATTTTATGTGCATTGGAGAATTCAGAGGATGCTTTATATATATTTTGTGACATGTCCAAGGTCTTCGACTGTGTTCACCATGAGACAATAATCAGCAAGCTACAGTACTATGGTGTCAAGAACACAGCGCCTCAACTTATTATTTCATATTAATTTAAGTAATAGAATGCAGAAAGTTATTATCAATTGTAAAAATTATTTCGGGTTACTTGTACTAATGGGTGTCCCTCAGGGCTCGATTCTCGGTCCATTCCGGTTTCTAGTGTATACTAATAACATACTTTTCCTTGTATGGGATAATTTCTTCTTCTTTTTTCTTCTTTTTTAAAAACGTTACCCCCACACTAGGATTTTCTCCTGTGTTGTGGAGGCAGTTTACAAACATAAATTGCACAAAGACAAACATCCAGACCCGAAACAATTATTTGTAGGCCATACAAATACTTGTTCCGTGCGGCATTCGAACCCGCGGCCCCCAGTGCTACAACTGATTGCTAAGCCACTGCGCCACGGAGCCGTCAATTAAGATAATAATAATAATTTTATAGTATTATATGCTGAAGAGACTTCCTTGATTTTTAAACCTAAACGTCAATCATTTAAATGTGACGAAGGAAATAGTGCTATATCAAAATTCGTGCATTGGTTTAACGTTAATAATCTAAATTTAAACCAATACGTTTTTATGGGGAAAAACTGAGCCCTGTTGAATCAACTGTTTTTCTTAGCATCACTCTTAAATGCAAAGCATCAGTGGGGTACTGTAAAAAAGAAAAGAGGTGTCACTAGTGTTGAGACAGCTAAATTAGTTTATTTCAGTTATTTCCATGCCATAATGTCTTATGGGATTTTGCTCTAGGAAAATGCGGTTAATTCATAAAATATTAATGTTTTGCATAAGAGAGTCTCTTAGAGATAAATTTAAAGAAATAAATAATATATTAACATTGGCCTCTCAGTATATTTACGAAAATTTAATGTAGATATGTTCAAATCACAAAGTAAGTTTTGGCAATAAAAGCAAATACAAGCTAGTGATACTAGTTTCTCGACTCCACAAATTCAGTAATTCATTCTTTGGGCAAAGTATTTACGTATTATAACAAGGTCCTGGAAAGTCTACAGGCTCTCATTATTACTAAGTTTTAATGTTCTGTTAAGCTGAAACTGTATAAAAAGGGTAATTATGATATAAATGAATAAATGGTAGATAATAACCCCTGGGAATGACGTGGTCACTTCCATTCAGTTTCTAAAATAACTTTTGTAAATAGTTTGTACAATTAATGTAAAATTTACTTTAAAAAAAGTCCTGCTGGGTTTCTTGCTGGTTCTTTCTAGGACAGAGGCTTTTTTCGAACCAGTGGTAAAGTAAAAAATGATTTTCAATAAGAATTACACATTTTTTATAGGATCGGGTGACAAACGAGCACACAGTCAACCTGATGGTAAGTGGTTACTGTGACCCATAGACATCTACATCTATCCTCAATTAAGACTCAAGATGCAGATGCGTTGTCACTCGTGAGGACTAAGATAGATTGCATCTTTGCCAGTAAAAAGGGTCTCCGGTTCTCTACACTCACCATACGAAACACAGCAGCGTTAAGCTGCTATTTTACGCTGGTATTCTGTGAGAGCGTGGTCCTTCCTCGGTCGAGCCGACCCATTCGTGCTACAACTATAATATAGCTGCAGCATGGCTCTACCACGTAGAAAACATGTGATCAATATTGAATAAAAAATATTCTATTCTATTTTATTCTAATCACTACGTTGTCCTAGCTTCAGAAACTAAACACAACGCTTCTGTTATATTTCATATTAGTGAAAAAACTTTCATTCATGGAATAAAGTGCAAAAACAGAGCACACAGTCTACACGATGATAAGTAAATATCTATAGACAACTACATCGCTTCTACATTAATAATTATCCTATGCTTTGTCTCCACAATGAGGGCTAAGATAAATGCCTATTACCAGCAAAAAGGTTCTCCCCTTTTCTTTACTCTCACCATAAGAAACACACCAGTGTAATGACGTTATTTCATGCTGTTGTTTTATGAGAGCGTATTCCTACCCTGATCGAGTTGACCCGCTTCTGTGGTTGCCATAATCCAACTACAGTCTTGTTCTAAATGTATTTGAAAACCTGAGTTCGAATCTTCCTAATTATTTGATTAAATGGAGAAATCTGTTTCGGAAAGCTACATGTGTAACTCACATATTTAAGGTTGATGGCACTAACGCATTAGACCCAGGAGACTAATTGGGATGCTATAATTATTCTTTCCAAACGTACAAGAAAACACAATTTTACCAGTGGGTTTTTTTTTTTACAAAATTTTCCTAAATATTTTTTATAATATGCTCTCAAAATGTGCCACAAAGCATTATCTTACCAGTGAGATTTTGAGAGTCTTAGTTTTCCTTTTATAAAACTTTTACTAAATATTTTAATATGCTAACATCACTTATAGTGTAGTAGTAAGTAACATATTAGTTCTGCAGCATATGCTGTAAGAAAGATTAGAAGTCTCACAGATGTTGAGACAGCTAGATTAGTGTATTTTAGTTACTTTCATAGCGTAATGTCTAATGGAATTTTGCTATGAGGTAATGCGACTGATATTGAAGCTATATTTGGTTTGCAAAAGAGAGCCGTTCGGGCGATCTATAACCTAAATTGTAAAGAGTCCCTCAGACAAAAATTTAAAAAAATAAACATATTAACTTTGGCATCGCAATATGTTTATGAAAATGTAATGTATGTACATAAAAACATAAATAGCTTTAATAAAAATAAGGATTAGCATACTTTAAACACTATAAACTAACATAAGCTTGTAATGCCAGTTACTAAACTCCACAGAATCAGTAATTCATTTATGGGGCAATGTATACGCTTTTACAACAAAATCCCAGAACATATTCAAAGTTTGTCAATAAACAAGTTTAAAAGTTTTATTAAAGAAAAACTGTACAAAAAGGGTTATTATAATGTCAAGGAATACATGAATGAAAAAACCCCTGGGAATAAGGTGATCGCCACCATGCTGGTTCTATGAAAAATCATCTAAAAATTGTATAAACGAAATTATTGTTAAGTGAAATATGTTTGAAAAAAAAAGTCCCGCTGGGTTTCTTGCTGGTTCTTTCCAGGACAGAGGTATTTTCCGAACCAGTGTTAAACAAAAAATAAGTATTATGTAATAATCAATATTGAATAAAAAAATTATTCTATTCTATTCTATGAGCTTGGCATTCCGATAAATGACACCTATAATCTTCTCCTAATTAGTAAGCTTCTTTTCTTTTATTTACTCAGTTACTGTTTTCGTTAGCGTTATATTATATTATAATTATAATAATTTTAACAAAAATACAGCCATATTTTACCTTTCAGTGTGCAAGCTAACTAAATACAAGATATTTTTTTATAATTTATTATTAATAATAGAAACAATACACCTGCTTTAATGTTTTTTATTTTGCTACACCACGTAGGTATTGTATTTCAGTGAATAATATCAAACATGATCAAAGTTACGTATCGGTGGTACATGGAAAAACTTTCGTAAGTTTATTTTATGCTATCAGAAGTAATAAAATTATGAAATTTTTGTAAGAATAAATTAAATAGACTAGGATTTGGAACTATTCAACTCGATAAAAATGTATTTATTCCATTTAAATCTGAACTTTTTCAGTAGTTCAAATACAATAAAAATATTGTCTTTATTTTTTATTACTCACCTACAGAGTCGGTACATTCAAATAACACTGAAACTCCCAACACAAACAACTTTAATCTCGTGAACCACATCACTATTTTCTTGCAGCCCATTGTCACAGAACAATTCTCATGTCAAGCATAACATCGATTTTTAAAATTTTAAAGTCTTCTCTTCTATTACACTTTTCACAAATTATTAAGCGGAGATCGCGTCGCTTATGAACCAAGCGCGTGGCAGCGAAGGTCCCGTTCACGTCCCGCTACAAACTGTTTCATATGAACTTCGCAGGACGGTAAAGGAACGATGTAACAGCGCATGCGTATGTCGCTTTCCGAAACTTGTAAAATACAATTCAACATCCCAACATCAGCAACGTTCAGAGTGTCGAAACGTGAAACAAATACCGGAACACTACTGTCCTTTACCTTACCTTTACTTACGTTTTTTACTTTTATCATTTAAATTTCTTTTAAATTTTTTAACACTCTTCCTGAGCAAACGCGAACAACACGGGTTTGATCCCACCTAAACCAATTAAATTGTAATTTGCAATTAAACTGCTGATCAGTGATGAAAGAAATCGTGATAAAATCTGTATGTCTAAGACACAAAAAAATTAATATATGTGAAGTCCGCCAACACGAATTGGGGCAGCACTTGCCTACTTATCCATCCCGTATAGACTACATTGTGTAAGTATCGGTTGAGTTTAGTCCATACTTTGTGCCATTACTGCGCTCGACTCCTTTTGACTACGCAGTAGGGCTCTTGTCTTAGATCATAGGTTAACAAGCTTATTGCGCCCAAAACAAACTTATCGAACATTTTTTTCTTATTCCTCTCAGTTGTTTTTGCTAATTTTTTTAATTAATTCGCTGATCTCTACGTAATACAATAAAAATGTTTACTTACCACCTATTCCGTATATAAAAAACAGATTTTGCTGAAGTTGATTCTTAAATTATTTTCAAGTGTGCATTATATGGACTTGTAAATTGGTACAGCCACAGATATTTAATTATTGCAGCACAAATTGGCCTTGCAGTTTCCTCTTTTTAAATACTTCTATTTAACTTTCAATGCTATGTTTGTAAGCGTCAAATCTCGCAACTGAATTTTAAAGCAGTTAACCCCAATCGATTAAACTGAAATTTTCCAAAAGTGTTTAGTTTAGATGGCAATATATGGTGAGATAAGTGACGTAATTATAAATATAACACGGCGGATCGCCCAAGATTGCGGACTAGTTATTTTCTATTGAGTTCAATGACATGGGTATAAAATGATATGGTTTGCTGATAAAAATACGAAAATGAAAAGACTTCATACTAAATCCAATATGGCGGGCACCCAAAGACGATGAACTATGTATTTTTATCCACCTCCATGATATGGATATCAAATGTAAGGGTTCGCTCAGAAAAATACGAATAAATAACGTTAGCGTTCAGTTCTTCAAGGTGATGTTGTGATGGTGCGAAAATAAAATGGCTGTCAGAATAATTTTAAAGTGTTATAACACGGCAAATGTTAGTTTAGGATTATTTAATGTTAGTTAGGGATAGTTTGTTAGTGCCCGAAAAAAATGTTGTAGGGACCAACAAGGGAAAACTGCGGTAAAAGAAATTAAGATTGCGGATCTAAGATGTGTATCAAAAACTAACATTGACGCATTAAATGGAATGAACAGGCCTCAAAAATGTCCAGCTATAACTAAAAAAAAATAGTAAAAAAACATTTTTACAAACAAGATTTTGTTTAAATACTCTAAAAAATGAATATAAACTTTAAATTAAATCAAACCCATCAAATAATTACATTAGATAATCTATCTATACGATTTTAAATTTTGACTTTAAATTGATGTCTTTGTGTTAATTTAAAATAATTTTTCTTTTTTTTAAGAGAATTTTAATAAAAGCTTGGTTTTTAAAATATTTTATTTTACAAATAATTTATTACCTAACAACGTTGCTACTTTGATATTTCTTTTGTATAGCAGTTTCTCTACAAATCCAAAGTAAAATGTAACATTTTGAGGGGGCGCCCATTATCCTTTATAATTTAACATAAACACTCACGCCTGTCACCCAGAGGGTTAGGCAGAGACTATGGAATTCCATTTGGCACGATCCTGACACACCTCTCTCGCTTCCTCCACATCCATATACCTACGCATACATGCTCGTCGGTGAAAGGTACTCTTGATTTAGCCCATTTTCAAATATTAATTATTATTTTATACGAGGATAAACGTTGGTGCGTGACGTCTGCTAGTGATCGTGTAAAGGAAACTAGACTAGAAGATCTCAAGACCAAGCGTGCAAGATACGTAACATCTTTAAATTTATTGAAAAGATGCAGAGACCATAATCTCATTCCTACGTGTTTCAAGATATCTACTAAAAATACGTTCAAGGAAGCGCTAAGATCTTAAATCAGGCAAGCAAAAAGTTGTTAATAACGGTGATTCAGCAAAAACGTACCGATCTATATTTCATAAACAAAACCATAGACAAATCGTCCAGTGATCTAAAGACAGTTTTGTCGACATTTGATCATAAGAATTGCATGGAAACTTTACATAAACGTGAAGCAACTAAATACAATGAATGCAAAAATAAACATGTAGATAAATACCAAAAAGTAACAACCAAATCAAATGTCAAACATCAATGTCAACGTAAGAACGGAGCGCAACCATTGACAACAGACGCGAGTAATAAGCATCGTGCGGTCTATAACTTGTCAAAACAATCTCTGGACGACGCGACAATAAAAGTTTTGGCCAAAATTATGAATTTCGCAATAACACTGTAAAAATCCCGTATGAAAACATTATCTGTAATGTTGAGGACTGTCTGTATAAAAATAATATTGGTAATGAAGATTTAGAAGCCATACGGATTTAGAAACACCTATCAAGCCAACTATGGCAAGCCTTGGGAGATTTTGGTAGACTGAATGAATGATGAATGGGAAATTAAAATACCCCATTTAGCTTAGGCATAAAAACCTAATGACAAGTCTTTTATATCCAAAAACGTTTGGATATTATGCTAATGTTTGAAACAGCTTACAGTGATTTAATTTTTGTTACGTCGGACAGAATTTTTTATGTGAGCTTTATCAATTTTTTTATTTTGTATTTTTTCTTTATATAAATCTTTGCACACGGGTTCCTTATTGTGGAAACTGTACACCGTAATCGGCACGCTTGATATTATTGGCCTTTAGATTATGACAGATAATTATGTGTTGGCATATTATTATTAATAATAAATAACAATTAGTTTTTATTTAAAGTCGTCTTAAATTATTATCATACATGTAATATTTTGAACAATTTAAATAAGAAAATAAAGTTAAAATACATTAATTTTTTTTATAGGATACGTATAACAAACGAGCACACAGTCCACCTGATGGTAAGTGGTTGCTGCGGCCCATAAACATCTACATCTATCCTCTATTACAAATCAAAATGCAGATTCGTTGTCACCCGTGAGGACTAAGATGGAATGCATCATTTCCAGTAAAAAGGGCCTCCGGCCACCTGCACTCACCAAGCGAAATGCAGAGGTAAACCTCTACTTCACAATGGTATTCTGTGAGGTCGTGGTACCAATATTGCAATACATTTCGAACGATAAGTTGATAGTAATAATAATAATAATAATACCTGGATACCACCCGCATCGTCCGCCGGTTTCTTTCCCTTTCCCCCTAACCTTAGGCCGTTTGGTCTTCCCTGCCGAGAGCATCCATCTGGTTGGGTTTTTATATATTTATGTATTTTTATGTATTTATTCTATTTTATTGATATTTATGTATGTTAATATCTTTCGTTTACAATTATATATTTAAACAGTCCAACGAGATTAGAAAACTTTATAGATAACCCATAATAATAATAATAATCATTTATTTCAATCCATCAGATTATAGTTACATTTGAAATGAAATTTAAAATTTGAATTACACATGCATTAAATTATAATAAAATTGAATTATATTAAATTAAAATTATTAATCAGACTTAAAACCATTAAAACCAAATTAACATCATTAAATATAAAAATCAATAATATGACTGCATCTGAGTCATTTGTTTGTTTGTCCTTACACTAATCATATAACAATGATTAATGTACTGACAATCAAACCTGTTCGCAAATACGCTGAAGATGGTGTTGGAGGTGGTCCGGAGCCTGCGCCCCAGAGATGTGCACCGCTTTCGCATCGTTGTGTAGAAACAGTTGACACGGGCGTCGACGAACATCCGTGACGCGCTGCAGTGCCCAGGCAGCCCCAACAGCACCGTAAACGCATTATTATATTGCACAGGGAGTGTGTTGTATGTTTTTTGGGTATATAACACCCACAGGCTGGCCGTGTACAGGGACGTTGCCGGAAAGACCATGCATTCACTCTTCTTTGCGTTATAGAGTAACCCGTGATCCAGCGCATAACGCTCGCAGATTCCCGACAACCTGAACAGACTATACACCGAGGCACTCAGCAGCACCATGTCGTCCGCATAACTAATATTATTGACTCAAATACCATCAATATGGCAGCTGACACGCGTGCTGCTGAGTGCCTCTATCAGTGCACTCACGTACAGGTTGAAGAGTTTTGGCGAGTTTAGCCCCCCTCCCCTCCTGCCTTACCCCGCACTCCAACCTGTAGAGCTCCGACAGAGTGCCCAACCATCGAACAACGTTGACCTGGTTAAAATACCAGTACTTGAAGATTTATATCAGTTCGACAGGCATTGAGATGTTCTTTAATTTTTGCCATAACATGTCATAACTAACTAGATCGAACGCATTCGAGAGGTCAATGAAAAAATGCATAAATAGGTGTGCTCCTTTTGGAGTAATACTTGACAGTTTGCTTTAAACACAAGATAGCTGACTCACTAGACAGTCCCGTTTTAAAACCAAATTGATTGTCATGAGTGTTTACATACCGGTCAAGTTGTGAATTAAGCAAACTGTCAAGAACCTTAGCAACCACTGTAACTAGAGAGATTGGCCTGTAGTTGCTCATGTCGCTTAGGTCACCAGTTTTACTCTTAAAAATTGATACCACCACAGTCTTCATCATCTCTGCTGGTAAGTACGCATGTCCTATACAAATGTATATAACATGGCAAGAACTCTGGGCGAGTAAACCCCGCCATGATTTAGATGCTCAATGCTCAGGCTGTCATGGCCAGGAGACTTTCCACGTGACATTAATCTTATAACTCTCCGAAGATCCTTCGCTGTGAATCTGGTACTTATCTCCAGTCCATGCGACCCCTCTACACTAAATGGACGTGATGTTCCTAACTGTGATTTCACCATTAAGTGATCCTTAATTAAGTCCGTTTTGGTTCGCTCACCCCGTTGACGCTAATGGGTAAGCCTGGCTTATTATTTAGCTTACTCGTAGTTTTCCAAAAGTTACGAAAGTCATGCTTCGAATGGTACACTCAACATCTTCATTGTCCACTACTACGCTTAGCGTTCCCAAACAATCCGTAAACTCGGCTAGGTTCACCGTGATATCAGTCGGCATGTACACTATCACAACATTAATACAGCATACTCGAGTACTTACATCGCATTACAGTCACCTTATTAAAGATTTTCTTATTCCATAACAATGCAACTCCACCCCACGGTCGATCTAAGATCATCCCCTTTGACGTATCCATGGGTGATACACCCGTATAAGCGAAGTCATCATCTATACAGCCAAGAAAATGAATGTCATGTGGCACTCGCCAATGTTCTTGCAAGGCAATTATGTGAGACGTTCGACATAACTGCCTCACAACATCTACTGAGCGCTTCACGTTCTTAAAGTAAAAACTTACAAAGTTATATAATTTCATACTTGCCATATTTACTTTGGTTTTGTTTGGATGGCACAGTGTAATTACTGTTCGTACATCTCTGTCGAAAGTTTATAAATCGTCTAAATATGACTCCCTCTGGCCATAAATTACTGTTTAAGAACGTAGATATCTTCTGCTCCAAAACAAAAAACTTAAAGGCTTTATGATTCTTCTCTTTTTTAATGAAATTTCTTCCAATGTTATAATCTCTTTTGTCTTTCTGTATACATAGTTTATTATATCTTTATCAGTCGTATCGATGTGAATCTTTGTTATGAAAATCGGAACTTTTTTGTCAGCGGCTTTGAAGCCCCCCTCCATATCTCTCGAAATCCCGGCTTTGCCATGATAACTCTAGTGAAATTTCTTGCGTCTCGATACGGTTTTCCAGCCTTCCTTATTATTCTCGTTCTGATTAAATTCACCTTCCGTGTTTACTGCACTGTGGCACTCGACTCTATACAGTTATCGGCGCACTGGCCGACCGACGACGCTGCAGGTAGCAGTGATGTCACCTCGGCTCGCCGCTTCATATCGCTCAATATTGTATTCTCGCATCCATTCAATTCCGAAGACGGTTGTCCCGGCCCAGCTGATTTACGTATACTTTGTTTAAAGTTTACCCTCAAAATTTCTCGGTATTCTTGTATATTATCACCGGAATTGTTTTTCTGTCCTTAAAAATCCATAAAATTTACTAAAATTGTGTTTAAAATTTTAATAAAATTTATAAATTTTATGAAAAGGTATTTAATAATAAAAATACAACTCGATTATATTACAACAATAAAAATAAATCAATTTTATAAATTTTATATTATAAATATAAAATGGTTAAAAACATTTTCTAAATTACAAAAGGTGTTTGTGCCATGCTAGAGCGTATTCGTGCATTGCGTGTATGTGTTCATGTAACGCTTGAATCTTATATTCTTTATATCTCAAAAACTACTGCTCCAAATTTAAAATAATAACTTTCTGTGTAATGATTTAATGTATCGAACCTCCGTACAAAATTTGATCCAAGTGGGTTAATTTTTCTCAATACATTTTATAAATGAACTGCCGGAATCGCATACCTGAAAGCCAGACATATATCGACTCTTTAAGTAACAAATGTCGTAAAAGCCAAAATGGCCAAAATGAGTTTTTAACACCTTTGTAATCAGTTTCGGGCGCTCTATCGATCTGTATGTTTGAAAAGTTCATATTCGCAAAAAAAGATGTCTATTACGAAGCGCCCACATTAAGTTTAAGAACCTAGTTTGTTCTTATAACATATAAGTCGTAATAATCAATTTGGAGACGGATTTTTTTTATAACTGAATTGTGAAAGACAGGTATTTTATTTGCATGGCTACCTAATGTAACAGAATTTTAAAAGATTATCACTGAGCATTTTTGTCGTAAAACCAACCATATTATAAAATATGGTTATAATTTCTTAAACGCAAAATTTCAAAAGAGTAATGTCAATGTATGTCGTGATAGCTACCATATTTTCAAATATGGTATTTACACTCTAAACTGAATTACAGCGTTTTACACTATGTATACAATTATGGCTTTTACTGCATTAATTATCATCTAAAACGTTGAAATAAAAAGTATGGAGGATATAAACTGTGCTTTGAATTTCATTTTACGAACAGATCGTGTGGTGGAATTCATCAAATACAGTATTTATAAATGTCCGTTCCTTAATACGATGTAAAAATATGTCACTTTTTTATATCTATGCCAAACCTGTTGCTTTGAATTCAGCATAATTGCTTATACTACAGAAAACATATTTTCAAAGACTATAAAATCTTATTTTAAATGTGTGATGTTATTTGATGTTAACTGCAAAATACGTCCTAAATATTGTAATTCGACTTTTTAAATTCTTTATTCCGTATCATCTTGTAACGAATATATTTTGTGTTTAACTTTACAGGCCATCTTTTAATGGCGTCATTGGTATATCAGATACTAGCAGTGTCAAAAAAACCGGCTAAACTATCAAGAAAACTGTACAGTAAAAACATCCTACGGACTGACTGATGGTAAAGTCAACGTGGATGTTGTAAAAAAAGTGATGTTGAAACACTTGATAAAAGGCAGTGGATAACGACGTTATCAAATGTCACCAGATAATAAAATTAATACATACTTTTCCAATATTACCCCATCACAATTTAATGAATTCTTCGGAAATATGTATGAAACTCCTTCTTAATTAAATGACTGTCTATTTTTACTGAATTACAAACAACAAAACCTTAACTAAATTAATCGTGACAAATTATATTTACTGCCATCTACCCACCAGCAGACCTAAAGTTGACAGACCAGTAAATACAGCTCGATGCCTCTGCATAACAAAGGACGATGTTCATCGCTATGTTTATAGCTCTGGGCCCGAAATCAACAGCATATCACCACCCGACCACTTGTTTGCCTCTGCATATGCTGTAGTCTAATATGCTTACAGTCGCTTTTCCTGTTCCGACTCCGAAGCTGACAGCATAGAAATACTCAAACACTTACCTGTCTCTGCACACACTGTAGTGAACGATACTCAACAACACCCGCACGCATTTCTAGCACCGAGCCTGAATTTGAAGCGCAATACAATTTGACCGGTCACCTGCAGTAACGCATGTTGTATTGAACTAAATCATACTGAATGTTGCAATGACCGAAATTAAAGTCACCAGCGCAACACCGGCCTATGTCTCACATGTGTCTGCATATTATTTAGTAGTCCATTTTCATTATCTACAGTCTCTTTTACCGAACTAGAGGTTGACAGCCTAATTGACAAACTATGATGCCAGAGTAAACACGCCAGTTTAATTCAAAGACCCATTTACTGAATTATTGTGCATCGTTTCGAGTGTAGTATCAATTAGAAATTTATATTTTAACAAAAAATGTTAAAAAAGTAATTAGTAACTAGTATTCTGGTTAATTAATTTTAACACTTAAATAACATGTTTGTTTCTGAAATATGTACTGCAATTAGTACAATAAATTACACTTACTTTTGGTAACATTTGTCTTTTAATACAAATTACCCATTCATAAACCTATTGTTGACGCATTTAACAACAGACTACATTTATTAAGTCTGAAAAAATTGTCGTTAAAGCCAGTTACAACATTTTTTGTAGTATAAGTCATACTGTTTCTGGAAATATTCAAGCTGCGTTATTTTAAGTTTTGCATGCCGTAAGCGCAAAGCGCGTAGGTATGTTCTACTGGCGCTTAAAAATTAAGATTACAACGTTTTGTCGCATGAAATCGTATCTAACTAGCACATTATACATATAAATGATATAAAAAGCACGTTGTCAGAAATATAAGTGATTTTTGAATTTATTTATATTTTTTTTAAATCGATTAATTAATATTTTTACATAATAAAGGGGTTTTAGTGGCTTATTGTGTGGATTTATCAAGTCTGCATGCTTTGTAAATACGATAACTTTTGAAAATATCAATTGTTCAACTCAAACTATTTTTAAAACTCTTCATCTACGTTGGAAACCATGAAATGTAAATGGCAGTTTAATTTTGTTTTGTTTAGTTTAGGTAATTTTTTTGGCTAAAAAATGGCAAAATTTTCGAATATTTCATAAATATCAATATTATTGTCATTGACAAAATACGCCATCTAGTGGGTAACGACCGCAAGCCGCGTTGTACTAAAGAATATAGCTGCATCTAGCGTATACGGTACACTCATTCGAAACCTGAAATGTGAGTGGCGCATCTATCCCTGGTGTATAGTATTAACTATGATTCCGGCCTTGGCCGCCGTTGTGAGTGGATATTGTATAGCTTGTTTGCAGCGAAAAAGATTGCCGTAGAAATACAAAATATTCTAAAAACCAAATTTGACCAAGGTAAGATATTATTATTATTTTTATAATCACAGATTTTTATTACAATATTTTATTTTGTTTTCCTGAAAGCACGCAGGATTTATATATAAATATACTTATACGTCTTGGACTTTATAGACCTGAAAGTGTACTTCGGTATAGGCTACTGGAACTCCTCGACGAGGAGAACTAAATGTGCTGAATTTGGCCTCGTTTTGTGAGTTATGATGAGACCTTACATCCGGTCTTGATGGAGTGGCTTGAAAGTGCACTTTAATGACTGCTACTGGAACTCCTCGACGAGGAGAACTAGATGTGCCAAGTTTGGCCTCGTTTTGTTAGTTATGATAAGACCTTACCTCCGGACTTGATAGAGTGACTTGAAAGTGTACTTCGGTGACTGCTACCGGAACTCTTTGACGAATAGAACTACAATTTACATTTTTTTTAATTTTTTTACAATGATATGAGCATTATGAGTCGTGCATTTTTGGATTTTACAAGCTTTTTTTTTAACTTTAAATATGAAATAAAATGATCGGAAAAGAGGTATAGTAATAATTAGGTTTTTAGTGAACATTTGTGTGTAATTAAACTACTTTAAAAAATACGTATAATGATGTTATACGTAATTTTTTAATACGCTTAAGGCATGTAAAATTGGATTTAGAAATATCTTAACATGAAACTACTCAAAAACCTAAATATACTGAGCTTTAGTGGCATATAAGAGCTTTATTATTTCAAAACATATGCAGAAAATAAACTCAACCATTTTTTAACTCCTTTATGAGTGTTGTTGGGCACTATGCGCTGATTTTCCCTGATTCTTTGGACAGCACCTAGGATTGACCGGACGCTAGTAGGACAGAGGCGAGTTGCGCCGTATCTCTCACGATAAATACGCAGAATTCACGCTGAATTTTGGCGGCATTCGCCATACAATAAAACCATGTCTGTATACTCTGCCGCACTGTAAAAATACTATTGTCTTGGCATTTTCCGCCGCCAAAACCTAACAAAAGTCAAGTAGTGTCAATATCACAGTGAAAAAATAATAAAAATAAACGTACTTAAAAACACAATTTACACACACAAAGTCAATTAACTAATAAGTGTCTATTTCACCGTAAAATAATTGTTGACTAATTGTATTTATCTAACAATAATACGATAATTATCTTACGATAAATAATTACGATGCGCGTAAGCAGCGAAACGCACATGTATTCTGGAAGAATTGCGCATGAATTAGAAGCCAAACTTCCAAATTCCAAAATGGCGAAAATAATAATAGTAATAAATAGGGCGGCCACAAGGTGCAATTATCGTTTATTGATACTTTTCTTTTTACACTTACGTACGTGTAGTATGTTTTATTATAATAACTCTATGATACGTGGATTTTTGGGTACCGGCGTCTTAGTAGCGTGCTACTATGATACGTTGGTGGTATTTTCAGTTAACAACAGTACCAATTTTGTTACCATGGTCGATAGGGATTATATGTGTGTGTGTTGTGAGGGGATGCCATTGGTATGATAGTTTCTTTGATGCTTAATTCTACTTTCTCTTTTACTGATTCAACACATCTTATGGTGGTGGAGGTATACGGGTGGTAATGTCTGCTGGTATCGTATGGGGGACCTTGAGGTGACGCAAGCCTGACGATAGTCGTATTGATGATGCTTGTTGAATTTTGTGGCATTGCGTCTCTGCGATGTTTATGCGGGCGGGTCGCTATTCTTAATGGCATTCACTGCGTCTTGGTTTGACGCACACCCAAGTAGCTTTGCCCAAGTTGAGTCCCTTGATGACGCGGCTGCTGATTCATTGTCCCCCATGATGTTTTATATAACAGTATAATAATTTAACTATGTAAACTTCTCTCCTTTGAATGATTGAAGGCAATTTGTTGATGGGTGAGACAAACATGATCAAAAAATGTATATACTCAACGTCAGTGACACTAACCCTTTCTGATGGCTGAATTATTATAATTTTTTATGACTTTCTTTGGCTATATCTGTAGTTGTTTTGGTTAGTGTAGCTATGGGGAGGAGATTCTCAAGGCTGAGGCTGAGAACAGCTCAACGTGGGACTCCTTTCCCTTGAAGTGAGCGGTAGACTCACGACACACTCTGCGGCTAGAAGCCGTGCTGGTCATGCAATCGATGGTGATGTCTTTCATTTACATAACGTCTGTAGCAACGGCGATCTGACAGGTGGTGTACTCACGGAGGGCTTTTTATGGCCAGTGTAACTATTATTTTGTGGTGTGCCTAAACCGTGTGAATTACATTCACTGTAGCTGGATTTGATGGTATACTGTATGGAGTTTACACGCATTGACATGCGAGACTTCTGTCGATGTATGTGCTTACGCACTACCAACGAGCCAAGCCCTCTTTTACTGTTTTGCCTGTTATTTTGTTGTGAACTACTCTCTAATCCCCAACTAGTCGTCCCTCTTCGGGGGGAGCACGTTGGTTGATATGTGCTCACTGCACAAGGCCTGTGTGGGGCCGTTGGAGAGTGAAGCCCTCGTATCGGGTAGTTTTGTATAAATATTGTAAGCCTGTTGCAAGCAGGAAATGATTAATTAATTAGGAATTTACCAAAGTGAACCTGATACACGTGGAATATGAACGATTTAAAAGTTATTTACCTTTTAGAGCCCATTCTTTGTGAACGGGGTTCTTTAGCTTCAAATAATTATAAGACATTACTATCGGCTTTCAATTGCTTTAGTGAATAAAAGTGAATATTTCAAGATACACTTAATATAACCAAGTTACAAAACAAATACAAGCTAAATTATGGTCTTAACTAAGACGATCACGCTATAAATGTATATAGTAACGAACGGACTATAACTAAACCTTTAGAAAGATGCTTTAGAAAGATCAATTTTTTGCTAACCTGGTCACGTAATTTAAATGCATTTATGTTTTTTTTTAAATATTTTACATGAGACGGCCTTTATATATAATAATAAATTACAACAGCAATTTATCGAAAACTATGAAATCTAATTGTCACATATCACTACAGCCTAATTTCCACACCTTCTGGATGCTTGCCGGTGTACGTTTCACTATGAGTTTTCTTCCGCGTACGACTTCTCTGTGGAATAATTTACCACCGGAGAATTTTCCGGACCGATCATACGACTTAGGGACCTTGAAGAAAAGAGCTCACTCCTTTTAAAAGGCCAGCAACGCACCTGCAATTCCCTTGGTGTCGCAGTTGTTCATGGGCGGCGGTAGTCACTTACCATCAGATGAGCCGTATGCTCGTTTGCCCCTTTTCCTATAAAACAATTAAAAAAAGCCTAAAGTAATCATTTGATAGACTGTAATGAATGAATAAATTTAAAATAAAACTTTAGATTTGTTTCTGCATAGTATAGTAAATTTTAGGCAACCTTAACTAATTACACTAGTTAAATTGTATCGCAATCCATTTATATTGTGGAACGCTGTAACGTATGCAATGGTCAGGATCTAGATTTCTATTCTGTCCTCAGTTTGATGCAAATGTTACACAAATGGAGGAAGCCAATTTAAAATAGATTGTAAAATTGACATTTCATATACAACATACTAAGCTACTTTATTTAGATTAAATAATAACTATTATATTAGAGTTGTGGCTCTCATTTGATAAGTGAGATACGTAAATTTTACTGTACGCTAGCAACACCAAAGAATCTGGATTGCAATTGTTAGTACTGATTTACTAATTGCTCGACAGTGAAGGTAGACCTTGTGAGGAAAACTGCATGCTTAAGGATAATTCTGATGACATGTGAAGTCCAACGTTTTGACAAGTGGGAACATGTCCGCAAGTATATTTATTAATCAAAAATTGTCTAGTAAGGGTTATTATACTACTAAAGAGTGTATGGATTTATATTAACCCCTGGAAATGAGGCGATCGCTACGATTCTGTTTCTAACTGTTTTCGTAACAATAAAATAAAATATTATATTGTAAATTGTGTTTTAAAAAAAATCT